>OW026364.1:1323632-1792316 GCA_932273835.1 Sarcophaga variegata | reverse complement strand
ATACTCTTAAAGTAACTCCAGCAAATTTAAATTGGCCTATATTATTCCTGAATTTTTTACAAAAGTCTACACATGAAATGAAACAATACATTTTGGTTTTTGTATTTCATTTTGAATAGAACATAGCTAAAATTGTTGGATTTTCTAGATTTTCAATTTATTTTAAAATATATTTCATTTCAACAACATTTTGCAATTCAATAGAAAAATTATTTTGTAAAGGTAGAAGCATTTCATATTTTACTTTTAGCTAATTCCTCATTAAAATTTCTTTTAATAGTACATCTGTTGTATGTTTGAAGCAAAATCAAGGAATTTGGAATATGAACAATGATTTTCTCCAAGAATAATTTCGAATATTTTTTACTTTGTCGAAAATTCTGCCTGGCTTTCTACCAAGCACCTAAAATAAACGATTGCTTTTCTTTGAGTTTTTCACTTTTAAAGTTATTTTCTTCTTTTCATGCGGAAAAGAATTATTAATAATTTTTTGGCTGCAGAAAAGTAATTGCTTTCAGAAACGTAAATTATGTAGTGGTGGATGCAAAGTCACATCCAAAATGTCATTATCATTATGTCGGTTTATGTCTGATTTTGCTTAAATTAAATTGTTTTAATATCGCAGAATAAAAATAAAATTATTTAATACCCATCAGCTCAAGGAATTAATCTATAAGCGAATATATTTCAAAAGTAGTGATGAGAGCAACAGTATTATTCTGAATATTTTCCAACTTTAGATTTAAATGCTACCATAACCGAATCTTTGTATAAGTTCAAGTTTCTGCAATACCAATCCTGTATTAAATAAAAGTAATTGACGAGCATCCCCAAAATTTGTGAAAAATTTCAACATCTTGACTATTCAGTACTCTAACGTATATTCAATTTGCATGCTCACAAAAGAAAAACCTGAAGAAAAAAAACCAACTGATAACTGTCAAAGTAGTCAACGCATGCCAAAAGTTAAAAGTTGCCAAATGGTATGTATTGCGTTAAAAGAGGAGTACTTGCTGGCATAAAGCACATAAGAAAATACGCTTTACCTGTTTTAACTACAGTATAAATTTAGGTATAAATATTTCAACTTTCAAATGAGTATGTCCGTGAAGGTTAGGTTATCGGGTAACTTGCAGTTCACAGGCAAGTTCACTTGGAGCCATATAGCCCATTATCTTACCCAATGTGGGGCCTCTTGTCATAATCCGTGAAAAGTTAACAATTTCTACCACGACAAAAATTTTAAATGTATTTAAATGTTTTTAAATCCAATATTACATATATTTTTCAATTTTCGCCTTCACTTTCCAATTTTTTTTTTGGCGCAAAATAACAACGATAGTTGTTAGTGTGTTCAACATCACAGACGAGATTGTTACTATTTTATCTGCACTACAGCATCTTTTTCCCCACCAATGCAGTTTGGGAATTAAGATTGCTTTGAAATTGTACATGAAGAAAGATACCCTCTTTCTGTTCTTGAGATCCACAACTCACAAGTTATTTTAGAAATAGAAATTTGAATTTAAACCGAAAAATAGAGGCTTGCGAAGAAATAGTTCGGAAATGTGATGTAAACGGTGAACTTACGAACACAGATGAGCAACAAGTTGAAGTATGGGCAAAACAGTATAATCGTATGCTCTCGTATGCTTATCGTTATCGAAAAATAAGAGGGCTTTTTTAGGTTAACTTTTTAATAAATTGTATGACTTTTTTGTGTTCAGTATTTTTATAGCCTTCTCTGGTAGTTTCCAGGAGTACAAGTAACACTTCATTTGAAAACCTCTCAGAGGTGTTCGTTGGAGGTAAGATCGTTTAACTGTTACCAACGATCAAAATCTTTCTAGTGGTTTTCATAGATCCATTTCTTTATGTAAGTCTGGCGGTATGCTAAAGGTCAATATCAAGTTAGAAAACAATATGTGCCAACAATAACCCAGACTTTTATGAAGTAGCACGAAAGTTAATGTTTAAAATGTATTCTCTGGATAGAGAGGTGACCGTACCAAGTATTCTGTAGACTATTCCAACCATGGAGATCCATAGCATCTCGCCATGCAACACCATACCATTACGGATCCACCGCAAACTTTACAGGTATTTATACTGATTTTGCTGAGAAGGTTATTTAATCAGGTGAAACCAAAATTAACTGTCTTGAGTCGGATGGATCAGAGTGGCGTTGGCAAAGGCCAGGAAAAATTTTGCATGCAAAATAAGTCACAGCAACTCTAAAGTTTGGCTGTGAACCCCTGATGGTATGGAGTTACATGATGTCTAAGAGAGTTTATAGAATTATTGGTGTGAATATCGCTCAATTCTACTTAAACATTTCAAGTACCCTAAAGGCTGTCTCAACAGGAAATTTTTGAAACGTTTGCACCCCTTGCCTACGCCTTAACTCATTTGTTTATTTATTCCTTTGTTATTTAAATTTGGAGTAAGTTTTAAGAAATTTTTAAAAAATGTTTGCTGTATACTTTAAACACTCATTACCTCAACTACTTTAGTTCCTTTTATTACAATCTTAACTCTGTGATTTGCCTACATTTGATATGAATTAATAATTATAAGTTTTAAGCTCATAAGTTGTAGTTTCAATTCACATCATTTCATTAAAATTAATTAAAAGCTTTTTAGTATATTTAACAACTTATTGCATAATGTATGGTAATCTGATACTTGTGTAATATATGTTGGTACTCCGACATACTAAAACTCAAAACTATAAAAAGTTTTTTTTTCCTGCTTCCATTGTTATATAAAAACGAACATTTAAAAAATAAAAATAAAATGTTGTTACCTTTTCTATTAGTTTTGTAAGCGAGGATCTCTACAAAAACTGTTTATTACAGCGCTTCTTATGCTGAAGATCTAAAAAGTTGAGGAAATGAAAGAATTGTGTGCAAATTTCTGGAAAAGTTGGCCATTGCGACCAATATTAGGATATAAAAAATGTTTTGTGAAAAGACACTTTTTAATCAAGGTTTTTTTTTATAAAAGTCTGCAATATACTTATACAAACAACAGAAATTAGATTAATAGTAATAGTAATCGTTTTAAACATTTAAAAAAGTTTTATGTGATACTAGTTGTAACATAATCACTTTATATTGTTCACTTTAATCCCTTTTAATACAATGTTTTAAAATTAATTTTCACAATCTGACTAAAAATATGTTTCCATTCTAATTTCCTATAAACCTTTTTTAAAAGCTTTACATTTTGTACATTTTATTGACCATAATTAGCATAAATATTTATAAAAACATAAACTGTAACGAAAATGTGTTTGTATTATGAAACAATCCAAAAATTAACAATGGATTCTATTCAAAACTTTTCTGATACGTACAAAAAAAATTTTTTTCTGGTCTATTGAAAACTAAACAGAACTACATAAATTAAAATCATGCATCACTTGATGTATCTCCCTAAATGTAAAAGTAAGGCATTTCAAAATAAATATACTCAGCTTTTACAGCAAGCGCTGATACAAACACCGACGACAAAATAAATTCCTGATCTTCATCCACTTCTTTTAAAGAAGTCCTTCATAAAATGATGATGAATGGTATAATATCTGACAGAAAGATGGCCAATATTACTTGTAAATGCTTAAATGCAAAGCTATATACACGTCTGCTTGTATGACTGGTCGTTTGTCTTGTTAAAACCACAACATTCGTTTGATGGTTTTATTAGAAACTACATGAATGTAGGCTGTTGTAAAAGGTTTCTTTAGCGTTATATATGCACACTTAGAAAATGCATATAGAAGGATATGTATGTACGACAATATGCTACTTAAGCTTTGAAAACAACTGCTGAGTCACTGTTTCACTGCTAATTAACTTGTCGGATAAAATGACAGTCTCTGCCATTTATTAGAATTACGATAATGTCTGAAAGGCTTAAATACCTATTAACGTTAAATTATACAGTTCTTAATTATTGTTGTCACCAACATCATTGTTCTTTATCATAACTAAAATTAACATCACTGTTATCGTCCCCAAGAACTATGTGTTATTTGTAAGGAATGTACTGTTTATATGTATATATGTATGTACACACACATATTTCTACTTTTTCACTCTTTAAACAAGAAAGAAAATAGAAATAGAAACAGATCCTATTGATTTTTAGGCTATAATTTACTTTTTGTTTAATAAAATGTATGCCGATGACGTCCAACTCTACATTAGCTGTTTTAAAACTGACATCGACAATTGTATATCAAAACTGAACCAGGACCTTGACAATATATTTTAATGGGCTACTGCAAATGGTCTTTGCTTAAATGCTAATAAATCAATGGCTATCATAATTGGAAAAATTGACCTTTTGCCAAAGTTACTGTCACCATTAGGAGGGACTCACCCATATAATTAGTACAAAGTGAGTTTTTCTTTTAATAGTCAACTCTCCTGGACTAACTATGTTAATACGATGTGTGGGAAGACGTATGCTATGCTGAAGAATCTCTACAGGATTCAGTCCTTTACGCCTTTTAAGATACGTATATTCTTGGGAAGACATATCTAATTCAAACTCTCTTGTATGGATGTGAGCCCTTTGCATGTTTGGGCTCTGTTAGCAAGAATAAACTTAACGTAACTTATAATAACATTGCTAGATATATTTTTGGACGAAGTAGATATAGTAGTATCTCGCATTTTTCCTACAAAATCTCCAAAATGACACTGGCAAACCTTTTAAAAATTCGAAAGCTAATTTTCCTACACAAGATTAATTATTTAAAAGAACCGAATTATCTATTTACCAGACTACAATTTTCTGGAACTAACAGGTGTGTGAAAGACACACACCAACTTCCGCCAGAAATTCAATTAAAAAGCAATGTAATGCAATTTAAGACAGCAATTTAAACACATTTTTTTAAAGAATTCGTCATTTAATTTAATCTAATTTAAGGTTAACTTAAATCTAATTAATATAATTTTTGTCTTTTTATGAAATGTATATAATTATTAACTTAATCATTATAACATTGTATAAACAGTACTATTAAATAAGATTAAATGGTTGTTGTACTGGAGTTAATCAATAAATAGATAAATAAATAATTTTCTTATACTATGTATCAAAAAAAAACATAGTGGTGGTCTTATAATTAGCACACCCATCTATACGACCCTTTTACAATAACAACCAACGATAAAATTTTTTTTCAAAATTTATTTAAGGTAAATTAAATATACTATGGAAGCTTTAATAAAAGAATTTAACAATAAATGACACGTTTGATTTATAAAAGCAAAAAACGTAATTAGCACTCCCCCATTAAAGGTGGACAAAATCATAATTTGGACTTTATTCTTTTTGATATTTTGGAGCAACCGGCATTCTCTTTAATAGCCAATTGTAAACTGCCAGGAAGACTTTTAAAAAGTCTCTGAGATCTTGCATATTGATTTTGTAGTTTTTGTTTTTGTTCAATTTGTGCCTCAAGATCTTTCCATGAGTTGGATTTGATCAGAGCTTTATGCTGGCTATTATATAATATGAACTTATTGGTCCTCTAAATACTTTATCTAATCGTGGGGTGTATCATTGTTATCATCACTTACTTACATAAAAATCAATTTTACATGCAAGGTTTTATAAGCGAATAGAATCAAATTAATCTACGCAATACGTCTGGTTATATGTTGATCCATCATGGAATCATTCATTATAATTGGACTCACACTATGCTATAAGTAAGCTGGTCCTTGCATTATTATTTGCCTTCATAGTGGAGTGTGGATTTAAATCTTTCTTGGGCCTACGTTACACATTTTTAGTTCAATTAGATTCACCACTCTCAAAAACGTTGTTTTTGCGGAATTTTAGATTATTTCTTTATATTTTAGCGTAAGAGAGACGAACCGCAAGATTATTTTCTGACACCATAGGTGCTGCGATAAATACGCAATTATGTTGGGTGCCTGTAGTCTGCTACGGATGATTTTTGTTAAGATTGATGTGTTGGTTTTCCATGACGAGTTTCTGTATTTCTGAAAACATTCTCAGATGCTCCTTAGTATGAGTACTTATTAGGCGATCTGCGGTAGTAGTGCTTCTTAGTTGCAGTTTCTTACTTTCCGACCGAAGTTCCTTTGTATCATTTTTGATACGACAATATTATTTAACAATTTTTAGATGCCTGCCATTAGTACTTGCAACTTCAGAAATGTTTACTTCTTTCATTTTTGGGCATATTTATTATAATTTTTGGAAGCTTAGGTGTAAATGAAGACTTTTTACGCAATATAATATGAAAAATATTTCTTTTTATAAAAAGACACGTAAATGTAATGGAATTAATGAGAAACCTTGTAATGTAGCTTAATTATTGTCATCTCACTGAAAAAATTATAACAAAATACATGGTGTGCCCAATTTTTCTGATATTTTCAAAAAAGAAAGATAATTTTAATAATTGTTGTCGTTGCTATTTATTTATTAGGTTTTATTAATTACTGTCGGTAAGTTATTTTAAATAGCATTGGCCAAACAAAATTAATTCTTTTGGGTATTAATTATTGAACAGAAACTATTTGGTGGATGATTATGCTAATTAAAAGACCACCACTGTATACTATTCAAACTTTTGCATTCTTCCTTATCCCAATTGAAGTTAATAGAAAGCAAATTGTAGTACAACCCAAATTAGAAATACTTAACTTAATAATACACTAAATATATGCAAATTACATGGTTACTGGTCTACTTTTTAGATATACTTTTATATCTACGTTATTTCAGAACGCCATTTTATAGCAATTCGCTAAAGTATGACGCATTTTCAATCGAATATTACGTAATAAGTATTTTTTAAGAATTCACTCGAACTCTCTGTAATGTTTGTTTTTAATTACTGTTTTCTACAGAATATAATTTAGGAACTTGTGTGCCTACAAAAATTAGATCATAGACACATTACATCGGTGTGTAATATTCGTAACCAATGGCGCCGGCATATCCTATGCTTAACCATACATTCCGCGACTGCCCTATGCATTGCAGCAAAGATCATTTTCAGCCAGTCAACTTTTGTACTGGCATGGTAAAAAGGAATTCCCTAAAACTCTCCAGTTTACTTTGGTTGTCATACTACCACTGCAATCTTTAAGCTTTCACAATGTTTCTACATTTTATATTCACATAATTAAACACACAGCAAGATACACTAAAAAAAGTTTAAGTTTTCCAAAAGTTGTTATTACTTATCATTGGTATGAAAATTATTTAATTAAATTTTTTAATTGGTAACTATTACAGACATTTCAAATACTATTACAGCTATAATTTTTGTAGACAAAATATTAAATAAATATTAGTCAATGTGCCAAATGCTTTGATAATTCTTTCTATTTCATACAGTTTATCATTTTGGAACAATTTGTGTGTAGTTTATGGAAAATGGCTGTAAAATGAAATTGCGTATGTTTAGTATTTTCTCGTTCTATTATGAACGATCTTCTAAAACAGATTCTAGGAAGAAATGTATGCCATCTGTCACGAGAAGCAGTGCCCTCAAAGCTTTGTATCAACTCTTTAATAGCGTATTTCTTTTCGATCGTATTATCTCCTATTAAAAGACATCAGAAAAAATAATCTTTCATCAAGAGAGTCCAAATTTTTCAGACTAAAAAGTTTCCAACCTTCATCTGTCCTGTATTACAATTTTTTACTTTCATAATACATGTTTCTGACATTTGTAATCTTTTAAAAAAGCGGATCAGTTTTTGAGCTATTCTATAATTAATTTAGCATTCCAACAGATACAGATTATTCGGGAGACTAAAATAAATTTTATTTTCTAAATACATTAAAAAGTCTTTAAAATTAATAGGGATGAATTTCAATGTTAGATTCATACTACGTGTCTATTAGTTTGTCGAAAATTAGACCTGTTGAGACATGTTACAAGCAAATTACACAAAAGAAGCGCTTTGTCAATTAAATGCTCAAGAATCTCAAAAATAACTCTAAAAGAAGTTTAGTAAACTTAAAATGAACAAATTTTCTGTTCGTATAGGTGAGACATACTGACATCTTGTCGAAAAAACAATATGTCGTCTGGTTCGATTAGGTTAGGTTAGCGGGTAGCTTGCCGTTCACAGCCAAGATCACTCGGTTGCCCAATGTGTTACCCAGTGTGATCCGTTAATGGTCATGATCCGTTAGTAACGGGTTTGAACCACCACGAGCTCCGGATGAAACATTCCAATTTCTTTTAGTGCCACGTACGCAAGTATGCCCAAATTTGCAAACGTTCGGTCGCCAAAAACCGGTAACGTTTTTTGAAGTGCAAGACATTCATATAATGGGAGATTTTTTAACAGAATTTAATTTAAAAAAAAGCACATAAAATTCAGAAAAATGCATGAAATCTTTATTTAAATCGATAGTACGGTCCATATAATTTAATGTTTGAAGATTATTTCATGCAAATGTTGACCGCGACTGTGCCGCAAATGGTCCATCCGCTTAGTGCAATTTTGGCATACTCTTTCCAACATTTCGGCTGGTATCTCACGAGTAAATGCTTCAATGTTGTCGTCCAATGCGTCAATTGAAGCGGGCTTGTCTGTATAGACATGAGCTTTAACATAGACCCACAAAAAATAGTCTAAAGGCATTAAATCGCACGATCTAGGCGGCCAATTGACCGATCCCGTCGCTGATCACAATTTTGCGATAAGGAAGTGGATCTTCGGCCAACTTTCCAAAAGGCCATTCACCAAAAATTCAGCGTTGCGTAGGTCGTTAGGCTTCAATTCCTGCACCAGCTGTATTTTGAAAGGCTTCACACCTAAATCCACCCGCAAAATTTTCCACGTTGTTGAGTAACAGAGGCCCAATTGCTGTGAACGGCGACGAATCGATAATTGATGATCATCGTTAACACTGGCCGATACAGCTGCGATATTTTCTTCAGTTCGCACTCTACGTAAGCGTGTTGGTGGTTTATTGCCCAACAATGTAAATTTGGTGCGAAATTTAGTCAAAATAGCCTGAGGAGCCGCGTCAGTGGGTCGATTAAACTGACCATAAAATGGAAGAAGCGCGCGATGAACTTTCTTAACAGAGCACGCATTTTGATAATAAAATTCAATGATTTGCAAACGTTGTTCGTTTGTAAGACGATTCATGGTTAAATTATAGACCAAACTGAAGATGAAACAAAACACGAAACATGCGTGAGCTGTTTAAACCAGTGTTGCCAAAAAGATAATAGCTAAAAAATTACCCGTTATAAGGTGTTATACCGATTTTGTTTCTTCCACGTCATGGCAGTTTCTACAGTAATCCAGGTGGCTCAAACAGAGCTAGTCAGCGAAATTGCTATTCTCTTGTTCGAGCTCAAGTAGTTTCTTGGTTTTAAGCTGTCTACTCGACACAGCAGTTTAGAAATTGGGCAACCCGATTTGTTGGACCACATACGGTTTGTTGAATTCCATGCTGCTTTTTCCAATCCGGAAAAGCATTCTTATAGGTCCGCACATATCAGTTCTATCGTCGGATCCTCAGACATCTCCGATCCCTTCCGTGCCAATTCGTCTTCCTTTTCGTTTCCCCCTATGCCACAAGCAAGTGTCGTACAACTACATCCAATTGGAGAGCAGAAGAACTTTATAGTGAGTTTAGGAAATTAACGGTCAATCCATGCATCATTTCCATAAAATGTATGTGTTGTTTTATCTAAAGCGCCTGAAGATATATTGCATCAAATTTGATAATACAGCTCCAAAAGGGTCTCTTTCAATATAGTTTTAAGATAGTTATCTCATCAAAAATTGTATTGAGCATATATTGGAATATTTGACGGTTTTATAAGAATTTCTAAAAATTCAGCAACATAAGACAAGCTAAAGTAAAGCTTGATACTGCATGAGTTGACAAATGAATGACAAACTATTAAAAACTATAGCTTAACCCATTAATGCCCGAATTACTTTTTTTTCTTCTAACGGTTAATGTTTTGTTTTTTACACTCAATTTCCTCTCAAAGCATAAAAACTAAGGCAACCTCTGCTGGCAATTTTAAGTTGCCACTGGGCACTAATGGGTTAATAACTCTTAAAACTCCTGAATAAAAGATATCTGGATTCAGTTAAGAAGTTATTTATATAAATAAAGTTCTCTATTGGTGTTGAAGTTATCCTCCGTCCGATGATTGTTGTTCTAGGTCGATGTTTTATTAACCGGTGGTAAAAATTTTCAAAATATGATTTCTTTCCGAGTCTTACGAAAAGATTTTAAAATTACTCAGAATTTAAAACTAAACCACAAAATGAAAAATTACTTTATTCCGCTGCCACTAAAACTTTAGGTATAACCTAAAGCCCAAAGAAAGATTAATTAAATTTGTTTTGGAAAATTCTTTTAATGATTTTAACTCAACGAAAAGAAAAGTAGTACTCATTTCTTCTCAATTACTTCAACCTCTCCAATTGTTATACCCTATTGGTATGAAATCCAAAATATTGTTGCGATTTCAATTTTCGCTAAACATTCGTGTTTCGTAGGTTCGAAGATTGCAATTAAAATAAAAGAAATTGTTCACTTTTCGATCGTTTTAAATTATTTATTTATTTAACTAACAACATGCTTCAACTAATAACATTCCGCTATCGACTTCTTTCAAAATCCTTTATTAACAAGGATCAAACTTTCACTGTTCCAAACCATTGTGCTTAAAGTTGTAATTTTTATTGCAACTCTGAGTCTAACGACTTATTTTAAGCCTTTTTTTCAAGCCACGGAACTTTGCACTTTAGCCACATCGTGAATTGGAGATCATTGCTCTATTTTACATTTATCGCTTGTCAATGCATTATGACAGGCTTTTTCTTGTAAAGCTGTTCCTAAAATTCCTCACCAAATACTTATGTTCTAATGTTACTTGTCGAATATATTACGAAATTCATACCAATCAAGAAATAATAGAACAAAAGTGAATACCACAAGGCTATGCATTGTCAATCATTTAATTTATATAAATCTAAAGCAGTCACTCATGGCTTCTCTCTCACCATAAAGGTCCAATTTTCTATGTCGCTGTTTCATAAATCGTAGCGATTTTGATCAAAGAAATGTTGATTTTGACGACCGCTGTGATTTGTGGCTTATTCCCATACACCTACGACTTAAGAAAAACTTTCAAGAAAAAGTCTATAAGGTTAAAATGTCCCGCTGGTTATAGTTGATATTTAAGTTAACTGAAACGTATTTATAAAAGACAAAATCCCATCCAAAATCATTAGTAGTGTTTAAATCAATAAATACAAAATCTATCATTACATACATACATAATTAGTCATTACAACCCTCCAGTTAGGATTACGACCTAGTTTCTCACACCACTTATGTTGTGTGTACTAATTTTATACATGAGTGGTGGGACCTACAGTTTAAAGTCGACTCCGAACGACAGATTTTTGAGAAACTTTTCATGGCAATTTTATTTACTCTCAGAGTTTTTGCCAGAAATCTGCTGAGAGGATGTCGCCGAAGAAATATTTTTGTATTTTGTTTTGATGTCTGGCCTGGGGCCAACACACTACGCCGGCTTCACTAAAAACTACAAAAAGAGAAGAATACAGAAGTAAAAAAAGAATAATAGAGAATAAACCAGCAACTAACTAGTACCTGTCACCCAGAGGTTGGGCAGAACTTATGTATATACAAAACTGCCTTGTGATATCTAAAACATTTAACCACATTGTATATAAACAGAAAACAATACACATTCCCTATATGGTATGGATTCAATGTTGTTTCGTTTTCAGATACTCTTTCATAGCCTTAGCAATTTATACTTTTCAATTGTTATAAAAGAATAATACGGAAATGTTATCCCAATTTCAATATCCAATTTTTATCGGTTTATTGGCTGTATTAAAAGTAATTTCGCTTTTAACCCTTTCATGCCCGATGTTGCCTATAGGCAACATTGTGCATTTTTATTCATAAATTCTGTAATTTTTAATTTTTTTTTAAAGATTTTTTTTTTTGCAAACAAGCTTGGTTAAAAACGTGTAAAACCAGAATACGTAGGACTCTAAATTTAATATCACTTCATATTTAGGCCAAACCAAATACAAACACATGTCCTTAAAAAGCTTTTAGCTCTGGCCCAAAAAATTCGGGCATGAAAGGGTTAATGAAAGTAAGAGTAGTTACGTTAAAAATATTTTTAAACTTTATAGAAAAATAAATACTCGAAAAATGTGTTAAAACATATCTAGTAAAATTCAATTCATTATTTATAATTTCAGAAAGTCGTGAAATATTTGGGGTAATCCAGACGTTAAAATACCGATTATAAAATCCTTAATCTTCCCTAAAGAAAATAAAAATTGATTAAATGCCAAATAGTTCTTGCATTTATACAATGTATTTATCTTCACAGCCTCTGCAACACATGGTGCATGTTCGTTCCCTCTGAAGGCTGCACCAGGGATATAGTCAATCAAAGTCTTGGCCGTATTGAATAGCACGTCCAAACCAGTGTTTAACACCGAGGTATAGACTTTTCGTTCTTTTATTTTAAACAAATTCAATAAAACAACTTAGTCCCTTTGCATGGATTATATAATTGCATTCTTCAACTTTAAATCTTAATATATAATCATTTAATGTCTTAATTTGTAGTTTATTGTGAAATAATAATAATTTAGTACTCTTAGTCCCTTTGCATGGATTATATAATTTCATTGTTCAACTTTAAATCTTAATATATAATTATTTAATGTCTTAATTTGTAGTTTATTGTGAAATAATAATAATTTAGTACTCTTATGTAAATAATTTGAAAATCAATCAAATTATAAATGAGTCCGTATAAACTCTCTTGTTGAACTTTGTGTTCCTGTACACGAAATAAATAATTATGTCGTGCTGTGCAAATAATAAATACAAATTAGTATATAAGTTTTTATATGGCCAAGAAGCTAGAACTTAAAGTAATAAAAAAGCTTTTAAATTAAGCATCCCCTTTTTAAGTAAAATATGTTCTTAACTGCGGATCGAGCCTTAAAAACGCTTAATAATTCTAGCTTATGTATCACTTTCGATACATGCTTGTAGTACATAGGCTTGTCACGATTATTGATAGGTTTTGTTATAAAATTTTAATATTTTTATTTATTTTAATTAATTTGAATAAAACTATTTCATATTCTTAAATTTTATTATCACTTTTATGAAATTTACGCCAAAATTTTTCGCATGAAGTTGCAGTATGGTTTTTTACTTAAAAATTAAACACTACATCATCTTGGTATTATTTTTTTCTAATAGGTAATAGTTTGATATCTAGCTTTATGGCTTCCAATTGTTTATTTGGGGCAGCTTATTGTCACCCGCATCAGTAATGCTCTCAATTGAGGGCTGGCTGAAGCCGCATGGTACAAATCATTGTTATATTTCGTTAAAAAAATTTGTTGCCAATGTCAAGTGAGATAAAAAAGTTTCCCGTAGCAATACAAAATCGATTATATAACATAATAAAGATCTCTCTTTGACTCCTCTCTGGTTTCCAGAATACAGGTTTCCCCAAATATGACTGTAAGGTGCTACGCACGAAGCATATACTTGAATCTAAAACTGACAATTCGATTTCGGTGGACCGTGAAATTTATATATACATTTCAATTAGTTACTAATCTACCGCTATTGAGGCTATTAATAGACTTTCTCATTTTTCTAAAAGACGTAATAGATGTAAATTTATCATTATTTTCGAGTAGCATATTATCAAAGCGAGTGATTCTCTCATCTCATATGCACCTAGTTGACCGAAATATTATCATCTGTAATATCTATGAAATAAAACATAGGACGAAACACTTTTTGTTCTAATGTCTGTCTGTCACGTGAGATAAATATGAGATGAGCAGAAAGAAAGACTCTACAATATTTCAGGAAACAGCTGCTAGCAATCTGCGTGAAGATTGGTAATATTTTCTCTTCCCAAACTACTAAAGGTATACGGTTCTCTGTTCCAAGTAGTGCCATCTTCGATAAACATACTTTCGTCAGTTCATAAGACGAGTTTCTGTTTTCTTCTTCTTCAGAGTTTTCAGCTGCAAGAATATTACATACATATGTATATACATAATCGGATATTACAAACTTTCGGTGTAAATTGGAAATGTCTGACCTGAGGTTTGAACCTTGGTCTGACTTATAATAACCTAATACTCTTCATAATAGACTACGACTACTTCAATCAATATCAATAATATATCAAGAACAGAACGTGCAGCCTTTTCACTTTCATCCAATTCTCAATTCCTTCTCAAATACCATAATAATTAATTTTTATTTTTCTAATTTAGTCTTTAAATTTGATTGTATCTCTACATACATATATATTAAAAATATATATATATATATAAAACTTCACAAAATCTTTGACAAATTAAAAAAATAAATGCGCAGCGCCAAACAATCCCCAGTAAAGACGTATGTATCAAAAATTATACATAAGCCAGAATTAGGAAGTTTTTGAATTTTTTAAATCCTGTTTAAAATTTTATTTTTTTATTTGGTATAAAATAATGGTGATAACAATACTAACGCATTAAAAAAAATATCAGGCATCTAAGTTTTTCGGAATTAAAGTTATATAGTCTCAAAAATGGAAATGTATCATTTTTTACAAAGCTCGATCTACTGTTAAATCTTTTGGTCTCTGCTTCCGTAGTTGGCATCGAATCAATTTTATTTCATAAGTAGCCCTTTTTGTTTTAAAAGCTACAACTTATTTTTAAAAAATGTATGTATGTGTAATTTATCCATACTCACGAGTATGTGCACTGATATGCTTTATTAAAAAATTCGTATTCCATAAATTAATTTTTATTCAAGTTATCGTTTGTATAATATGAAGTGAATACAAAAATAGTGAAGCACAATTTAAACAGAAATAACGTTTTTGTATTTAATCTGTTCTTTATCTTTGTCATCTCTGGTTTTAACTGCGTGCAAATTTTGTGGCGGATTTCTGTCATGAATTCTATAATGTGTGAAAATGTGTAACTCTTTTGCCCAAAGCATGTTTCCCGTTACCATTACTTTTCGCACTTTTCATCAAACAGCGGACTGTTTAACCAGTCTACTCATGTTTTAAAATAGTTGCTTTCACATATTTTTTTTGTTCTATTGTATGATACAATTTCTTTGGTTCTTTCATATCTTGTCAATTAAATGTTACTTCATGTAATAATAAAAACTATGAAAACTTGAACAGAGAAGCAAAGAAACAAAAAAGGTAGTTAATAAAATATTAATTTTTAAAAGCAAATAAATAAATTGATCTAATAATTATGAAATACTGAATAATGGATCCTATAAATAACATTACACTAATATGTACAATAAATCTATGTAAATATAAAATTCCATAAGAGCACACGAGAAGATATATAAAGTATTCAAAATGAACGTACTTATAATCTATTAAAGTAAGTGACCTTATGAATATGGGAGGAACCATAAACATAGGAGCTTTTAAAATGCAAAGGTGGCTTGGAAACAGTTAACGTTATTAACCAATTTTTATAGCTATTTCTCGAACACATATGCGGGCATTATTTCATTACTGTGGAAGTGTCTGCGATTATTTAGGGACATTATAAACATTGGCTCCTGTTTCACTACATCAACAATATATTTAGAGTCATTATCTTACTGAAAAAACTAATTTTAATACACTTTGTGGTAAATTGGTTTTTTTAATATCAAAATTTTCCGTCATCTATCATTATTTCAATAAATTGAAGCAGACCTACTTCGCATGCTGCAATACATCCCTAAACCATCATAAAACACTATACCTTCTTTTACATACCGTGAACGTACGGCTAATTCTACCATTACAAATCTAGAAAAATATATTTTTTTTCTGTTTTATGTCGATAAACTAAATGCTACCGATAATTGTGAATAAATCTTCCTACAAGTATATTAGAGAATGTGATTTTATTAAAAAAAATTACTGAAATTATTTAAGACTTACTTTCGAAAAAGTTTTTGAAAAAAGAAATGTGTAAAGATGTATATGTAAACTTTTTATACCCGTATATGTGTATGTAAAGGAATTTCAGCCGTATATGTAAAAACTTAAAGACTACTTTTTTAAGAAAAAATCCTTAGAGTACCATTCAAAATATAGTGTTTCCATCCGTAAACTTGAAATTAAATATGACTCAAATATTAATAAAATAAGGTGACAAAATATTCCTAAAATAAGCCGCATTCAAAACCGTTTAATTGACATCTGGTATAAAAAATGTTTAAAAGTTGAACATGTACCAATAATTTGAGGTTTGTTTTTTACGCAAATTACGCTCAACTGCAAAAAAAATGTGTTATCAGAAAAGTATATTTATATATGGGTTTGTATAACGGGATACACATACATACCTGCATGTATTAAAAAATTTATTTACATTCACTACCATTCAAATGATTTCATACGGCATAATATTCGCACTTATTTATGTACAGAATTTAAAATGATCCTTTCATGTTTGTCATCAGTAAAAAATTTTTGTGACCCTTTGCATATAAATATGGGAGAAGTATGGATTATGCGTTACCTTAGAGTCGTAAAACATTTAACTCGCTAACAGAAGATGTAGGTCATTCAAACGTATTAATTATGAAGAGCTTCCAATTTGTATTAATTACCGCTAGCTATCGAAGCTATCGAAACAAACACTTGGTTGATGGCCCCTAATCATGTAGTGCATTGTGTTGGAATTAGGAAAATAGGCTATGGAAAGGAGGACAGAGGATGTAGGATTTGTGGACATTAGAATACTTGTTAAAAAAATCATTTTGTATGGCAATTTTTATGCAAAATTCTTTTTGTAATTTCATCTATGCTTGGCAAAAGAGTTCAATACAGCCTATTAGCAAAACGAGTTAATATAAAATAACGATGTAATGTAAAATAAAATAAATGCTGTCATTTTAACCTCAGAAAAATATTAAAAATAGAATTGAAAATATCTCAATTCTTAGGTTTGTAAAATATTTAATTTTCAGGCGATAGGGAGGACATGTGCGCTTCTATAAGAATACTTTACCAAATTGAAATAGCAACATGGAATTCAACAACAACACCGAATTTCAAAACGGATGTGTTCAGCAGTTGGTAGCAGGACCACCAGGAATAACTTGAGTTCGACAAGGGAACGTTTTTCATTTGACAGGAATTCTACCGGGACAGCAAGATTACTGCAGAAGCTACCCTGGTGTAGAGGAAATGGAATCTGTACAACACCTTTTATTCGAGTGCCCTGCACTATAGTTATTTTGACTGTCAACCTTAGCATTACAATAGAACAGGTTTTAGCATTAATTAATGCCTGGGAAATTAAAGTAAATGGGATAAGTGAAAGACCATTTGTTGGGACGGTAGGAATCCTTTTGCAAAAGCGACTCCAGATCGTGATCTCTTGCTACAAGCAGTCACTTTTCTAATCCGTATATCAACTACACTGAGATGTATTTTATATTTTTCTTGAATTCGTAACCCCTTGGAATATTTCATCAACGATCCAAAGCCTAATGAGCTATTTTTTTTACTTTCAACGTCGCAAAAACGTGCGAAAGACTACTTGCAGCATGATTTTACAGTCGTCAATACTAACACAACCTTGGGAATTATAACTTTTGTATGGGAAATTGGGCGCGTGTCATATTGCACCCACTTGTCCCGTAATAAATAAACACAAACTAATATAATACTATAGAACATAAGTACAAACCAATGTAATAGCATTAAGTGAATATAGAAATGTATTAAAATTAATGAGCTGATTTGAAAATGCTACATCAGCCAAATTTTAGTATAAAAAAATCAATCATTAAATAAAACTCAACTACTGCGTTTCAAGCCGCATTGGTCTAAAAATTAAACTTTGGTTACAATTATTTCACCACAGATTGCCACTGCTGTTTTGAGTGTATGTTCATTATCGTTGAAGAAGGTTTTTTAACCTAGAAGTGAATAGTTTGGCGGAAAAAAATTGAAATTAAATGTCCTGCTGAAAACGTTATAAACGAAAAGCTCATTTCCAAACAAAACAAAGTATTGAAAATGTTTGCTAAATGAACTTAATAAATACAATTTATTACTTCGAATAAAAATAAGTCATGACAAAAACATCTAACCTTTAATTACACTTATTTAAATTAGTACCAACTCAGAATGGTTTTACATAACAGAAACTTTGGGGACGACACTGTTTTCTTTTGCAAACATTGGAACCCCCTCGGGGTATCTTAGTACCTGCAGCATTACATTGTCCATCTAGTAAACTTTTCTCAAGTGGCAGTTGTCAACTGACACTAATTTGAACTGAACCCCGATGACGTGTGATTTCAATAGGACGGTGTTACATGGCATACCGCTCATGCCACATTGGATACTCTGCGCGGGAAGTGGCATACTAGATGTAAGGCCAAAGTTCAGACTCCAGGTTAGACAACTCCAATAAAACGAAGTATGAATTAATATTTCTTCGGCAACTTTCTCTCAGCAGATTTCTGGCAAAAACTGTGAGAGTGAATAAATTACCATGAAAAGTTTATCAAAAATCTATCACTCCGAATCGACTTTAAACTCTAGGCCCTTATGGACAAAAATAAATCACACACTATGGATGGTATGAGAAGCTATGTCGTAATCCTGACTGAAGGTCTGTAATGATCAATCAATAATTTGTAAACCTTTTCGTATGGGATTTTCTTAAAGGGCTGGTTACTCATGCGTAAGAAACGTAAAATCGTAACGTACGTAGCCTTAAAAACGCTTGTGTAGTTATAGAAACGTTAAAAACGGGACATATGTATGTCAACGAAGAATGTAAAGAAAAACGAAACAAAACACAAAGCAATACACAAAGCAACACACAAACGAACACAACACAATGCAAAGAAATTGGTATACAGCCATTTGCACTTATCTTCAGTGTTGCCGTTTTTGATTATTTTTTTATTCACTGTGTAGATTTGGTTATGATTTTTCTTATAAAAATAGCTTTTGTTTTGTTTGTTAAAATTAATTAATTAGTAAGATTATAATTTTATTTTGTTATTTTTTGTTTCTTTTTTTTTCTCAATTATAATTTAAATTTGAAACAAATAAATTAAAAAAATTAAAATTTAATTTTGGTGATATTTTTCCTTATTTGGTGATTTTTTCACAAATGTTGATTACAATATTTTTTCGTGGCAACACTGCTCATCATCACTCATGCTCAAATGTCACGTAAAAACGTGGAGAATTCTGTTTTATACAGATCGGTCCGGTTTGCTAACGAGAGAGAACGTTTCGGTAAGCGTTTACATTGTTCTCCATATGCTAAAAAGAGAACGTTCGCTACGGTACGTTACGTTACGTGTGAGTAACTGCAGCTTAAACCACAGGGGCAAGTACTCTAAAGGCAACCAATATATATATCGGGACCAATATATTCTGATAAAGTTAATTTCAAATTGTTATTTCGATTACTCTGAAGCTAGAAGTTGCCTTGAAATTGTTTCGATCAATTATGATAAATTATTCATCAATTTATTTTAATATTCGGGTCCGTTGAACCACATTGTACACGCTGTGTGATAGCAAGATAGCCACGAGATAGAACATCTGTTTATTTCTATGGAATATAACATGGGGGTGATTTGTAAAATTTTGAATAAAATTTGAGTTTTAGTTTCTACAAATAATGCGCCTTAATATATAGTCTGCAAAAATTATTTTGTAATTTTAAAAATTTACAGCAAAATGTTCAATACAGAAAACTACAAAGATTAACAACATAAGAAATTCAAAATTGCTTATCATTACATTTATTATATACAAACTATAGTTTCCATTTCACTATGAAAACTATAAAAATATACGTTCATATAATATTAAGATTAACGTATGTTAAGCAGAAAATTAAATTATTTTTCAAGGACATAATAAAGAAAAACGTTGTTTTCATCAGATAATTAAACAGTAAATAACAATTTCGTATGGTAAAGTTTGCTATATTTTATCGAACTCTCGCTTTAGGGAATTCATTTGCGTATTAAAGTATATGAAAGTCCGAAGGAATTTATGATAAAGTACGCAGGTAGTACAGTAATGGATACTGTTATGAAAAATTTATTGTATGTTTTGACCCGAAATGGACTCAAATCGCCTAAAAAACAAAAAAAAAACCAAGACAGGTTTATAATTTTGGGTGTACATATATAACGATATTGTTAAACAGGCGAAAACAGGCGAGCGTTGTATCAAGCCCAACAAATCTAGTCTTCATTAAGAGAGCCATATCTTTAAATTTAAATAAAACAAAATGTGTGCATGAGAAGTTCTTATTCATACGAAAGAGCTATTGGCACCATTATGTGTGAAGTATAAAGTCGTTTAAAGGTTTGCCATAGTTTTTCTGGGTGAAGTGCATTCGAAATGTCTAACATTCTATAACTTTAGCTATCAAACTGAATTTGACCGACAGTCGTTTAAAGGTTTGCCATAGTTTTACTGGGTGGAGTGCATCCGAAATGTCTAGCATTCTATACCTCTAGCGGTTATGCCGCTTACATATACTTGCGAGTTAGAAAAACCCCACAATTCAAAATCTAACGGTATCAAACCGCACGTACTTGGCGGCTAGTTCACCTCACCTCTACGTGGAATGTCTTCAAATCACTGTTGTAGAATATTTAATGGGAAATTAGTTATGTGGCACGTAGCACCATCCTGTTGAAACCTTGAAGTTGAAATCATTGAAGTTGGTAATCATCGACCTGTAGTTGACACTGTTGGTCTGGCTAACTTCGTTTTCATCGAAATACGAACCGATGATGCCATCAGCTCAAAACAGTGATTTCTTAAGCATACATTGAACGCTCTTGATTCTCATGTATATTGGTATCGTCCAAAATTCGACAATTATGTTTCTTTAAGTATCCATTTATCCTGTAATGAATCTCATCACTGCCAATTCAGCAAACACACGTCCCTGTCTACTGTCGTTTACCTTCTGTCCCTGGGTCAATTGAATTCTGTACGACTGCTCGCTCGAGTCATTATACAAAGTTGTGGCATACACAAGATGTTGTGAGCGACGCGTAAACGGCTGCCTCGTATCCTCCGGCACACTCTCTCTAATAGTGGCGATGTTTTCATCAGAAATTGCTTTTTGCCAACGTATGGTGTTGTTCATCTGCCAAATTGCGAATAGTTCCCTTAGTAAGACGATTAAAAAGTATGTTGTCCAAAGAGAACTTCCACTTTGATAAAACAATGATAATTGTGGTAAAATAAATGACAACTAATTGATAGATGTGGTTTCGACAAGAGGACTGTTATTAAAAGTCAAAGTTCGGAAGTACTGATTGGAGGACCCGATACAATGAAAAGTGCAAAATGGAAACAGAATTATCCATAATAAATATTTGTAATAGATCGAAAACTCATACGTATAATGATTTTATTCTAACCTTATGTTACCTGAAGGTATACACAAAAATAAATGTTGATTTTAAATAATTTCATCCTAGTTAAAGTACTTTTCTATTAGATATTATTAGAATAACTTTTTTCTTTTTAATTTTAAATAATTAATATGCTTAAATTAAAACTAAAAACTTATAACTTATTGTTTGAAAAACAAAACTGGCGGTCATGTTAGCCCATGCCAGAAAACTGTATGAGGAACGTAGGATCATAATAAAATATTTAACACTCATACGCCATGTGGTCTGACCATATCAATACGTTTGACACCATATGAGTTGTTTTATTCTCTGTATTTATACAACAGTAAGCAATATACATGAGAAATATTAAATGTAAAATGCATACGTAAATTTACATGCACTTTGTTACGGTCGCTTTTTGGTAACGGTGCTAAAGTGCATAAGTGCATTGAATCATCCAAATGTATTGAAGAAGTATCGCATTAGGATTATATAGCATGAAAATACGTGTATGTAATACTATAAATGGCAAATATATTGAGAACATTTTTCCAATATTCAAAATTGTCGGTATATCGCTGATATTTTGCGTTCGTGCGAATAATCCCTAAAGTTAAACTCCATAATATTGTTACGCGGACAAAAACAAGCTTAACGAAAATAAGCAAACAAAACTAACAGAAAAAATAAAGTCCAAAAGTCTTAGGGTAAACAGAAATTGCACAAGAAAGAGGCAATTGGGAAGATAAGAACCAAAAAGGCAGCAGGCGAAAATGGAATTCTGGCGAAAATTCTACGTGTTGACATCGAAGCCCTAGCTGAATTTCTATGGTCTGGGAGTAGGAAAGACTACCTCCAACATGGAAGAAACGCATCTTTGCTAAATTACAAAAAAGTGAGGACTTGAGAGACTACAACAACTGGAGAGGAATTACTTTGCTTAACACCATATACAAGATACTGGCAATCATCATACAGGGAATACTTCAAAGCACAATAGAGGAAAATCTACTAGACGAACAGAAAGATTTCCGGCCAAACAGACCAAGCCAACACTCTATTATAATACAACAATCTCTTGAATAGTGTACTCCCTTATACCTACTGCTCGCAGATTTCAAGAAAGCCTTCGAAACCATCAGACGAACTGCCATAAGTAAAACCTTGAGAATAAAAGGAGAATCCTATAATCAAATCTGGTCACGAGGATGCAGAACTCTCAGTTCTCCACAACGGCAATTGCATTTTTAAATTTAAACTTTTAAATGCCCACCCTTTATAAATGCTCTATAATAAAGAAAAAAACGTTTTAAATCTGTATTTCCAAAATTAAATTATAATAATACATTTAACATGTTAAAACTTTAATTATAATTTAACACCAATCCAGTTAATTTGCATTAAATTTTTAACAGCGTAATATTGATTACCTTTTTAGCATCTAAAGGCCAGCCACTGTAAAATTTTCAATGGGAAGCAAACCTTCTTCCCACTAGAGCTGCCATTACATAAATGTAAATTTATTAGTAAAAATTTGTAAGTGTATTGATTTTTTAGGAACAGTTGTACAAGTAGATAAATGCCTGAATTCTGTTAAAGACAAATTTAAATAAAAAGTGTTAGTCTTACCTTGAAAATGTCAAATACATATATTTATAGAAATAAATAAATTACTTTCTCTTTGTCGTCGGATTACGCTTTTCCTTAAAATATTGACAAAAGAAAAAGTTTGATAAAATATTTTACCCGTTATGGCTGTCTAACGACATACACACTCAATTGAGTATGTTAAACTGTTAAAACAGTCATTCATTCTCTTTATAGTCTACTTTCAATATGTAAAAACAAAAGAAAGCACTTAAATATGGTTAATAATTCTGTGCCATGTATTGAATATGGCAATGCCATTCACTCCATAGAATACAGTAAAATTAACCTCTTTTCATTTGAAATTATCTTAAAATTGTACATTCCATTATGATGTAATTATCTAATATTTAATATATCGTGTCCGCCATCTAACGTTTTTTTTTCAACTAGTGCTTATTTAGTGAATGGTAACACTTAGCTCATGTCTGATTTGACAGATAATTAGTTTTATCCTTCCGCTGAACGAATATGGTTGTGTATACGCTTGAACAACTCTGGGAAATATTGCGACATTAGTTTGAAAATCATGGTAATGTTGCAGAATGTGTGCGAAAATTGAGTACGGATTTTGGAAGAAGAGAAGCACCGTCAGCTCCATATGTTCGTTATCTTGTGAAAAAAGTGAAAGAAACTGACATCCTCATCGATAAACCAAAGCGTGAAAAGCCAAAAACAGTGCGTACGCCCGAGAATATTGCTGCTGTGGCAGAAAGTATGCGTGAAGCGCCATCAACATCAATTTACCGTCGTCCTCAACAATTTAACATTTCGGAGACATCATTGAGGCGAATTTTGCATAAAGACCTTGGTATGACGCCATACAAAGTCCAATTGGTTCGGCAGTTGAAGCCAATTGACAATCCAATGCGTTTTCGCTTCGCTAAGTGGGAGTGCGATCGACTTACAGAAGATGCCGATTTTGGAAAAAAAATCATCTTTTCAGATGAAGCTCATTTTGATCTTGGCGGGTATGTAAACAAGCAAAATTATCGCATTTGGGGCACAGAGTAGTATGTTTATGGCGTTTCTCGACCACTTGCTCCATACAAATTTAGGAGCATGCCTACGCTACAGACGGTAGCGTCGGTTAGTCGATAGGTTTGTAAAATGTAATGTGTATGGTCGTTTTTTTTTTAATAATAAATTCTTGGCACGTATTATCATACTCAATCGTTGAAGAAATAGAAATATAAACTGATAAGAAAGGGTAGGTTGGTTGTGTGGTTGTTTTTTTAATATTAAATTCTTGGCACTTATTCCATACAAAATTTGGTGAATGCCTACGCTACAGTCGGTAGTGTCGGTTAGTCGATAGGTTTGTAACATGTAATGTTAAAATTTATGTACGAATGATTGGACGGACCGAATGAGTGTGTGTGTAATATGTAATGTGTATGATAGTTTTTTAATAATAAATTCTTGGCACGTATTATCCTACTCAATGTTGTAAAAAAGAAAAGGGATCTACACCTATATAGTTGTGTGTGTTTTTTATTTTTTGTATATTTAATTAGAAGGATCTTTAATTTTAAATGTGATATGAAAGAGATAAACACCTGATAAAATTTTTTTTTTTTTGTGATAATAAATAACATCGTATACCTAAGTAGAAACATGAGTGTATATGTTCATTGTATTTGTATTGCTTTTCGAATGATTGGACGAACAGAATGAGTGTGTGCACGTTCTTTTGAGATAATAATTGTGAAGAAATAGAAATATAGTTGTACATGGTGTTGTTGTTGTGTTATAAGGATTTTTAAATTGATGATAAAAAAAGTATAGTTATGCCTGTGGGTATTTTTTTCACGCATAAGTAGAATATCTGTTCATAATTGAATGTACTGATTGATCTACAACATCCCAGTGTATAAATAGACTTGTTTTAAGGATTTATATTTTTTTTAATTTTACTGTTTTAAATAAATAAAATTATACAATAATGGAATTAATTAAAACAAATTAGGTTTTATTTTATTAGATTTTTTTTTCTTAGGTATATATATTTTATTTCAGATTTTGTTATTTTGTACAATACAATACATATATCTATTGAATATATATAACAGTTAAACAAATATTGTATATAAAATGTTTGACATCTGAAAATGTAAAAAGATTCTGAGTAAATTTTTTCAGAGTTAGATCTATGTATAACATATTAACACATATAAATGGATAACTTATTTTACTAATGTTACATATTCTTAATTCATTTATAAGTTTCATAAATAAATCTATATGCCCTATATCAATCTGATTACTATGTTTTGTTAATAGTTCTTCCAATTCAGCTGATGTAACCATTTTTTCCTCTTCTTTAAAAAGTCAATAGTAGGTTGCGTTAGTGCGGGACGATGTACTCTAAACAAATAGTAATAATTAACTAAACAAAGATTTCAGATGTGGTTAAGTTTTTTTTTTTGTCATTTATTATATAATTTCTTCGTTTGAATTTATTGAGAATTACAATTTATTGAAAACACAATTTTTACATTTAGTAAGATTATAAAAATTAATTATATTTTTAGCTTCATTTTCAGCTTGATATAGTCTATGTTTATAATTATACAGGGGCAGGTGTCAGGACCGCATGTACTGTTTTCATTCGACAATTCGCAATCCTCGAAATGTTCACCATGTCTATTTCTTATTATTTTCAGGTTATCTACATACGCTAGTTGTGTTTGTATGTTGTTTAGTTTTATCTACGTCAGAAATTATGTGTGAGAACGTTTTTAAAAAGTTGTATATTTCCTTTAAAATCATAATATGTTAATCTACTGCTATTGTATGCTCATGTGTAGAGTTTGCAAACAATCTTTTATGTTGACGGTCTTTAATATTTACAAGATTTCAGATCCGTTAATGGGCGCTTAGGTAGATTATCTAATAGTTTTTTGGAGTTGGACTATAGTAGAGACCATATCCAGTTTTATATGGTTTGAGGTACAACCCTTTACCCATTGCAATTGATTCCATATATCTATTATGACGGTTGGCTTCCGCCAATTGTTCTTTTCCATTTTTGAAAGCATTTACTGCTTTGACAATAGCGGATCCTCCACTTGCCAATCCACCAAGCGCTGGCAATGCTGTTAATACGGGAATAAGTGGAAGAAATCCTCCAATTTTCGGTACATGTATAACTCTCGGTATTATAATGTCTGCTCGCTTTTTTCCTTTAAAATTTAAATAAATAGCCTTTTGTGCTATTTTAACAGCATCAATTATATCAAGGGGTTTCTGTTCTTTCAATTGTTTTAAAGTGTTTCTCACAGTAGCTGTGAATAATTTCTTATTACACTTATTCATTTTTCATTTTATCATTCTTTTTGAATTTTTTCTTTTCTTATGTCTCTGCTCTTTCAAACCTAATCCAAATTTCACTTTAGCTTTCATAGCGTTTGTCACAAACCACGCGTTAGCACGTTCTTTAATATCACTATCTTTAGATTTAACTCGTTGCCAGGCTTTTTCAGCTAATATTTGATCTGCTTGATGTCTTGTGTCTATATCTTTTGATTGTAATATGCAATATCATGCTCTCTACAAGCTGCGTCTAATAAATTTATATCCTTATCTCCTCTTGCTAAACGTTTTTCAAGTTTTGTACCAGGTCCACAAAACTGATAACCAGGCATATGTAATTCAACAGGTACTTTATTTATTAAGTTGTTTACTAATCCTCTTCTCATCTTACACTGGCTGGGGTTTTGTTTTGACTGTAGATTATAACAAATTTTTTTCGTTACTTTTATACCACTTCGCAAAAATAGCTGAAATCAAGACGATCTCCTATATATACACCAATTTATATGATTTCAGTATGTTAATTTTTTGATATTGATTTTGATCTGCTTTGTATCTGATCACGATTTACTTTACATCTGATCACGATCTGCTTTGTATCTACTTTTTTGGTTTTTGGTTTTGTCTATTTTATTTTAATTTTTTTATTTTTGTTATTTTTTTTGTCATTGTCATGTTTTAGATAAAGATGTTTTACCTCAATATTTAAATTGTTTATTTGATCAACTAGATCATCGTATATTTGTGTTATATATATATATATATATATATATATTTATATATATATATATTTCTTTTTTTTTGGTTACGACATTTATTTCTTTTTTTGTTTTTATGATTATATTTATTAAAACCTTCTCCAAATTTATTAATATAAGACATTTCTTTCACTCTTCTACTAAATTATGTTAGATTCTTTAAGTTCTTCGATAATATAGATTATTTCGTTTTGATGATTGTTGTGACTAACACCTTCCGATGAAAGAAGCACACGTAGTCTGTCAACTAGTTTATTAGGATCATCCCAATGTATGTAATTTGATTTCATATTATTTAGTAATTTTAGCATTAAACCACTGCCTTTTGTTATAATGTTTGTTGTTGTTTCGAATAAATGTTTAATTATTCGTATATATTTGAAGGCTCGTGTTCCTTTCACTTGTTCATGAGGTTCATAACGACGTTTATGTGCATTGGTATGAATTAAAATCTCTCTATATTTCTTTAAATCATTTTTAGAATAATGGAGAGGTTTTTTATGAAATACTAGTTCAACTAATCCAGGCGTCATTTTCAATTACATACTTCCTATCCGCATAGTATTATCTCTATTAAATATTAATTTTTCCTTGCCATATCTCCAACTGCTGTCTACATCTTCATTAAAACCATAAATTTTATCCAATTGCTTATTATTAATAAGTGTTTGAATATTTTCAAATAATGAAGAGATTTTCGTCAGCCCTAAACATTGTTTTCTTTTCAAGTTTTTTATACACGTACTTGCTACAGGTCTATTATGATCATAGATTTTTTGATCGTTATTGTCATCAGTTGACATACTTTCATACTGAAAATCGTTATTATCGCCATTTACATCATCAAAATCATCGTTATAATCAATAGTGTTGTCTATATCCTTATGCTTATCTTCAAGTTTTCCAATGATTTCATTATCATCATTCACGTCATAATACTCTTCGTCATCATCAATAGTGTTGTCTATATCCTTATGCTTATCTTCAAGTTTTCCAATGATTTAATTATCACCATTTACATCATCATAATTATCATCATCATTAACAGTGTTGTCTATATCCTTATGCTTATCTTCAAGTTTTCCAAAGATTTTATTATCACCATTTACATCATCATAATCGTCGTCATCATTAATAGTGTTGTCTATATCCTTACGTTTATCTTCTAGTTTTCCAATGATTTTTTTAAGTGGTTTTGTTATTGGTTGAAAGGTATCTTCTAATAAATTAAGTCTATCTATTTGTTCAGTTTAATATTTTTCAAATTTTTCTTTAGAACAGCCACTTTATTATGGTAATTTTTAGACATTATAATAATTTTTTTATATTGATTTTGATCTGGTTATGATCTGCTTGCTATCTGATTATGATCTGCTTTGTATCTGATTTATCACGAACTGCTTGCTATCTCGTCACGATCTGATTTATACCTGATCACGATCTGCTTGATAGCTTGTGTCTATATCCTTTGATCTTGAGTACGCTGTATCGTACTTTCTACAATCTACATCCAAAAAATTATTCCTTTATTACCTTTATTCTTGCTATTCGTTTTTGAAGTTTTGTACCAGGTCCACAAAACTGATAACCAGGTGGATGTAATTCAACATATAATTTGTTTATTAAATTGTTCACAAATCTTATTCCAATCTTACACTGATTAGATTTTTTTCTTTTGACTGTAGTTTATAACCATTTTTTCATTACTTTCATACCTCTTCACATGAAACACTATACTAGCAAGCTATACAATCTGTACTAGCTGTACTAGCAAGCTATACAATCTGTACTAGCTATACTAGCAAGCTGTACTAGCTATACTAGCAAACTATACAATCTGTACTAGCTATACTAGCAAGCTATATAATCTGTACTAGCTATACTAGCAAGCTGTGATAGCTATACTAGCAAGCTATACAATCTGTACTAGCTATACTAGCAAGCTGTGATAGCTATACTAGCAAGCTATACAATCTGTAATAGCTATACTAGCAAGCTGTTCCAGCTATACTAGCAAGCTATACAATCTGTACTAGCTATACTAGCAAGCTGTACTAGCTATACTAGCAAGCTATACAATCTGTACTAGCTATACTAGCAAGCTGTACTAGCTATACTAGCAAACTGTACTAGCTATACTAGCAAGCTGTACTAGCTATACTAGCAAGCTATACAATCTGTACTAGCTATACTAGCAAGCTGTGCCAGCTATACTAGCAAGCTATACAATCTGTACTAGCTATACTAGCAAGCTGTGCCAGCTATACTAGCAAGCTCAACAATCTGTACTAGCTATACTAGCAAGCTGTACTAGCTATACTATTGTATAGTATATAGATATATAGTATATAGGATATAGACAACACTATTAATGATGACGATGATTATGATGATGTAAATGGTGATAATAAAATCATTGGAAAACTTGAAGATAAGCATAAGGATATAGCCAACACTATTGATGATGACGATGATTATGATGATGTAAGTGGCGATAATAACGATTTTCAGTATGAAAGTATGTCAACTAATGACAATGATGATCAAAAAATCTATGATCATAATAGACCTGTATCAAGTACGTGTATAAAAAACTTGAAAAGAAAACAATGTTTAAGGCTGACGAAAATCTCTTCATTATTTGAAAATATTCAAACACTTATTAAGCAATTTGATAAAATTTATGGTTTTAATCAAGATGTAGACGGCAGTTGGAGATATGGCAAGGAAAAATTAATATTTAATAGAGATAATACTATGCGGATAGGAAGTATGTAATTGAAAATGACGCCTGGATTATTTGAACTAGTATTTCATAAAAAAACCTCTCCATTATTCTAAAAATGATTTAAAGAAATATGAAGAGATTTTAATTCATACCAATGCACATAAACGTCGTTATGAACCTAATGAACAAGTGAAAGGAACACGAGCCTTCAAATATATACGAATAATTAAACATTTATTCGAAACAACAACAAACATTTTAACAAATATCTTTCGTGGAATTATTCTCCTAAATACCTTTAGGAATAATTTCATCTGGAAGCTCCCCTGCTTCAGGCCTTTATAATAGCATGGCCAATATAAGCGTATATTATAGAGTATAAGTTTTGTTTGTTGAAACGGAATATGTGTCTTAAATTCCCAGTAAGGCCAAAATTGGTGAAAAAGTGCTAATCCGAAAAACATATTGTAACTACCAACTAAGTAAGAAACAAATTTACTTTTGGCAAATATCCATGTTTAAAACATAAGTGTCACTAGCAATTGAGGTTTAAAGTTGTTTTTATAAGCTTTGTTATTTTAAATTACAAAGTGGTTATTTTCCTAACAAATTAATCTCTTTTTACCAATGTTTAAGTGTGAATGCACAATGTTTTCTTCAACTCCTTCGGCTGGAAGTTTTTGATTAACGCTACTACGTAGTTTATAAAGTTGAAGTATCAAAGCAGGTTGTATTTATTTAAACTTTTTAGCTCACACTACTTAGGGCCATTATTACAACTTGCCGTTAGAGTTGGGTTTAGTAAAAGGTAACTTTAGCTAAAGTGAACTTTAAAGTCACCTTTAACTGTTTCTTCGTTATTACAACTTACTTGTAAAATAAAGTTAACTTTTTCAATAAAACAAGTTTTTTTAACGCAGTGACAACGCCAAGCTTCTTTTTTTTTGTTGTGTCTGCTCATTTTGTTTATATTGAAAATAATATATAATATGGAAAGTTCGAACATAGACTTCACCTTACCTTATCTTACCTTCTACCTTATTGTGTACTTATAATACTGACAAACAATTTATTTGCTCGTTAAAATCGTCCCTTTAGTTAGCGGCAAGTTGTAATAATGTCCTTTAGAATGTATGTATACTTTTAAACACGCAACATATAACACATGCATTTATTGTACTGCGATATAATAGATATTTGTAATGGTACTAGTAAAATGCATATTTAGAGCGCATGTTTTGTGTCTATGATGTCTGAAAAAATTAAAGAAAAATTCTTACATCTACCGGCTCACCTACTCTAGCATTATGCAAAACTGTAATGAGAATTAGGTCAGCACATAGCATATTTAAGTTTGTAAAATTGTGGTCATAATTTTTACACGTTGTAATTAAAAAAAAAAAATAGCAAAAGTGTGTATGTAAACCAAGGATGATATCAATATATATGTACTATATATGCAATAAAAAATTGGATTTGCTTTTAATATTAACAACTAAAAATAATTTCTTTTGGTAGTAAACTGCTATTTAAATAAATTTAGAAACAAATCACTTCCGTTGGCAATATTTTTTGGTTTGTTTTCCAGTAGATTATTTTTTCAAACATGTTGAATTTAAAATATCTCTACCTATTGTAAAATAATATAGGGGGCTATAGGTTTAAATTTGAACCATCAGTTATTTCGAATCTGGCAATACTTATGTCATTCCAATCTGTCACACAGTTCAGTATGTTATCTCCACTGAACGTAATGAATCGATTTACGTTTGAGTAAGGTTGGGATTTATTTTGCCAATAAGAAACTGCACGTTGATGTCGATCTTGTAAAAAAAAATTATCTTGGTGGTTAATAAGCATAATTGCTGTATTTGCTTCTCAGAAAGCACACACGTAGTCTTACAGAAGCCAAACCAAAGCATATCTCTTTGAAAATGAGGATGACGCAATCATTACGATCAATGGAGATACCTATCGTGTTAATTCTCGGTAATACGCTTACAATCTTAATATTGTGGAGCTATAAATTGTCGTCGGCTAAATACTGGAATAAAGAAAACTACCCGTCTGTGGCTAAAATGTAAAGATACGTCAAGAGCCACTTCCCAGAGACTAAATCCATCAAATTTGCCAACATTTATTCAGTCTATTTTGCCAAACACACGACCACAGATAACGACGTACATATATTCGCTGAATGGGATCTAGAACAGTTGACGACTGGGACAAACTGGCCCAATTCTGGATGAATGTGTACGTAAACAAATATAATGGAAAAAATAAATAATTTCGACAAAACGTCGCTGCGCGCCACTTTGGATATTTTGCACGAGTGATTTGCGAGCATGGTTATATCACGTAGAGTTAACATGAGCTGATCAACGATTTCATTTGATTTTTTGTAGGATTTTCACATGCGGCAGGTGTTTTCAAATCAGCCATAAACTATGGCGATCATAACCCTTGATAGACAGGTAGAGGTGGCTGTCCATCTAAGGTAGTTGGATGGACACACCTAGGTCACATTGTGTTACCACAGTTTTCCGCTATCCCCTAGCCTCGGAACCACTCGGAGCTCTTAATTAAGCGACTTAGACTGCCAATGTCAATCCGTGACAGTTCCCCACATAGTAAGCACCTAAGTACTTTTTTCCAGTTTGACAAAGTGCCGGGCATATACCCTGCAGGTGAAGGACAGTCTCATCCTCTTCCTCATCTCTGCAGGTTCTGCAGAAATCATTTGCAGAGTGTCAATACTCCGTAATGACCCAGTTAACCGTACTGAGCGTGACCTCTGGAGTTCATGCAGACCAACCGTGCGCCCTCCTTTCAGCCTTGGGCAGATTTTCCGAGCGGTTATATCCACTTCCCGGGGTCGTTGATGGAATCGACAACTGCATTAGCAATTATGAGCCTACATGTTCTCATAGGGATTCTCAGAGTCAAGAATTCTATGGTTGTGCCCGCCTGGTTAGTTCTGTCATATTAATTGTCAAATTCAATAGGACTTTCGAACGAATAAAAAATAGCGAGTATAATGGGTGATTTTTTAAGAGCTATAGGAAAATATTTATTTGAATCGATAGTACGGTTCATATAATTTAATGTTTGAAGATTATTTCATGCAAATGTTGACCGCGACTGCGTCCCAAATGGTCCATCCGGTTCGTCTAATTTTGGCATACTCTTTCCAACATTTCGGCCGGTATCTCACGAATAAATGCTTCAATGTTCTCTTCCAATGCGTCAATTGAAGCGGGCTTGTCTGTGTAGACATGCTTTCCAACTTTCCAAGAGCACATTCACCAAAAATGCGTTGCGGTAGGTCGTTCGGCTTCAATTCCTGCACCAGCTGTATTTTGAAAGGCTTCACACCTAAATCCACCCGCAAAATTTTCCACGTTGTTGAGTAACAGAGGCCCAATTGCTGTGAACGGCGACGAATCGATAATTGATGGTCATCATTAACACTGGCCGATACAGCTGCGATATTTTCTTCAGTTCGCACTCTACGTAAGCGTGTTGGTGGTTTAATGTCCAACAATGTAAATTTGGTGCGAAATTTAGTCACAATAGCCCGAATAGCCGCTTCCGTGGGTCGATTAAACTGACCATAAAATGGAAGAAGCGCGCGATGAACTTTCTTAACAGAACACGCATTTTGATAATAAAATTCAATGATTTGCAAGCGTTGTTCGTTTGTAAGACGATTCAAGGTTAAATTATAGACCAAACTGAAGATGTTTGACAGTGAAACAAAACACGAAACATGCATGAGCTGTTTAAACCAGTGTTGCCAAAAAGATAATAGCTAAAAACCCGTTATTTCACGTGCACTTTGTTTTATTTAAATTTAATAAAAATCAATAACGACCCAATAAGAACTTCCTATTTGCATTAACCTACTAGATATAAAAAATTTTGGAATGTTCAAGAAATGTTTGAAAATGTTATTTTCACAAATAAATTTTCGACACAACCAAATAGTACAAGCATGATTAATTATCCTTATACTTACCCTGCTATGTGATTAATAGTAACTGTAGTAAAATATAATTTAGTTCAGTTGTTAATTTTTTAAAAACGAAACTGATTTTAGTTGAATTGCTAATTTCTTCCGGAAGTGCTTTCATGCCTAATAGTAATTAACTACTACTGAAAGAATATGTTTGGCTTATCGCCAAACTTAACTGCATACCTCATATACAGCGGACAGCAAAAGTTTAGATATTCCAATATATTTTAATACACATATATGATATTTATATATGAAGAATTAAAAATTCTAATTCCCGATAGGCTTAATACTCTTGCACAACGCTCTATGAGAGTATTTTGCAGATCATTTGAAAGAACGGTTACGTAGTCGCTAATCCTCGAAAAAAGTCAACTGAAAAACTTGCTCCTTAGGGAATGGCGGCAAATATCAAAGAAAACATAAGAAAAGTTTGCGGTGCTAAGTATGGAATCACCAGAAAGTTTCCTTATTTTTCTTTTAGATGTTTCTATACTAAAATAGAAATAAATTAATAAAATAAATACAACAAAAAAAATATTTTTAGAATTTATTGCTTAAAGTTTATGAATTGCTGAAATATATTGGAGTGTCCACTGTGTTTTCATTGACATTTAGGTTTATTTTAATATTTTTTCACTGTATACGAGATCCTAAACTGAAAAAAAGAGTAATGAAATGTAGGTACAGTTTTTTAAAGAAAAAAATTATAAAAAAATTTCAAGCATTCGTATGTGTTGTCGACCTAATTCTCACATACGAGCATGCTTATACTTCCTCGTTTCTTAAATTCTTCAATTCTTTTTATACCATTTTATATTTTGCAAGCTATTTGTTTCATTCACCCTGTAAAAATGTAACTGGCTTAGCATCAAGAGGATATGTGTTAAGATTTTTCTGCATCATTACATACATCATTACAACCCTTTAGACCTAAGTTCTCACACCACTTGTGTTGTGTGCGCTAATTTTTATATATGAGTGGCTGGACCTACAGTTTAAAGCCGAACGACAGGTTGTGAGAATCTTTTCTTGGCAGTTTTATTTACTCTCAGAGTTTTTGCCAGAAATCTGCTGAGAGGAAGTCTACGAAAATATATGTTCCCATATTTCGTTCAGTTGGAGATGCCTGACCGGGGGTTTGAACCGAGGCCTCACGTCTAATAAGCCAATATCTATATATAAGCCACTACCTACTAGACCACGGCGACTTTTATGAAAGTATTTTATTTCATTCTTTCGATGCGGCTTTACATTTCATGTACAATATTTTAAAATATATTTCTTACCTGTACCACAGCAAATCTTTAATAAGTCATTTACCATATTACCAAATAGAAAACCAATTTTGAATAATGTATGCAATTAGAACTTTGTGAGTAGGCTCGTATATATTTTCGTTGTGTTTTTCTTCAATTCAGTTGAAGCAGCCACACGCATGTCAAGCTTGACACATTATGCAATTTGACAACCATACTAAGATTTTAGTTTTAATGGAAGTCTCTCTCTTTATAAAAATTGTACATACGTACATACATACACAATTAGTCAGGATTACGACACCACTTATGTTGTGTTAATTTTATATGTGAATGGCTATTTTATTTACTCTCAAAGTTTTTTCCAGAAATCTACAGAGAGAGGAAGTCACCAAAGAAATATTTTTTATATTTCGTTTTTTTTTGGAGATGTCTGAACCACGACCACATATCTAATAACCCAACAGAGTTATGTACTATGTTTATTTCGATTATTAAAAATTGGCTATGACTATGGACTATATCTGTCCATTCTGTTGGTTTGTTAGGCGGCCACTGCACGTTTGAATTAATTGTACAAAAAGTTTAATCAACGTCGTCGTCTTAACTCGGTTGAATGAAGATCAAAAATGTTTGATTTTCAACTAACCGACGACCAACTAGCCAATCAACATAGGAATTATTTGTAAACAATTACGACCAGTCGCAACGTGTTGGGGCCTGAATTAGGCTTAAATTAATTTTTTTTTGTTGTATGTAGTTAGTTGTTGGTTTGCAGTCTAGTGAAAATGTCAAAGTACAACGTATATCATATTCGACTCCTATGTGTCAACGTACTAGACACTCTCTTGAAAACATTTCTGTTGTAAATAAAAGTGTCGTCGAAAACATAAAAGCATTTATTCGTCATCATTCCGAACAACTTAAAATTTTACAAAGCAGTATACAGTGAATTTTGACGAAATAACTTCCACTTTTTCCGTACAAAACTCAACTTACCAGTAGCAAATTCTAAAAAAATACAAGTAGCCGACAATTCGTTCCATAGAACAAATCAAAGTCAGTGCCAATTTTTTGAAAAAGTCTTCTTCTCAAATTTCCATCGGAATGTCGTGGTTAAATTACAAAATTAGCACTTCGATGCAGATTTTGGTCAGGTGGTAATGAAAGCAGGCCGAAATTGCAGTAACTATGAAGGGCAGTCATTACAAGAACAACCGATTGAGTTCTTGTGGCCTTAACTGCTGCTCGTGCTACAATCGGTTATTTTGTAGCCGCGTATTCCGGAACAATTTTTTTCAAGAAATTCTGACGTAAACTAGGCACCAAGATATTGCGACTAACCGCAGAGCATTTCATGAAATTTCCTAAACTCAAATCTGGGACACACCGCGTCATCGATGAGATATAACCACATTTCTGTGAAAATTAAAATGAATTGCCAATGGCACGAATTGTTTGCAGTTTTGTTTTCAGACGAGCAATGCAATACAATCACGATAACAGTTATGGACCATTGGCAACAACTACGGTCCAAAGGGATTAGTCTCTAATGGAAGGAATACATTATGAGAGATTTGACCATAAAAATACAACCATGAGGGTAAATAATTTATAACTATAAAGTGAAAATAAGAAATAAAATACTTACAAAAATTAAAATCTGAGCAGAAGCGTCCCATTTTCACGCCATTCAGTCACATAGCAGCGCAGATACCTACTTATATAATATTAAATCGAAAAGAAAACGAGAAGGTATGGATCAATTACCGTAAGGTTCTTATTGTTAACGAAATTATAAATTATTATGTATTTCTGCTTTGCATATTGAAATACCAAACGATTTAAATTATTAAAAAAACAACTGAAACGAATTTTTTTGCTGTGATATTGATATGTTGGTAAAAAAAATTGTTAAAATTCAGTTCTACACACATTAGAGAACTACATTCAGTTTATTCACTCACAGTGGAGATGAGTACTACACGACGTACATTATATACACGTATTAAAGGATACAGAGAAAAACTTCAATCAATAATGTTTCATTCTCTCAACCATGAATTGTCTCATATGTGACAACTCCAAAACATTGCAATAGAATCAAAACTGCGTATAGTGTATCAAAAGTATACATTTATTAAAAATTTCAATTCAGTATAAAAGACGTGTATTCATATTTCATTTCGTTGTCATTTCAAATTATTATATAGAAAAGAGTACGTATTTGCACCCGATAATGACATCAAATGCAAATACAATTTGTAGTTGACATATTTTGTTTAAGGCTTTAATACGGAACGTATTATATTTTTTACTTTCAACGTTTTTGAATATTTTGTTTTTATTTTTAGAATATTTTTTATTTATTTATTTATTAATTTACTTCATCCTTATGCTTTATATTTAATTACGTAAAACTTAGAATATTCGCTACAACAGCCAAACTCAGTGAATTATACAACCTCTCCTGCGGAAATTCTGAAAATAAATCTAATTGCTATGAAAAAAATTCTCAAAAATCTGTAGTTCAGAATCGAGTTTAAGCTCATAGATAAAAATTAACACATACAACATATGTGGTGAAGAGAAGGTAGGTCGTATTCCTGACTAAAGGGTTGACGAATTATGCATATAAGTATAGTAAGTATGTGTGTATAGTAATATTTCGAGCAAATGAGCTTAGCCGATTTTGACTTCAATAAGATAATGATCCTGAAAATATATTTTAAAGAAAATTATATTGAAACTTCCTCAGAGAGCTGATTTTAAATCCGTAGAACATTTTTAAGTAAATCTTGAGAGAAAATAATAACGGATTCTCGTACTAATATCTCAAAATTTTAGGATAAGAATTCCGTCAAGTAATTCAAAATATTACCTTTTTTGTCCGTCAGTGTGTATAGATAAAACATAGATAAATAAAGTTTGTATTTATGAAACGATGTAGAATGAATATGACTTTTTTTTCGCATAAATCAACATATTGTTTGTCAATCATAAAAAGTGGAAGAGAATAGGCCTTTAAGTCAATACGTTTTCAATTTAATTTCCGTCATTTTGCCTTCATGTACTGTTGTTGTGCGTTGTCAACAAAACTTTTTCATAGCTCAATGCCATTTGAATATTTTATTTTCCATCTGCATATTTTCATTTGCACATATATTTCCATTTGCCTACATATTGTGTACGTATGCATATACATGCGTAATTTCATAAAAGTAATAACTAATGCTACACATGTATGTCATGGTGTAAAAAATATTGACAAGTACCGAGTAAACTAAACGACATGATATTTTAATGAAATCATGTCAATGTTAAATGCAAAATGTATTATAGTGTATGTCATAATAATAAAGTCACTTCTATTTTCAAGGTTTATATTAAAATATTAAGGGCCATTATTACAACTTGCCGTTAAACTTGCGTTTAGTTAAAGGTATCTTTAGCTAAAGGGAACTGTAAAGTTACCTTTAACTTATTTTCTTGATTACAACTTACAGATAAAGTAAAGTTATATTTTTCAAAACTATGACAGTGGCGGAGCAATGTCGATAACACTGATCAAATTAAACAAGTTTTATTTAAATGCAGTGGCAACGACGTGCTTCTTTTTTTGTTGTATTTGTTCACTTCTACCTTATCGTCCACTTATAATAATGAAAAACAATTTACCTTAACGACAAGTTGTAATAATGGCCCTAAATTATTTATTCCCTTCAAAAGTACCTAAAATCGTAAAGAGAAACAACCTTTCAAATCGTATCTAATTGACTAAAAAAAATATCCGAAATATAAGTTACCTTGTAAGTATGAGACAAACTATATTATGTAAATAATTTCTAAAGAATTGTGTGTACTATAATAGAAAACAAACCGTCATAAATTGTTATGATTCCAATTCTTTAGAGCATTTTTTTTCTATAAGCGAATAATAATTCATGTTATGTTAACTCAAAATGTTTAACAACATTTAAAAGAACTGAAATTGCGGTATGAAATGAGCGTTTTCTTAAATGGGAAAGTAAAACACATTCTATTCAAATTATAGGCCATTACTGGTTCTACATATTTTTCTCTCTTTCAGCCAATTTATGGATTCCATGCCAATAAATGTGTTCGTCTTTTGAAGCAAGAAAATTAGAAATCGATGGAAACAAAAAGTAGTCAGAAGAAGTCAAGTCTGCTTTATACGACGAGTGGTGTATCAACTGCCAGACTAATGCTTTGATTTTATCTTGAACCGGTTTTACTTTGTGAGCATTAGCATTGTCATGTTGCCTTGTTGCTTTACCTTGCGTTTCTAGTTGATATTCGACTCTGTTCTATTCGTTTTTTGATCAATACATGATTCAAATAGCTGTCCAAATAGTTTTTATGTATACCACACGCCAGACACACAACATTGTCTTCCTGTCGAAACGATCTTGTTTTGCAGCCAAAGTTGATGGTTGTCCCAGATTAACCCATGATTTTTTTCCATTTGGAAATTAATCCAGTAGAGCAGCACATTAATTTGTATATACTATATTTTATTTTATCATTAACTTATATGTCGTTAGCATGTGTGGCATGTGTGATACAACACTGTTATTATTTGAATACAACACTGCCATAGGAAGTAGACTTTCGTTGAGTTTAAAAGTTAATTTGAAGCGGAGCACTCAACAGAAACAGTCTTTTCTATTGTTGCAGAAGTCGTGAGGAAGATGATAATGATGAAGATAAATTTATCCGTAGTATACCATAGTCGATCCCTTCTCGATAATGATTCAAATCACTCATCCAAGATTGTGGACAAATAATTTGCATATCAGATGTATACAATATTAAGGAAGTAATCCTTAATCAATCAATGTTTAAGAAAACAAAAATTTGACGGCACACAATAACTAACAAGTTAGTGCCCAAAGATACCATGGTAGCAAAATTCTAGAATATTGGGGTAGAAATCACTCAAAATCTGGCCTTTTATTTGAATGAATTATGAATTTCGAATAAATCAATTCAAATGTCTTTACTGTACCGATAATTTTTTGAATTATTGAATGAAACTTTTTAAAAAAGTTTTTGAACTTTTAAAAGAATTGAATTTTGTTCTAATCTGGTAAGTGGTTTTTAAAGTATTCCGAAAATAAGCTTTGGTGTATGAACAATTGTTTGAGACAGTGTGTTTCTTGGTGCAATACACATATTATAGCTAAAAAATACATTTATTTGGTGTACAACGAAAAGGGGAAGCATAGAAACAAGTTTTGGTTTGTTTGTTTCATTCTATTTATAAGCCGAAGTAAAAGGAAACACAAAACTTTCATGACCACCAAACCAAGCATAAAACCGGACAACCCACCACTCAAATTTATGTTTGTTATTCTGCTACTCTTTTACTTTCCATTTGTTTTGTTTGGACTATTTTATACAAAAGTTTTGATACTTTCTTACCACAGGGGGAAACCAATATTTACAACAGCATTTGTGTTGTTAATTGTAGCAGAAACCTACGAAAAAGAATGTATAATACCATTCAAGATCAAATTTACAATACATTTAAAATCTAGAATAAAGTAATCTCCTCTTTACGTTTTCGCCAAACCAAAAAGTCAGTCAGAAGATCCTGTTAGATTTCCACATATTTCTCGGCAAGGTGGTCTGACATCTTAATGCCTTACAATACCATTGCTATAGTCGCTCTATTGATCAAATGCAGTTTAGAATGTATTAAATTTTATAGTAAAATAGTCAGTCCATTCAGTCAAAAGCTATTTACAAATATATCAATACTTTTTATTATTAAGGGATATCAGATCTGCCTATAAAAGGACATCAGTCGATGAGGATTTATATCCTTCTTACCATTCTCTATTATTATTGTCGCTCTAATGACAATCTATTAGCGTTGTTCTCCAAAAGGTTATAGATAGGTTTTTTAAATGATTAACATTTTCTTCTATGTCGTTGTACCACAATTACCATTTGCCCTGCAGTTCATTAGATCGCTTCTAATATACGCCAGTAGTAGTAACTAAAGCAAATTACTCAATATTTTGACTTTTGCATAGGTATCTGGTAAAACGCAATCTTTATACTTTTTAAAGATAGCTATTTCAAATCTTTAAGGTCCTATTAATTTATTTGAAAAAAAAAAATTTCAAAAATTTTAAGTTCGAAAAAAAAGAAAGTTTAAAATTTAGGTGGCAAAAAGTAGATCAACTCGTTTAAATTTTTTTTATTATCGTATACATATATCTTAACAAATATTGGAATATCATATATTTTAAAAAACAACCGCTCATCTGGCTGGAATTAGAGCTTTGAATTTATCAATTTCGATTTCTGGAATGTTTTCCCATGCTTCTTTTATTTTGAGGAAAAATTTCTATAATGCAGCTCCTGATCCTATCTTATTTTTCCGTCACTTCCAAAGTTCCTGCTGGAGTTAAGACATGCGACTGGACTGGTCATTTAAATATATTAGCATGTTGTATAAATTTATATAATCAAGCACTAAACATGTTCCAATGTGTGCTTCGGATTATTAGCGTGCATAGGCATTTCAACTTTTACAAACGGTCGCAAGGCAGTTTCCACAATTTTTTTGGAGATGTAGCGGAACTGAACACGGAATACTCGATTCCATTGACTGAAAATTCCTTTAAATTCCCACACCACTTTACAACTTTAAAGAAAACTTACATTTTATTCGTTGAAGAACAATGCTGTTGACAATATTTGTTCCCGATATGTATGTATATTGAAATTTGATTACGTAGGCAATAAACGGCTTTTCTATCTATAAAACTAAATGTTTCACTTCAATTGTCATTGTTTTTTATTATTTTTTATTCTTTTCTACAGTACAACTCAAACACTTGAATTATTATAGAACAAATTAACTGCCACCAAACTTTTTCAAAGATAATTTTATTTTTTCCAGTTCTTTCTTTATATAAAAAATGGACTAATGAAAATGTCCTAGTTCTAGTTTTTTTTTGTTGTTTTTGTTGCACCTAAGTTTTTCTATCAATTTAAGGCTGAACACACAAAAGAAAACAAATCATTTCAAATAAAAAGAAAAAACTTCACAGAAAGTAGGGTTCAAAATAGTTTTCAGTTAAAGCTTTGCCTTTTTTTTACTTTTAACAATTAAAATAAATTATTAGGAATTGCATTCTTTTGTGTGATTATTATCGAATACATATTTTATTTAATTTGATTAAAACATAGTATTGAGAAGGTAAGTAATTTGAAGTAAATGTTGGCATATCGTATGTAAGCATCATATACAAGACTGGGCCAAGAACACTACCTTGAGGTGTACATTCATATATACATAATTGGTCATTACAACATTTCACTCAGGATTACGACCTAACTTTTCACACCACTTATGTTGTGTGTGTTCATTTTATACATGAGTGCCGAGACAGAAGACAGACAGGCAGAATTGGCCGAAGAAAAATTTTTTCATATTCCTTTTTGTTGGGATGACCTGGGGCTTGAACCTCACGTCTAATAAGCCAACACACTACCTCCTAGACTAAAGTGACTAATGTGAAAATATTAAAATGTCATAATTAGAGTATGTTTTTTTTGTAATAAAATCTCTCTCAATTCTAGTAACAAGACCGATTCACAGTTATCGGCAACATTAAATTTATCGATATAAAACAGAAAAAAGAGCTTTTCCGCCGTCGAAAAAATTTGTGTACATAAAAGTAGTGATATTTTGCGAACTGTTGTTACATCGTCCAATTTGCGTTTAAATTCAAGTTCTTATGTTTTTTTGTATTCTTTTATTTTGTTTATTTATGTTCTTATAATTATAGTATAGAACTAAAATTTTGTAAACTATTTGTAAAGAAAATTAAATTTAAAACTAGAATAATAAAATAATAATAATAATGAAAATAATTATATTAAATAATACGATACTAATGATAATAAACTTAATAGAACGGAAGACATAACATTAAATAACAATATGTGATAGTAAACTGAAAAGTAGAGATAAAAAATTCCCATTTATATACTAAAGTTCGATCCGTGAACTGAATGAGACCTGAACTCTCTGAGACCGAATATCACGGAGTTATAACCAGACATTTGAATTTAGATTAAGATCCTGGTTAGCTTAGGCACACCTTCGCTTATTTTATTTTTGTCAGTTCTTATATAAATTTGTAAATCAGCGGCATTTAAGTGTGCCCTACTAAAAGTCAGATATTTAATTAAATCCTTAGTATATAATGAGAAAACAAGTTGATGGAGAATAGAGCCCTGTGACAATTCTATTGAGACATTTAAAAACGTGAAAGCTGGACTTCAAAGAAAACTTTTTGCTGTCGATCGGCTAAATATGAGGTTAAAAATCTAGTTGACGTATAAGAATTGATCATCAAAAACAAGTGGTAAATTTTATGTTTTTAAATAAAATTATTTAATGAATTTGTTTGGTCAGCGGAGACCGGCTATAAAAAATAGTATTTCTCAAAAAACGCTAAATATCTCAACATGATATTGACAAAAATAAACTCATAATTTTTCATTTAGCGTGTTTTGATTGTTTAAGATGCAACCAAATTCGCCAAATTTTTAAAACGAAATCCAGAACTCAATTTTCAGAAAAACTTAGCTCTGCCAGGATTCCGATTTTTTTCTTAATAATTTTCTCTATAATTGTTATTATTAAACACTTACTATTACTTTTGATTTCCATATTTAATTCAAATTTATGTTTGTTTATTAACTATTTAAAGAATCTTAAAAATTAAATCAAACCGCACTGTATATACTTCGTTCAACGCTTTACTCACAAACTACATATGATTTGGACTATCTGCTACGCGGTTGTAGTTAGTTTTTTACAAAAACCAAACATGCCGTTAATAGTTTTAATGTGTTCTTTATGAAATACCTACTATTGAATATGCATTCATGAGAGTACGAAAAATTACTTTTTGGTTCAAAAATAAGTCAAACTACTTGAAGTTTCAGTCAGGATTACGATCTAGCTTCTCAACCATTCTGGTAAGTAGTTTTAGAAGTATTGGGAAAATAGTTTTCGCCTGCTTAATCAGTTCAACAGTTTCTTGAAAATTTTTTCAAAATGCAATTGGTGACATTCCTCTTGCAGACTTTAGCTCGATAAGTATTTAATAGAGATTGAAAAATGTTCGAGATAAGAGTTTGACAATTTGCAAATGTCGTTAAATAATAATAAAGTTAATTTTATTATTATTTTTGTTGTTCTTGATAATTAATTTTTGTTTTTATTTCACTTTCTAATGCAATTACAAAAATGAATTTGTTAATTAAAGGCACAAATGTGTGCCAGAATATATATTTTAATCCACTACAACTAAACTACAACATTATTTATATTATAGCTAAGTGACGGGACCTACAGTTTAAAGTCGATTTCGAAGGACAGATTTGAGAAACTTGTTGAAGCGACTTCAACTTTATTTGTATTTAATTTATTTATATATCATTTTCTATTATTATTTGTATTCAATTTCTTTTGTATATTATTTTCTATTATTTTCTTCAGTGTAGAGAGAATACTCTAATTATATTTTTCTTTTTATCATTTTTATATTATTCACAATGAAGTTCCTAATTTGAGTTTTTTTTTTGTAGTATAACAGTGTATTTGAGTAATTAATTTAATCTCTTTGTTATTTGATCATTGAAGACCTTCTGGTCATTTTAGTTTAATCTTAGTTTTAAGTTCAAGATTGAATTTCAAGGAAGCAAGAGGCTTCAATAAAATAAAATTATTTTAAGAAAAGACAGAGTTCTTTCTATTAATAAAAAACACAAAGGCTAAGGAGAAAGTCTAGCCTTCATTTTGGTCCTTCGAAAAAATCCTAGAGGAGCTAGGATTGGATTAACTAGTGGAAAACCTGTCCACTGATTGCCTTTAACAGTTGTTCTATCGTAACAACTCCGGCAAAATTGTTTGAAGTGTCTACAATAGTTGTTCTATCGCAACAACTAAGGCATCAACAGCGGTCAAGAGGGCTGCTTACAGAACAATCTTCGGTGTGTATCCCGTTCCATCGAAGAAGAAAACTCCCAGGCGTTGCTGGCCATTCCAAGAAGGAAGAAGTGTCTCCCAGAAAATTTATTTTTCTAGGCGAAAAATCATCTAGATTGATCAAAAGGAATTGACTGGGTATGTACAGTGATTAATTTATATTTGGTGCGATTATTTAATTTTTGATAAAAATTCGTTGGAAAGTGCTAAAAAAAATTAGTTAAAATTAATTAAAATTACTTCACAATCATATCCAAACAAGAATTCGAACATAACCTCCAAATTTAATAAAATCCCTTAAGGAATATCACTAATATCAAAAATCCCCTACGTACCATCACTATTGAAAAGTACCAACACTAGTAGATAAAAAACAACGGAGTTTTTTTATGACATGCGCAGTGGCTAATTTCGTAATAGTCATACTCTTAGCACTTATTAACAAGTGTTTGGATTCCAACCGTTTGTCTTACTTCTTATGTGCAATTCGATTTATAGCGGCATCTTCATACATAAAAGAAAAGAAGCGCAGTAAACGGTGGTGAAATAAAATAATTTAATTTTTGAATAAAAAGAAATAAAAACGTGAAGTAGAAAGAAACCAAAAAGCAAAAAAAGACAGGAGTGTTAAAATAAATAGAAAAAAAAACACTGTATTTCTTCAGAAGGAGAAATAACAAAGTGTTAAAATAATTTCATAGAAAACAGATTCCTTCACCTTGAACAAAAAAAACATTTACATCCAGCAACAACAACAATAAATTATAAATATAATAAACTAGTGCGTCAACAACAACACAATAGGATAAACGGTGAGTTTGTGGAATTTAAGTATTTACTGTTTTTTTTTTCTGGAGAATTTCGTACGAGCGTTTTTTTAAAGATTCGGTAAATTTATATACTTTTTCTCTACAATATAAAAGTGGTACATACTTGTAGAAAAAAAGGTGCTCCAACCAGTGGTGTATAAGTTCGATTTTAAGATAAAAGGTGAACCAACAAGAGGTCTTTTTAGGAGAACTTTACATGGTGGCCCTTCAAGTGGTAAACAATTATGAAAAAACACTTTGAAATAAATGATTGCACAGAAACTACATGTTTAATATTTTGGGATTATAAACAGAAAAAGGAGACTCAAAGAGTGAGTTCGAATTTTTTTGAAAATTTGTTTGGAGAAAAGAGTGAGTAATTTTTGGAAAATTTTTTTTTTAAAGCACGATTGCAATAAAATTTTACGGGAAATTTGCGATTAGATTTTTGGCAAAAGAATTGAAAATTTTACAGAATTTTTTTGGATAAATTTAAAATTAAAATCAAGCTGGTATAAATCAGAATTTATGGATATATAAATTTGAAAAAATAAAATACTACTACTGCTATATTATCTGATAACAGTTTTTGGGAATTTAACACTGTTTTTTAAAATTTTGTCCTCGCTTTCATTCTTCGCGAATATTTTGAATTTGGATAGATTTTAGCAAGATGTTGAATTTCTTCACGACGTTTTTAATTTTGGTCTACAAGGTCAGTTATTTCTCAAGGAAATTCGGTGAGGTATAAATTATTTTGAGGTTTTCGATTTACAATTTGGAAAATGGTTTCTAAAAGAAAATGTAAATACGATATTCAGCAAGTAGCTACATTCTGCTCTGCTTTTGAAAAAATCGATCTCGAAACTTTGACGATTTCACTTTTAGAAGTAAAACAGTCCGAATTAGAGAGAAGATGGCTGAAGATGGTGGAAACATTTGGAGAATATATCATATGCGAAGAAAATGTGAAGGAAGAAGAAGATTTCCAGGACGAGGTTACTTTGAAATACGAAGATGCTTGTGAGCGGTATCAGATTTTGAAGGCAAAAATAATCGAAATGGTAAAATCTAAAGCTCCGGAACCTAAAGGAACAGCCGTTCGTCAGTCGAAATCCGAACATTTGAAGGAGGTTTCGGCAAATGGCCTGCATTTAGAGATATATTCATGGCAGTAGTTGGAAATGAGCCTTCTGTAGCTCCGACTCAGAAATTATATTATTTGCGTGGCAAAACGAGGGGGAGGCCTACCACCTCATAAAGGATTATGAGTTGGTGGATTCTAATTTTGAATTAGCTTGGAAGGCTTTGAAAAACCGTTACGAAAATAAGCGATTTTTAATTAACAACCAGATCAAGAGGATATATGGCATCCAGGCCCCTCAGAGTTAGACTTTAAAGTTTTTAAGGCTTCTTCAAAACACGATCAACGATGGTTTGTCAGTTATTAGATCTTTTCAAGTTGAAGTAGGAAGTAATGACCCCCTCCTTATGCACATTTGCACTTCAAAGCTCCCAGAATAAACTTCACGTGCATGGGAAGACTCCTTGAGTAACCACAAGGAATTGCCTACTTGGCAACAACTTAGCCAATTTCTGACTGAACGAATTGAAACGCTGGAAACTCTCACAAATTTGAGGAAAACGTCCGTTATAGACAACAACACCTCCAAATCTCAAGTTTTTTATTCTAATACTGAAACCGAAGGAAATAGATTTAGTTGCAAGAAATGCAAACAGAACCATGCGTTACGGTTTTGCAAATATTTTAAGGGTTTGTCAGTCAAAGATAGAATAAAATATGTATATGCAAACAAAATTTGTGCGAATTGTTTTTCACCCACCCATTTTAAGATGAATTGTCAGAGTGCGAGCAGCTGCACAATTTGTAATAAAAGGCATCACACTATGCTACATATTGATGAAGATAAATCGAAAAAATTTCCAGCTCCAAGGACATCATCTCAACAGAATCGTCAGGACTATGAAAAAACTACTGCGTCGGGTATTCGGTACAAAACAAAACCGTCCAATTCTCAATCCGAAAGATCTGCCATTTCTAATGCAAATGAAATAGAGTCAATTCAAGTTAATTTATCTCAACACAGCGGAACTACTATTTTACCAACAGCTTTGGTCCAAGTGGAACATTTAGGCGAAAAATTCACTGTTCGAGCGTTATTTGATACAGGGTCAACTAGGAGTTTTATACTAAAACGTGTTCAAAGGAATTTATCGATACCTCTCGAACCCCATCGTAGCGAAATATCAGGATTCGGTGAGACGGTGGTAGGAAGTTCGAAGGGAAGGTGCTATGTCATAGTTAAATTTCGTATATCCGATTTTAAAATTAAAATCCGAGCGATTGTGGTATCCACATTGGCACATTTTATGGCTTCACGGCCGATTCTAATTCAAAATTTTGACGATATAAAAGGTTTACATCTTGCAGATCCCTATTTTTACAAACCTGCTGCAATAGAAATGATCATTGGTAGCGATTATTTGCCCTTTATAAATTTGAACGGCGTGAAGATGAATATTGGGAACTGTCTTGAAGCTCGAGAGTCTCACTTCGGGTGGTATTTATTAGGCCCTGAACCAGACACAAAAATTCACATTAGTTTCGCCTTGTAGCGATCTGGTCCTTCATGAGCAGCTAAAGAAGTTTTGGGAGGTAGAAGAGGTGGAAAAAGAAGATATTCAGTCGGAAAGCGACATTTATTGTGAAAATTTTTATAAACGTACCACAATTCGACAATCTGATGGACGTTGCGTAGTGTGGCTCCCTTTTAAAGAACAATTTCCCAATGAGATTTTTTTGGGTCCTTCTCGAAATATGGCTCTAGCACAGTACCACAGAATGGAAAAAATGCTCGATAGAACTCCAGTTTTGAAAGCGCAGTACGCTGAAGTTCTACAAGAATACATAGATTTGGACCATATGGAATCAGTTGTGCATTTTGAACCCAAAGCTGAAAAAGTTTCTTCGTTCTTTCTACCCCACCACGCGGTTGTAAAGCCAGAGAGCAAAACCACCAAGGTTCGAGTGGTATTTAATGCTTCAAAGAAGACAAGAAGCGGGTTTTCCTTGAATGATGTACTGTACCAAGGCCCAACGCTCCAAGCGGATTTGATGCAGCTTGTTCTACGATGGCGAAATTACAAATACGTATTCACAGGAGATATACAGAAGATGTGTAGGCAAATTTTGATACATGAAGCAGATCGACCCTATCAACAGATATTATTCCGCGACAAAGCTGATGGACATGTGAATTCTTTTCAATTTAAAACGGTTACGTTTGGCGTCAATTGCGCCCCCTTTTTGGCGATCAGGACTCTACTTGAGTTAGGTCATGATTGCAAACACATATATCCACAAGCATCGAATATTTTGAAAAACGAGGTTTATGTTGACGACATACTCTCGGGTGGACATACGCTTGAAGAAGCCAAGTTGCAACAAGATGAGCTTATTAAAGCTTTGAAATCTACTGGATTTCCCCTTAAAAAGATGACTGCAAACGACCAGTTGCTACTCGAAAGTTTGTGCCGGGAGGATCTTCTAGACGAAGATTTCTTGAAGTTGGATGACGCCAGCTCTATAAAAACTTTAGGAATACGCTGGAATGCGTTATATTCTACTATGCTGTAGAGCCAATTGAAAGTACCCCATCCGCGACAAAACGAAAAATCTTGTCGGTCATCGCAAGACTATTTGACCCTTTAGGTTGGCTAGGTCCTGTCGTTATTATTGCTAAAACTTTGATGCAAGAATTATGTGAAGAAAAGTCCGATAGGGATGAAGGGGTACCTCCACACATACTCCTGAAATGGAATTTATTCTTGAAAAACTTGCCATTTGTTTCAATCATTAAGATACCTAGATGGGTAGATTTCTCTCCAGGATATAAAATTCAGATACATGGCTTCTGTGACGCCTCAGAGAAGGCATATTGTGGTTCGATATACATTCGAACAGAAAACTCAGAAGGTCAAATAAAGAGTCATTTGCTAGTTGCAAAAACGAAAGTGGCTCCAATCAAACGGACTACCGTTCCAAAAATTGAATTGTGTGGAGCTCTATTGCTTGCTAAGCTCATCCGTAATATAGTCACGAACAGCCAGTTCTCATATGAACTTTTTCTATGGACAGACTCGTCGATAGTATTGGGTTGGTTACAAAAACCTCCTTATACGTTAAAAACGTTTGTCGCAAATCGCGTGGCGCAGATCATTAGTATCGCCAGCGCTCAGAACTGGAAACATGTCAAAACTGAAGAAAATCCTGCAGATATAGGCACGCGTGGCTGCTCCCCGCAGGAACTAGCAGAAAATCAACTCTGGTGGCATGGACCTACTTGGTTACACCTTCCCACTCCACTGTGGCCAATTCCTCGGACTTTTGATCCAGTAGATTTGGAGACGAAGAAGTCTGTCATCAACCTTCATCTTGAGGATAAGTGTGCAGATGTACTAGAAGAGTTTTCATCATTTCCAAAAGCGCTGCGAGTTATTTGTTATCGACTTCGATTTATCAACCGAGTCCTAAAGAAACCATTTTCAACCGAAAAGTTTATTACGGCTGAAGAAATTAGCTCATTGAAAACACGACTCATTTCTATCGCTCAGAAGAGGTATTTTTACCGTGAATATGATTGTCTCAAAGAAAAGAAACAGTTAAGCCGCAAAAGCAGGTTACTCAACTTAAATCCTTTTATTGATAAGGACGACCTTCTACGAGTAGGCGGCAGACTTAATAATTCAGGTTTAAGCTACGATGAACTTCATCCAGTCATTGTTCCAGAAAGGTCACATCTAGCGAAACTTTTAGTTAATTTCACACATCGCATTTTGCTTCACTCTGAACATCACATAATGATACGTGCGATTCGTCAGGGATTTTACATCCCAAGATTAAAAAATCTTGTTCGAAAATGTATACGAGAATGTAAGACGTGTACGATCTATAAACATAAGGTCCAGCACCAAATAATGGCCGCACTCCCCGCAGAACGTGTTAACTTTTCCTTGCCATTCACATATACTGGAGTCGATTTCGCTGGTCCATTCAGCTTTAAATCCTCTACACTGAGAAATGCGAAAATCATTAAAAGTTATGCTGCGGTGTTCGTGTGTTTCTCTACTCGAGCCGTACATTTAGAAGTTTGTTCCGATCTCTCAACTGATGCCTTTCTAGCCTGCTTTGACAGATTTACTGGGCGCAGAGGTCTCCCTAAGACTATGTTCTCGGACAACGGTCGAAACTTCCTCGGTGCAAGCTACGCTCTTCTAAAAAACAATAATGATTTTCTCAAATCCACTGAAAAGGTTTTAATTGAGAATTATACTACATTGGGCTTTAATTGGTCTTTTATACCGCCATACGCACCTCGTATGGGTGGCCTTTGGGAGGCAGCAGTAAAGAGCATGAAGTCTCATTTGAAGAAAGTGACCAACAACTTATCCTTCACATTCGAAGAATTCAATACGCTTCTAGTTCGTTATGAAGCTGTTTTAAATTCCCGACCTCTTTCGCCTCTAACCGAAACCCCTAATGAGATTTTACCTCTGACCCCAGGACATTTACTTCGAGGTGCTCCGATTACAGCACTACCAGAAGCACCTGCTGAACCTCCACTTAAAGATGTTCCATTTCTAAAACGTTGGGAAAGATTGAAAGCACTCCAACATATTTTTGCTCGACGTTGAAAGTCTGAATATGTCACCGAGCTCCAGAAACGTTTTAAATGGAAGAAGGAACGCGACAACCTTAAACCAAACGATATTGTGATAGTCAAAGAAGACCTTCTACCACCTACCGAGTGGCTTCTTGGTCACGTTACCAACGTTATTTATGGTCGAGACGGCAAAATAAAAGTTGCTGAAGTTCTCACAAAGAATGGTAAAATTTTACGTCCAATTGTAAAATTATGTTTGCTACCAACTAATAATACAGAAAGTAAACTCCCACCAAAATCTACTGAATAATGTATCAAATTCCCCAACGAAAATAGAAAATTAGAAAACTCAATCGCACTAGGTATTTTTAACACTGTATATATTTCTTTCTTTTATTATCAACCTAGATGGATATGAAGAAGCGCCCACGTTGTCACATTTGCCACGTCAACCATCCCCTGCAGTACTGCAAGCCTTTTAGAGACCTCAGTGTTGGTTTGCGCTGGAAATCGGCACGAGCTAAAGGTTTTTGCCTTAATTGCCTCGCTTACAATCATTTCCGAAACGAGTGTCCTTCGACAAAACGATGTGCAGCGATAGTTGATGGGAAGCCTTGTAATGCTTTTCATCACACTCTCTTACACCCAGAAGAAAAGAAAAATGACGTGCCCGCTGAGCCTCTTCGTGAGAAACCTGTGGCCGATCAAGATTCTGCAGTCAACTCACCAACAACACCAGTGGTAACTCAGCAAGCCGCGACCCCTCACCTAGAGGACATTAAATTGGCAACTCTGGCCGATGAACTTCATCTTGAAGAAACTATTATTATAAAGATAGTAACATCACAAGGGGCCGTAAAAAAGGTATTCGTCAATGCTGCAACCGAGACTCCGAGTTATCCAAATAGAATTTTAGTCAGCCAGGCTACCCAAACTCCACCACGAGCAAACCGTCAGAAGGCCTCAACTCCAGTTAAAGAAGACGTGTCAACTCCAACATCGATCACGACATCTTGGCCAATCAAGCCTATCGTGAGAGTGAACCTTAATTTTAAGGGTGCGAAGATGTTCACAGTATTTGTGTTAGATAGGCAAGCAGAGCGCTCTTATATCCTGCGGGATGTGGCTAAAATACTTCCCGAATTTAGGCCGATAAGATCTCGAGGAGAAGTATACGGTCGTTTCATCTTGGAGCCAAGTTTTCCCCTCCAAAAAGGAGATGATCGTCCCTCGATGTTCCAATAGCCCAAGCATCTACATTTGGATGGATCGTGTCTGGAGTATGGAGAGGATGCTCTTGTCACTCTCAGGGGGGAGCATGTTGAAGCGACTTCAACTTTATTTGTATTTAATTTCTTTATATATCATTTTCTATTATTATTTGTATTCAATTTCTTTTGTATATTATTTTCTATTATTTTCTTCAGTGTAGAGAGAATACTCTAATTATCTTTTTCTTTTTATCATTTTTATATTATTCACAATGAAGTTCCTAATTTGAGTTTTTTTTGTAGTATAACAGTGTATTTGAGTAATTAATTTAATCTCTTTGTTATTTGATCATTGAAGACCTTCTGGTCATTTTAGTTTAATCTTAGTTTTAAGTTCAAGATTGAATTTCAAGGAAGCAAGAGGCTTCAATAAAATAAAATTATTTTAAGAAAAGACAGAGTTCTTTTTATTAATAAAAACACAAAGGCTAAGGAGAAAGTCTAGCGTTCAAAACTTTTTAATGACAATAACATGTACTCTTACAGTTCTTGACAGAAATCTAATGGCGAAATATTAACATTATTTTCTTTAAATAAAAATTAAATAAAAAAGATTTGTATAGAAGTTGAACAGAGGAAAAATATTTAAAAGAAAAGAGAAAATTTTAATAAAATGTATTTAAGAGCATCTATAGTTCTTTTTTTTTCTTATTATTTTCTAACGTGGAAAATTAACAAATTTCCTAATTATATGAGACTTACAAACATTAGCTTTTTATCACTATGCACGTACTTTGGATTTTCAATAAGCCACTTAACTAATTGCGTGGCATTTACTGTTACTGTTTACGCCCGGTGAATGCAGAATCCCATCTCCGGCGATCATCTAGAAGACAAGTAACATCCAATAGAGGGCACAACAATATAAATTTAAGCTTTCATGTTTTTTGTTATAACAGTGTAATGGAATGTAATTAAAGCTTTAGGAATTTATAACATTATACTGTAATTTAAGTAAAGCATTGGAATTTTGTAACATTACTCTATAATCCTGTTTATTTTAGGCTTCTTTCTTGTTTAAGTTGAGATTAAAATATTATTCTAATTTGTTAATCCAAAGTGATACAACTTGTTTACTTAACAATTTCATATTTGACGTGATAATTTTGTTGTATTTAAAGTACATAATTTTGTGGAAAAAAGTAAAAGAAAAAAATCAGAAATTTAAAAATTTAAATGGAACGGAAACTGAAACCCCAATCGCCTAGTTGAATGAACAAAAGTAAAAGTGGGAATTAAACAGTCAACAAAAAAGGAAAGTGTCTTGCTTCTTTGTAAATTAGTTATCAACTTGGAACTTATTTTAACTTTGGTTCCCTTTTCTCATAGTGTTCCACAATTGAAGTCAACAGACAGACGACTATTTACAGCCTTTGCCCTTCACACCTTATATACAGTCCATAGCGAAGAAACATTTGGTCCTTCGAGCCAAATGTTAATACTGATGGACTGTATTGATGAAACGTTGTGGACCACTACTGTCCTCAATTTCGGGTCACTGCAAAAAAGGAACCAAAATGAGAAAAGTTCCAAAATCACTTAAGACCACAAAATAAAACACTTTCCTGTTTTTTTGTAACTAATTTCCGTTCACAGTTTTAATTTCTTTTCCCGTCACTTTTCACTTCACAGAGACGAGCTTCTCTAGCCAAATTTTCAATTTTGTATTACCTTGAACTGGTTTACTTTTTTTCCAGTTTGCAAATAACCAAATGATTTCGCTTCGATTTCCTTTTGAAAATATTTTATGTTTTCTTTATTTGTGATCACAATTTATTAATATGGTAAATTTCTATTATTACAAATTATTCAAATTATTCAAACACACGAATTTAAATATGCTTCGTACAAAATTAATTTTTTAAAAAAATATCTTAATGCAATGTGTCCTTTTGATTAACAAAATTAGCGTTTAGAGCTAGGGCCCTAATAGATTCAGGGTCTCAGGCTACCTTCATTTCGGAAGGATTACAGAGGAGATTGGGATTGCCGGCGGTAAATATACATGTTAAGGTCTCTGGTTTGAATGGAGCATGTGCTGGTGCAGTCCAAAGACAATGTTCGTTTGTCTTAACTTCTCTGTCGGGCGATCAACCTCGTGTGGAGGCAATCGGTTTGGTGTTGCCGAAGTTAACCGGAATGTTACCCAGCTCAACTATTAACATATCGCGATCTACAGCTTTTTCGGGGATCACATTGGCTGATCCTAAGTTTAATGAGAGCGATCGAGTGGACATCCTAATTGGAGGCGACATTTATCCTAACATAATGTTGGAGGGCGTTAGGAAGAATCTTCTGGGGAATTTGATGGTTGGGTTCTGACGGGGTCATTACCCGAACCGCGTTCCAAGAGCTATACGGCTCTCGTGTCGTATTGCACTGAATTGGAATTGGATAAGCAGCTGGAGAGGTTCTGGAAATTGGAGGAACCTCCAAGGCATTCGAATATGTCGCCTGATGATGATTACTGTGAGGAATATTTTAAGAAAACAGTACATAGGAATTCGGCTGGGCGATACTTAGTGTCATTACCTATCAAGCCACAGTATGGTTCCCTTGATTGTCTTGGCTCTTCCCGCCCAAAGGCCTACAGACAATTTTTGCGAAACGAAGCTTCCTTGCTTCGAAATCCGTCTCTTAAACTGGATTATGATACGGTTTTATTGAAGTACGAATCTTTGGGTCATATGGCAAAAGTGAATTTCAGGAATACGAATGAAGGAGATTCGTATTATTTGCCTCATCACGCTGTACTCAAGCCTGAAAGCTCTTCCACGAAGGTTAGGGTTGTTTTCAATGCGTTTAATAGAACGTCATGCGGATTGAGCTTGAATGACACCTTATTTACCGGGCCTGTTTTACAACACGATTTGAGGCTTCTAATCGTTAGATGGCGTTTTTACCGATATGTGTTTAATGGAGACATTGAGAAGATGTATCGACAGATTCTCTTGGACCCTGATCAGGTGAAGTACCAACGAATAGTTTTTCGTAAAGAGCCAGATGGGGAAGTAGAAGATTTTGAATTGAAAACCGTCACGTTTGGGGTAAATTGTGCTCCTTTTTTAGCACTAGGACATTGCTTTAACTCGCGGATGACGGCAACTCGAAATGGCCTTTGGCATCGGAAATTTTACGAGAGATGATGTACGTGGATGACGCGTTAGCCGGGGCTCATGATGTTTCTGGAGCGATAGAGGCCCGAGACCAATTAAGATCGGCGTTGTCTTCCGTGGGATTCTCAATGCAGTAATGGACCTCAAACGACAAGAGAATTCTTCAGCGATTGCCTTCTGATCACTTGTTGAGGGAAGATTTTTTGGAATTTGAAGATGTCAGTTCCATCAAAACCCTGGGCGTACGATGGAATGCCAGGTCTGATCAGTTCTTCTTCACGACAACGACAATGATATTAAGGAGAATTTTACGAAAAGAGAGGTATTGTCGATTATAGCCAAGCTCTTCGGTCCTGCTGGATGGTTAGGTCCGATAGTTGTCACTGCAAAAATGCTCAAGCAGAAAATATGGAGCGAGAAGACTGATTGGGATGAATTTTTGACCCCGGAGAGCCTTGCGAAATGGAAGCAATTTCTTAATGAATATAGTTTCCTTAACAATATAAAAATACCTCGATGGGTACGTTTTCGACCCGATTATAATGTGGAGATTCATGGGTTCTCTGATGCTTCGGAGAAAGCATACGGGGCGTGTATATACATTCGTATAGAGGATGATTTAGGTGCTGTTCAAAACCATCTGTTGTTGGCTAAGTCGAGGGTCGCTCCTTTGAAGACAATTTCCTTACCTAGGCTGGAACTTGGCGGGGCTGTCTTATTGACTGAGTTGATGGAAACTGTGAAGGCGAATTTGAAATTTGACGCATCAAGAACAAAATTCTATGGGTGGATATATTCTACCATAGTTGGCTTCAAAAACCACCCAGTTCGTGGAAAACTTTTGTTGCTAATCGGGTTGCAAAGGTGACAGAGCACCTGAATAAGGCCTGCTGGAGGCATGTTCGGTCGGAGCAGAATCCGGCTGATTTAATAAGTCGAGGAGCTCGACCACAGGATTTGGCGACGGACAATCTGTGGTGGCATGGTCCCCAATGGTTAGGTTCTCCTACCGACGAGTGGCGTAATCCTATTCCCGAGGAATATGCCACTAAGGAGGAAGAAAAGTGTCACATGGTTTTCTTCGCTTATATTAAGGAGTTCGATGACCTTTTGAATCTGTTTTCTTCCTATTCGAGGGCGTTGCGTGTGATGGCCTTAGTAGTTAGGGTTTTTGCTAGAGAAGGTTCGCGTTGTGGTTCTTTGGAGATTACTCCACAAGAAATCCAGAGGGTGAGAGGAAAGCTGATAAAAATAGCTCAACGAGCTTGGTACCCTCAGGAATACCGGCGGTTGTCTGATGGAGAAAAGGTTGTTGAAGGAGAACTTTTGAATTTAAATCCCTTTTTAGATGGAGATGGTTTGATGAGAGTCGGTGGCAGGCTGGCTAATGCGACTAATCTCAAGTACAACGAACGGTTTCCGATTCCTTTACCAACAGCAAGTCGGTTCTCCTATCTGTTGATCGATTTTATCCATAGGATGACTTTGCATGGCGGAAACCAATTAATGCTGAGAGTCTTGAGGACTGAATTTTACATGCGCAGGTCTAAGAATTTGATAAAGACCATCGTAGGGCGTTACAGGACTTGTACCATCTATAAGGGACTGACTCAGAGTCAAATAATGGCAGCTTTACCTACGTCTCGTACAGTTTTCACTCGTCCTTTCATTAGCACTGGTGTAGATTTTGCTGGGCCCTTTGACATTCGGAATTATACTGGCAGAGCGGGTCTTATGACTAAGGGCTACGTTTGTCTGTTTATTTGCTTTGCTACGAAGGCTATACATTTGGAAGCCGTTAGTAATTTATCTACGTCGGCATTCTTAGGTGCTTTGGCTAGATTTATTTCTCATCGTGGATATCCTACGGATATGTATTCCGACAACGGGACCAATTTTGTAGGAGCGTCGAAAATTTTAAGAAGTGAATTTCGAAATTTTCTTAAGGAATCAGGTTCCCAGGTCAATACTACTTACGGACCTAGGGGGTTAACATGGCATTTCAACCCTGCTGCTGCACCTCATATGGGAGGTCTCTGGGAAGCCGGTGTCAAAAGTTTCAAACACCATTTTAAACGACTGGCAGGAGGCTTGAAATATTCTTTTGAGGAGTTCTCCACTCTCTTAGCACGTGTCGAGGCGTGCTTGAATTCGCGCCCATTATGCTCTTTGGCAGATAATACCGATTGCCTGGATGCTCTTACGCCAGGTCATTTCTTGATTGGTGGCCCTTTACTGTCCCCACCGGAATTGCAGATTGTAGACTCTTTACCCTCAATAACAAACCGATGGTAAAGAGTCAAGGCTCTAAACCAACGTTTATGTCTCCGTTGGAAGGAGGAATATTTGAAGGAGTTACAGAAGAGGAACAAGTGGAAGTGTTTGAGGAAGGACTTAGAGGTCGGTAATATGGTGGTCATCCGCGAAGACAACGTGCCTCCCAATGAATGGCGCCTAGGTCGCGTAGTTAATTTGCATTCGGGTAAAGATGATCATGTTAGGGTGGTGGATTTGAAGACGTCACGTGGAACAATTACTCGACCAGTAGTGAAACTGGTAATTCTTCCGACTTCTTCAACTTGAAATATTTAATAATTTCAGCTTATAGTATCATGGTTTCGGCAAAAAAGTACAAGCGAGGCGACAATCATAAGAAAATGGTATGTCGTGTGTGTTTGAAGAACCACCCATTGCGATTTTGCGAAAGATTCTCGAGGGCAGACTACGATGAGCGAATGAAATTGGCGACTATCTACAAGTATTGTGCTGGCTGTTTGAGTCACAATCATACCTGGCGTACGTGCTTTAGTACGTGCAAGTGCAAGCGCTGTGGGGATATGCATCATACGCTGCTCCACAAGCCGGACACTAGACCTCGTTCGTCTGGTTCGAAGAAGGTCGCGAAATCGAAAAACGGTAAGCGCAATTGCCAATCGCCTGCTCGCACCGGTAATAAAGGACCTCGTTCGTCCCGAAACTCCGCCATGGGACCTCGTCCGTCCAATAATCGTGAGAGCCAAAGACCTAGTCCCTCTAACGCTCTGGTTCCAAGTCGATCGAGGAACCTCCAATCTCATCGGCCAAAAGAAATCTCTCGTTCACCCATTGGTGAAACTTTATCATCTTCGTCGTATACGTTAACGGACAGCGTTCTTCTGAAACCTACCGCTGTTGTAAACATTGTGGCACATGGACGATACGTCATAGAAAGAGCAGTCATCGATCCTACCGCGGAGCGTACTCTCGTTTCTGAGAAGGTGGTTCGTCGGCTTGGTGCGAAGACAATTATGGTTGGACGCTCAGAGTGGGTTCTATTGGTAGTTAGAGGTAACTACGGCGGCAGCGACACGGTCGAAACATATGCGGAAGTGCGAAGTAAGTTGGATGGTCTCACACCGTCAAGGTCGATAGACGGAAGAATAGCCGACGAGTTCCCCGGACTACAATTGGCAGACCCAACTTTTTTGTAGCAGCCCCAGTGGAAATTAGGTTAGGCTGTGATGTATACAGCAAGATAATTCGCAATGGTGTTTTTGGTGGTACGATGGGCAAACCTTTGGCCCAGTTTTCTATTTTCGGCTACCTGATTTCTGGATTGTGTTCTGTATAATACATAAGTTTGCAACACATTGCTCTGAACACCATGATACGTATTAAATACAATTTTTCATTTATAGTTCATAATTTCATTATCTTTTATTAATGCAGCTGACGGATACCGATTGGAGTCTAACGATCGTGAGCTGATATAGTTTTTTAGTTTGATGTCTTTATCTATTGGAAATTTGGAATAAATTCGGCATTTGAATTAATACAATAATAATTTTTGTTTTTTTTTTATTTCCTTTCCTGTAGCATTAATTATTGAAGCCATTTCGTTCTTGGTTGCAGTACTGCAAGGGCTCCGGAATGTTTACGTCCGGAGATTGCAAAATCCCACCTCCGGCGATCATATAGAAGATAACTAACATCTTTATTTTTTTAGAATATTGTAAAGCTTTAGGAATTTATAACATTGTACTGTAATTTAAGTAAAGCTTTTGCATATCTTAACATTATACTGCAATCCCGTATAATTTAGGCTTCCTTATTGTATAAGCTGAGACTAAATGATTATTCTAATTTTGTTAATCAAAAGGACACATTGCATTAAGATATTTTTTTTTTAATTAATTTTGTGCGAAGCATATTTAAATTCGTGTGTTTGAATAATTTGTAATAATAGAAATTTACCATATTAATAAATTGTGATCACGAATAAAGAAAACATAAAATATTTCCAAAAGGAAATCGAAGCGAAATCATTTGCAAACTGGAAAAAAATAAACCAGTTCAAGGTAATACAAAATTGAATATTTGGTTAGAGAAGCTCGTCTCTGTGAAGTGCAAAGTGACGGGAAAAGAAATTAAAACTGTGAACGGAAATTAGTTAAAAAAAACAGGAAAGTGTTTCATTTTGTGGTCTTAAGTGATTTTGGAACTTTTCTCATTTTGGTTCCTTTTTTTGCAGTGACCCGAAATTGAGGACAGTAGTGGTCCACAACGTTTCATCAATACAGTCCATCAGGATTAACAGTTACGAAAATATGCTTTTTAATTTTTTATATTTTTAAATTTACTAATGCTGGCATTGTGGTCCATTTCATGCTGTGAAAACACTACGCGATTTATACTCAAAACACGTTAAATTTTGTATTCTCTAGACCATCATAAGTCGGTTATATTATATTATCTTATTGAGTATTTAATAAATTCGAAAACAAAGAACTTAGTAGCGTCATAACATCTGTTGTATTTACATACAAAAGCAGAAAAATTAGAAAAGCAAAATTTGTAGATAAAATATCGAATATTTTAATAAAGACTTGTGAACTTTGAAAGTTGTAACGGTGCATTGAGTGGAATGCAAGAAATATAGTTTAAAGGTGCGACAACTTTTTTCAATTACCACTCATTTTCGAGAATTGCTGTTTACTAATGATTCTAACTTTATTTTTGCTATTGTGACAATAACAAACATCCAGGATCACTTGTGGGAAACGAAACCGCGTTCAATTCATTTGAAGTTTAGCTTACTACCAACTAGACCACTGGGGATCCGTGTGCACTCCACCCGAAATAGCCATACCGAATATTTAAATGATGTTATAATCCACAAATAACGACATCAATAGGCTTCCAAACGAATAAAAATATGACATCTCACACACATTCATTTATTTAAATATAAAGATAGGAATACGCTTAAAAAATACCTCAAACATAATGTATAATTTACATAATTATACAATATTTTTTTTTTTTGGTTCAATTTTGCGGAATAGAAACACTTGACACGGATGGAAAATTTTATGTTTAAAAAACTTTTACTCTTAGAAATAATTGTTGCAGGTTTTGTGAGAACCTAACACGTACTGTAGAAGTTAGAATTTATGTTTCAAATTTAAATCGACCTTAAAGATACTTCCTGCCTTAAAGTATTCAACAACGTATGTTTTATGAAATGCAAATATTAGAGCGAAAGAACAGACATTCCTGTCTGTTAGCTACCTACCTACTTACCTAAATGAATGAAGTAAGCAATAATTTTTTAGCGGATCTAATCTCAACAAGAATGTCACAAATTGTCAAATATTTTAACTTTGTTTAGTTTACCGCTGAAAGCTCTTGTTATTATTCCAGAAATATTGAAGTATAAATGTGTTTACCAAATAGGAAAATAAATTTCTAGCATTTTATAACTATTCCTACAGGTTTGTAATTTTTATATTTTAAAATTTTCTTTGATTTTCATATTACACGGCATTTGAAAAATAAATAAATATAATAAAAAGAAGAGTAAATATAAAAAAGAATAAATTTCGATTAATTCTTAACATAAACCACTTTGGTAAAAGGATTATACAATGTAAATTAAAAAAGGTTGTCTTAATATCGATTTAATCCACAACAACAGAAAAGTATTATTTTTTCTTTATTTTATTACACTTGGGACCATGCTACACAAAGTATTTCCATATCAGTTGGTTGATGTTATTGCCATAAGTTCCGGTTGGTTGTTATTCTGCCTTATTTTTGGTTTGTTAATCTTGTGTTGTTCCAACTAAGCAGGCGATTCACATGGTGTAACAGGTCCTAGAATAATTGGGTTGTCCATCTATAGTTGTCTACGAACACCGCACTCCGAGTACGTGCTGTAGTAGTAGGGAACGCAACTAATCGTTGATTCCTCCTTTTTTTGGTAGGTAGCGGTACTGCTTGATACGCCTGTGATATCGATTTTTTTCATTTCTAAGAGGTGAGGGGGCTTCTACGATGAATTGTGGTCACCCCTGCACAATTTTGGTAGAAACCCCCCACAGGTGTAGCGACTTTTTTTTAAATTCGGAAACTATGGTAAAATCTTTTTACCCAACTCTATTCGGATTCGAACCTCGATTTCTCGACTCATAGACAAGCTGTTGTTGGATCAATGCACAACGACGGCACAGAAAACTGTAAAACGTCCAAAATAATTGAAATTAAAATTAAATAAAAGACACCAAATATAATAAGAAAAATTAATAATGTGAACGCAGATATACTTTAAAAAAATACGTAATTTAGAGAGAAATACACTATCAGTAGAAATAAAATCGTGTCCCTCGTAATTGGGATCGTAAAGAACAAATGATATGAAAAAGTTTAATTCTAGAAGTATAACGAGATAATTTAATACAATTTGAGTCATCGGAAGAGTCAAACAAATACTCCAAAATAATCCAAACTGTACAAATGGAAAAACCATTTTGTTGCGTATCTCTTATCGAACGTGTTATTATGCGTACACAAATTTATGAAACAGAATGGATCATACAATCATCAAAATTACAAAAAAAATTGAAAATAAAAAACGAAACCATTAATGAATTTGAAAGTTTCTTCCAAATGTTCATAAATAAAGTATGTAAAAATGGCGCGTATTGTATGTTATAGCATTGAAGGCGTCGAGTAATTTTATTATGCCTTTTTATTACAGAGTTTTTTAAGTTCTCAAAATTTATTTATGTTGACTATTTATGGATTGGGTATTAAAAATATTTTAGTATGAAAATGAAATACGAAATAAAAATGATTGCATATAAAACAAGTAACTCTTTCGGAAATAAAAGTTTCGGCAAATTTACAATTTTGACTTTTTACTTTTTTATTTGGCTGTGGTCTTCAAGCCTATTAGTTTATTGATTTTTGCCAGCTGTAAAGGTTATTTTTGGTAAAAAAAAACGATATCTTAATAATATAAAATAAATAAATATGTATACAGTAAATAGCTAATTAAAAACATGACTTTATCTATAAATAAATAATATTTTCTTTGCTTTGATACTGTATTTATACAAAGGATTGTCTAGCGTCTAAAAATGGCTATTAATTCTTTAATTGTTTATGTAGAGTATACTCGTGGGAGCAAAACAAATTTTTTTCGCACAATGTCGAGTTTACTCACCTTGGAAAAAAATTTTCCCAGAGAAAAATCAAAAAAAGATATTTTAAACAATGTACATTTTATAACATTCGTTAGTTTGGCAACCATGTTAATTTTGATAAAAATATGAATATTTTATAAATTTTATCAATGAATTAATTTTGTTTTTTAATGACGAATAAAAATCAACACACAACATTTGATTTGTAGTCATAATTGCCAACTTTTACATGCAGAAATATTTTATTCTGTTTATGTTGAATCAAGCAATAAAAGTTTTTTGTAACAAAATTAAACAGATAAAGGGTTAAGGTCTAACTATAATTTGCTTACTCTGCGAATACGCTTCATCCAATGTGCCAAACCGCAACTGCTTAGTGAACATTTCGTTAGCTTTCATCGATAAAAAAACGAAGTTTTTATTCGAGGTACTGAAGTTAGAAACATAATTCAAATACTAATACAAATACAATATGCAATAATCGATCCATAAATATTATAAAATCTTTTGTAAAATCTTAAAAACAACGTAGGTGAGGTTGAATTAAATACAGAAATTGCTCTGGAATAACCGTTGCAATGTGGACATGCCGTATAACGAACTTTAGGTTCTATTGGATTTAAGCTCATTGTGTATGGTAATGGAACAGCGGGGCGTCCACGGTTAGGTAATTTCGAGACAGTATATACGAGGTTCGTAAGGGGAAACTATGTGAAAAATAGAATGGCTGAAAGCGCCCTCCTTACCTGTCTCTAGACAGTATAATTATGGGAGCAATAAAAGTGAAAAAAAAACTTTTTATTGTATACAGATGGTTGAAGTGACGTATAGTGCAAGAGAAGTGAGAGTGCTCGGTTCCAGAGTGAAATATTTTCAGAGCTGATACCGAAACTTGCAAGTAAAAGTTTACGACGTCGATAGATATACTCAATATTCATAATTGGTCATTACAACCCTTAAGTCAGGATTACGGCCTAGCATTTCACACCACTCATGTCGTGTGTGTTAATTTTATACATGAGTGGCGAGACCTACAGTTTAAAGCCGATTTCGGACAACAGATTTTTGAGAAACTTTTCATGGCAATTTTATACACTGTTAGAGTTTTTGCCAGAAATCTTCTGAGAGGAAGTCGCCGAAGAAATTTTTTTTTTCATTTTCCAACACACTACCTACTAGACTACAGCGACTTCATACTCAATAGAGCACTTTATATAGCAATTTATCAATTTATCTGTCACTCAGGCCGCCATCCAGGCACTCAGTTGAAGTAGCTGGGCAGTGCTAGATCTGAGGTCATATGAGGACTTGTGACAATGAGCAGACAGATCGGCATGGTAAACGGGTAGCTTTCACGCCGCTGATGAGACTAGAGCTCATCGGAAGTAATATTGAAAAGGCGAAAGGAAAGGTAAAGAGAGGCATATACAGAGACAAACGTGTTTAGGACGCTATACTTTTAATTCGAAATTACAAAAGAGAAGTGAATAGAGATATGTATCAGACTAGAAATAAGCTGACAATATTAAACGATATTTTTTTGGACATTGTAGACATAGAGAATATTGAATCGATTCACGGTTAATATGTATACCCCCTATGAGTCACTAGAATACATACTTGGAACCGATAATTCATTTCAGAAAGGATCACCTGGTTGTTTATTAAACGATAGGCAAAGAGCTTTCCTTTACTGACGCCGGAAAGCATCCTCAATTAAATTAATTCCTACAGCCATACATCTTACTTACTTACTTACTCAATTGGCCATTAACAACCCGATTAGCGGATTTCGACCTGTTTTAATACACCCTTCCAAGCTCCTCTACCTTTTGCGCGCCTTTGCCATTTGGTCACACCGATCGATGGCAGGACTTCCCCCATCTAGAAGCTCATTGTTGAATCGGATGCGGAAACCATCGCTAACTCGCACTGGAGCAAAAACCTTACATAGGGCTCTCAAGGCTGCTGCATCAGTTCTTAATAGTGTCCATGCTTCTGCGCCTTAAAAAAGCAGGGGAGGTTGAGCGTCTTGTAGAACATAAATTTTCTCGTAGAAGAGAGAGATCTTTGCTACTCAATTGCGACCAATTTTGCACCTATTAGGAAAAGTGATCCTTATCATTATTGCGATAAGAACACGATTGCCATGTAGTTGACAAAAAGATGCTGTGTGTCGCCTTGTTTTTCGCTGGTCATCTCCAGGACTTGATTAGTAGGGAAGGGTTATACCTCCGTGAGGGTGCGGTTCCAATCGTTGGGCATACTTTCCACTAGCCATATTTTGTACATAAACTGGTGCATTTGCCTACCAACTCCGGTCTTAAACAATTCAGCGGACAGGCTATCAGAACCAGCAGCTTTATCGCTCTTAAGTCGCAAAGTTGTGGCTTTAACCTTTAAATCGAACATCGATGTTTCGATGATGATGACGATATTTTGAAAGATGAAGGTTATGTAATAAAATAAAGAAATCGAATATGATTCGTCTGTTGAGTATTTCAATTGCCAATTTTCTATCGGCTACTTCGCTTAGAGGTTTATAGAGTTTGTAACACCATTGAGATGTTTAACTTTATTTTTATTTAATTTTTCTTTTTGACTCTTTGAAGCAAAAAAGTTTTACTTTATAGCACTGGCATGTTTAAGCATAAAAATTTCGCTTTACGCATTTTTCTTTTGACTGACGATTTAATTCTTAACTGTTACAGCTACAAAAACTTGTAAATTTCATTATTAAATCCATTAAATTAAAATCTTCTCTTCTTCGTGCTCTGTTTAATGTAAGCAAAGCAACTTAAATCAGAATGGTTTTTGCCTCTGGTCCGTTTGCCTCTCCTTTATTTGTTTTAAACGGAGCCATAACCATCCGCTGTTATTTGTTGTAACAATTTTCCGTTTGTTTTAGAACCCAAATAAAACATTAAAAATGTTTCTACATTTTTCGTTGATGTTATATGATGACTATAATAGCACAACATGAATTTGAATTTTCTTTGAAAGGATTATAATATTATAAGAACAGTAAAAATGTAGCATTTTTTAAAGTCGACTGTACTAAACTCCAGTTATCTATTTTGATATCCTATCAATTAGGCATGTATAGTTCAAATTCTGAGGTCTTTAATGTCTTACTCACTAATTTATTTAAGCAATCATTAATCATAACAACCCTTTTGTCAAGATTACAACCACTCAATCTTGTTGAGTGTGTTAATTGGTAATTTTATTTGCTCTCATATTTTTTCCGGAAAACTGCTGAGAGAAAGTCGCGAAGGCAATGGGTCAATTCGACATCCGGGTACTGTACTTGTCTTAATTGACAAGTACACGTCTTGTAACCTAAGTCGCAAGGAAACTTTTTTCATATTTCATATTTCATATTTGTCTATGCCGGGGTTTGAACTAATGCCTCACCTTTAACAACCAACACACTACCTACTAGACTACGGCGACTTAAAGCTATTATGAGCGAATGCTATGTGTCCAGTTTTCTATGGCTCTTGAGCATAAAATTTGACCGATGGTATAGGTTATGTTGGCTTTGAGATACGATGTGATTTTTGGCTTATTCGGATACAGATGTGACTTAAGAAAACCCAATAATATAAAATCTAATGATGTCAAATTTGCAAAATATCGGTTCCCGGTTCACATCACCTCCACGTGAGTTGTCCATGCCCTCAAATCGCTCGTCCTGTTGAAATCACGTCATTATTTTCTAGATCATAAAATTCAAGCTAGAAGAAATTTGTGCTCATCGATCTCTACATACATATGTATAATAATTCAATTAGTTTCCATATTCGAGAGAGATTAAGAAATATGATTTTACTTCTCTAGTATTAAGAGGAGCAAGTAGTTCAAAACAGTCTAATATATGAAACTCGTAGTCTCAATAGAACTTTAATTTAAATTTAATATTTTAATATCAAGCAATCAGATTGTAGAAATTTTTAGCGAGACACATTAAAAACTGGAGGGTTAATGAACGGTACTCTGCTTTAGGGTCATATTATGTATGTTATTTTTTATAAATACTTTTCTTTGTATTACTTTTTGATTATTTTTAATATTTTCTTTAGTTTTTAACTGAACATGACAGTTTGTTGCTCATGAAACTAGTTTTAATTTTTGTTCCTCTTTTAAGAAATATATTCAGATAAAATTTGTGAAATTTTTTAGTAATTGTTTATGACTTTGTGCATACAGTGATATGTTAGTTGATGGCTTCACTGACAATATTTGGAATAAAATATTACATCGTCATCCCTAAAGCATTTGTTTGGAAGAATATGCAATGCACACAGAGATTCTTATACTACATACATAAAACGACTACGTTTTTGTGGGGAAAAAATTGTAATAATATATAATAATAATTTAATAAATACGAAATATGTATGTATGTATTATACGTATGTTTTGTTTTTGTCATTCCTCATGGATATTTAATGGTTAGACATTCCGTTGTAACAACTTGTTTTTAATTTTTCATGTTGTAACCTTTTTATTAAAACAATTTAATAAGATGTTATAAATATTGTTAGAAAAATAATTTACTTTTACTATTTTACTAGTACGCATAGTGCATATAGTGGTGGACATATATTGTTGCGGAAACATAATAGGGACAATATTTAGTTTTCAGTTTTTCTTAAATTTTTATTTACAGATTCGTATATAAAAAATGTTTATTCATAAACAAAATGTATTTCAATTAGACTAACAAAGATAAAAATAAAATCTATTCAATTTTATGAATTTACAACAAATTATTTAAATTCTAAAACTGTGTCCAAAAAAAATAGGGACGACTGTTTTTTATTTCAAATTTTAATCCAAAATTTAATCAAATTTTAAACCTCATGTTTTCAATGTTATATTAATATTTGTTCGAAACTCCCGTCTTTTTAATTGCATTTGTGTTGGATGGCACCAATAAGATTAGAACATGTTTTCAAGGGTATAAAGTATCACTCTTCTTGTACTTCTTGCCTTTAATCCAGCTTTTATAAGTCAATTCCTTATTGCACGACTTGTAACTCACTTACATAAATCTGTTTTGATTTCACTCGACATATTTTTTGACAGTTCTTTCTCCAAATTGGTCCATGTGTATTAAGTTTTTTCGCTTTCTTTCCTTAGATTCATGTCTTTGCTTAGAGTGAAGTGCATTAAAAAGTTTGTTTTTGGAACACTTTCATATTTCTGCAATTTCACGAAAAGATATTCCACCATTTTTTTTTTAATCACAATAAAATCTTTCTGAGCTTGAATAATGTGATCACCTCTACCCATTTTTAAACAGTAATTCAAATAATTTGATTTAAAAATTAAATTGAATTACAAGAATTAATTTTTTACCATTATATTTCATCGTTTCTGTTCGATTAGAGTACAAATTTAATAGGTAATATAAAATAAATAATTAGTATTACGTCCTCTTAATTTCTTACAACTTGTTGCTTTCCCACTTATACTCTTCTGAAGGTCTATATTAATCACATCAAAAGTAAATAGGATATCATATCATGCTTTTTCACTGAAACAAAAAGTCGCTTTTACATTTGATTTCATCTTTAATTTTCTATTCTATTCTAATTTTATTCAATAATGAATTATTTTGTAAAAGTATTGTTTTTCAAGTGGAATCATAATTGAAACATTTTTAGTTTTTCTACTTTAACAATGTATTTTTAAAATGTTATTTTGTTTGCTTGTCATAGACTTATTGGTAAGTGTGTTTCAAATGCTTTTAAAAAATGTGTACCAAAATTAAACATAAGGTGTGGGAGAAGCTCCAATTTGTATCGCAAAGAAACGAAGGTAAAACTATATGGGTAATCAATTAATTTGTGCAAAAAGTCCAAAAAAACAGTTTTTGCCAAATAAAACCGGTTTGGAGGGTTCAAGAAATATAAAAAAATATTTTTGAATTCTACTCAAGAAAACTCACAACTTACACTGTGTCATTAGCTGGGTGTATTTAATTTTTTTTATTTTGTCGCATGATGTAATTTAAATGATAAGGAAAGGGAAGAGTTTTTAATAGACAAAAAACAATTATTTTTAGAAAAATTAAAAGGTTGGTTGGAAACAGGAAATTTCGGAAATAAAATTAGTGACTAAATTAGAAATGGAAATTTCAAGCTTAATAAGTATGCAAATTGTTAAAAAGGGCAGACCAATTACTGATGGCGTCTTTATTAAACAATTATTAAAAAAATTGGCAAATTACAATACAAAATTTATAGTGTCTCTTCCACTGTCTCTTCAGTTAGGAACATCTATCAAATCTCGATAGTACGACGGCTTTTAACGGCTGAATAAAGTAACAATAAACAGGAACTACCTATGACAAGAACGAAAATACATTTTTATATAATAATTTACAAATTAATGCTGGCATAAGCTACGTTTTATATTACAAACACTAGAATTAAAATCAATAAAATCATAATATAAGTTAAAATCATTACATAATCTACGAAAAGGAAAATTACATCCATAGTTCGTTCTATAAAAATCTAAAGAAAGAAGACGATAGTGCCGTGAAAATATTGCTGGAATACTGAAATTCAGGTTACAAAGCAAAAACTCAGAATCGAGGAAAAGTGATCCTTATCATTATTGCGATAAGAACACGATTGCCATGTAGTTGACAAAAAGATGCTGTGTGTCGCCTTGTTTTTCGCTGGTCATCTCCAGGACTTGATTAGTAGGGAAGGGTTATACCTCCGTGAGGATGCGGTTCCAATCGTTGGGCATACTTTCCACTAGCCATATTTTGTACATAAACTGGTGCATTTGCCTACCAACTCCGGTCTTAAACAATTCAGCGGACAGGCTATCAGAACCAGCAGCTTTATCGCTCTTAAGTCGCAAAGTTGTGGCTTTAACCTTTAAATCGAACATCGATGTTTCGATGATGATGACGATATTTTGAAAGATGAAGGTTATGTAATAAAATAAAGAAATCGAATATGATTCGTCTGTTGAGTATTTCAATTGCCAATTTTCTATCGGCTACTTCGCTTAGAGGTTTATAGAGTTTGTAACACCATTGAAGATGTTTAACTTTATTTTTATTTAATTTTTCTTTTTGACTCTTTGAAGCAAAAAAGTTTTACTTTATAGCACTGGCATGTTTAAGCATAAAAATTTCGCTTTACGCATTTTTCTTTTGACTGACGATTTAATTCTTAACTGTTACAGCTACAAAAACTTGTAAATTTCATTATTAAATCCATTAAATTAAAATCTTCTCTTCTTCGTGCTCTGTTTAATGTAAGCAAAGCAACTTAAATCAGAATGGTTTTTGCCTCTGGTCCGTTTGCCTCTCCTTTATTTGTTTTAAACGGAGCCATAACCATCCGCTGTTATTTGTTGTAACAATTTTCCGTTTGTTTTAGAACCCAAATAAAATATTAAAAATGTTTCTACATTTTTCGTTGATGTTATATGATGACTATAATAGCACAACATGAATTTGAATTTTCTTTGAAAGGATTATAATATTATAAGAACAGTAAAAATGTAGCATTTTTTAAAGTCGACTGTACTAAACTCCAGTTATCTATTTTGATATCCTATCAATTAGGCATGTATAGTTCAAATTCTGAGGTCTTTAATGTCTTACTCACTAATTTATTTAAGCAATCATTAATCATAACAACCCTTTTGTCAAGATTACAACCACTCAATCTTGTTGAGTGTGTTAATTGGTAATTTTATTTGCTCTCATATTTTTTCCGGAAAACTGCTGAGAGAAAGTCGCGAAGGCAATGGGTCAATTCGACATCCGGGTACTGTACTTGTCTTAATTGACAAGTACACGTCTTGTAACCTAAGTCGCGAGGAAACTTTTTTCATATTTCATATTTCATATTTGTCTATGCCGGGGTTTGAACTAATGCCTCACCTTTAACAACCAACACACTACCTACTAGACTACGGCGACTTAAAGCTATTATGAGCGAATGCTATGTGTCCAGTTTTCTATGGCTCTTGAGCATAAAATTTGACCGATGGTATAGGTTATGTTGGCTTTGAGATACGATGTGATTTTTGGCTTATTCGGATACAGATGTGACTTAAGAAAACCCAATAATATAAAATCTAATGATGTCAAATTTGCAAAATATCGGTTCCCGGTTCACATCACCTCCACGTGAGTTGTCCAAGCCCTCAAATCGCTCGTCCTGTTGAAATCACGTCATTATTTTCTAGATCATAAAATTCAAGCTAGAAGAAATTGGTGCTCATCGATCGATAATAATTCAATTTGTTTCCATATTCGAGAGAGATTAAGAAATATGATTTTACTTCTCTAGTATTAAGAGGAGCAAGTAGTTCAAAACAGTCTAATATATGAAACTCGTAGTCTCATTAGAACTTTAATTTAAATTTAATATTTTAATATCAAGCAATCAGATTGTAGAAATTTTTAGCGAGACACATTAAAAACTGGAGGGTTAATGAACGGTAATCTGCTTTAGGGTCATATTATGTATGTTATTTTTTATAAATACTTTTCTTTGTATTACTTTTTGAATATTTTTAATATTTTCTTTAGTTTTTAACTGAACATGACAGTTTGTTGCTCATGAAACTAGTTTTAATTTTTGTTCCTCTTTTAAGAAATATATTCAGATAAAATTTGTGAAATTTTTTTAGTAATTGTTTATGACTTTGTGCATACAGTGATATGTTAGTTGATGGCTTCACTGACAATATTTGGAATAAAATATTACATCGTCATCCCTAAAGCATTTGTTTGGAAGAATATGCAATGCCCACAGAGATTCTTATACTACATACATAAAACGACTACGTTTTTGTGGGGAAAAAATTGTAATAATATATAATAATAATTTAATAAATACGAAATATGTATGTATGTATTATACGTATGTTTTGTTTTTGTCATTCCTCATGGATATTTAATGGTTAGACATTCCGTTGTAACAACTTGTTTTTAATATTTCATGTTGTAACCTTTTTATTAAAACAATTTAATAAGATGTTATAAATATTGTTAGAAAAATAGTTTACTTTTACTATTTTACTAGTACGCATAGTGCATATAGTGGTGGACATACATTGTTGCGGAAACATAATAGGGACAATATTTAGTTTTCAGTTTTTCTTAAATTTTTATTTACAGATTCGTATATAAAAAATGTTTATTCATAAACAAAATGTATTTCAATTAGACTAACAAAGATAAAAATAAAATCTATTCAATTTTATGAATTTACAACAAATTATTTAAATTCTAAAACTGTGTCCAAAAAAAAATAGGGACGAATGTTTTTTATTTCAAATTTTAATCCAAAATTTAATCAAATTTTAAACCTTATGTTTTCAATGTTATATTAATATTTGTTCGAAACTCCCGTCTTTTTAATTGCATTTGTGTTGGATGGCACCAATAAGATTAGAACATGTTTTCAAGGGTATAAAGTATCACTCTTCTTGTACTTCTTGCCTTTAATCCAGCTTTTATAAGTCAATTCCTTATTGCACGACTTGTAACTCACTTACATAAATCTGTTTTGATTTCACTCGACATATTTTTTGACAGTTCTTTCTCCAAATTGGTCCACGTGTATTAAGTTTTTTCGCTTTCTTTCCTTAGATTCATGTCTTTGCTTAGAGTGAAGTGCATTAAAAAGTTTGTTTTTGGAACACTTTCATATTTCTGCAATTTCACGAAAAGATATTCCACCATTTTTTTTTAATCACAATAAAATCTTTCTGAGCTTGAATAATGTGATCACCTCTACCCATTTTTAAACAGTAATTCAAATAATTTGATTTAAAAATTAAATTGAATTACAAGAATTAATTTTTTACCATTATATTTCATCGTTTCTGTTCGATTAGAGTACAAATTTAATAGGTAATATAAAATAAATAATTAGTATTACGTCCTCTTAATTTCTTGCAACTTGTTGCTTTCCCATTTATACTCTTCTGAAGGTCTATATTAATCACATCAAAAGTAAATAGGATATCATATCATGCTTTTTCACTGAAACAAAAAGTCGCTTTTACATTTGATTTCATCTTTAATTTTCTATTCTATTCTAATTTTATTCAATAATGAATTATTTTGTAAAAGTATTGTTTTTCAAGTGGAATCATAATTGAAACATTTTTAGTTTTTCTACTTTAACAATGTATTTTTAAAATGTTATTTTGTTTGCTTGTCATAGACTTATTGGTAAGTGTGTTTCAAATGCTTTTAAAAAATGTGTACCAAAATTAAACATAAGGTGTGGGAGAAGCTCCAATTTGTATCGCAAAGAAACGAAGGTAAAACTATATGGGTAATCAATTAATTTGTGCGAAAAGTCCAAAAAAACAGTTTTTGCCAAATAAAACCGGTTTGGAGGGTTCAAGAAATATAAAAAAATATTTTTGAATTCTACTCAAGAAAACTCACAACTTACACTGTGTCATTAGCTGGGTGTATTTAATTTTTTTTATTTTGTCGCATGATGTAATTTAAATGATAAGGAAAGGGAAGAGTTTTTAATAGACAAAAAACAATTATTTTTAGAAAAATTAAAAGGTTGGTTGGAAACAGGAAATTTCGGAAATAAAATTAGTGACTAAATTAGAAATGGAAATTTCAAGCTTAATAAGTATGCAAATTGTTAAAAAGGGCAGACCAATTACTGATGGCGTCTTTATTAAACAATTATTAAAAAAATTGGCAAATTACAATACAAAATTTATAGTGTCTCTTCCACTGTCTCTTCAGTTAGGAACATCTATCAAATCTCGATAGTACGACGGCTTTTAACGGCTGAATAAAGTAACAATAAACAGGAACTACCTATGACAAGAACGAAAATACATTTTTATATAATAATTTACAAATTAATGCTGGCATAAGCTACGTTTTATATTACAAACACTAGAATTAAAATCAATAAAATCATAATATAAGTTAAAATCATTACATAATCTACGAAAAGGAAAATTACATCCATAGTTCGTTCTATAAAAATCTAAAGAAAGAAGACGATAGTGCCGTGAAAATATTGCTGGAATACTGAAATTCAGGTTAGAAAGCAAAAACTCAGAATCGACACCACCTTTAACCAGATTAAAAACAAAACAAACCCCTAAAACAGCCCTTCTACGTTCTAAAGTTGGAAGTTTTATCAAACCTAATCTACCCTCATATGACGGAAACCCATTGGCACAACCCCATCCTAAGCGACGTAAACAGAATAATGAAAACTGCTTCTGCACAGGCTCTATTGAATCACTATGAATATACTCCAAATAGGTCTAACAAGTGAAATGTATAGCAGTCCTGTTATATAATGATCAATGAATTCCCTAGCCCATCTTTTCACAAAACCAAGAACAGCCCGAGGCTTGCCACACATCATACTAATATGATCAATAAAAGACAATTTCATAGCTAATAATACTCCGAAATCAAAAAATGTAGTCCGTTTCCAAAGGGCAAGAATTAATCACATAAGTGAAAAAACCATGCATTTACATTTTCTCAAGTTATGATCCATTAAATTAATTCTGCATCAAGTTACAAACAAATCATCAGAATATTACAATCAGAAATAACACAAGGAAGATCATTAAGAAACAATAAAAACAGTAAAGGACCCAAATGGCTACCCTGCGAAACACCAGAAGTAACATATACAGTCCTAGACAATACATTCCTAAACAATACCCTCTGAGTCCTAAGGGAGAGGAAGGAGTCTACCCACGATGAATAATATCGGGGATACCAATTAATGAAAGTTTAAGAAGCAATTTTCTATTATCAACCCTATCAAAAGCTTTACTGAAATCATTATAAATTACATCAGTCAGAGCTCTGGCAAGAAAGCCTCTGAAAACATGTGTAGTAAATTCTAGAAGATTAGTGACAGTCGACCTACCTTTTAAAAAACCATGCTGGAAAGGGGATATTAAAGATCCCATATTAAAAAAGTCCGTCACCAGATGCTCCATCAACTGGGGAAGAGCACTGAGTTTGGCAATACCCCTATAATTGGAAATATTGGATTTAATACCCGACTTATGCAAAGGAATAATAAACTAAACCCTTAGAAGCCCATTGAATATAAATGTCAAAAGACCACTCAAGATAACAGCGCACTTTCTTAAAATACAGGCCGGTACACCGTCAGGGCCCGACAAGTATGTAAGTTTCAGTCCAGACAAAGACCCAAGAACAAACTCCTCATCAAATGAATATATATTATAGAGATGATATGATATGATAGAGACACTTCCCACTGAATAAGGATACGAAAAGCCGCTACTCAGATCAGATCCCGAGTCCAACTGCCTATAAGTAGACTGAAAAAGTCAGCAAACATATTTGAAATATCAAGGTAAGTAGAGGATGATACGCCCCCATAAAACATCTCAGTGGGAAACAAAGATGTTTTACGTTTAGCTCGAACGAAGTCGTAAAACGACTTAGGATCGATAGCGAAGTTCGATCTGACTCTAATGATATAGTCCTCATAACAGTACAAATTAAACAAATTTCCTTACGTAGAATGATACACAGTGAAAACTTTTCGTTTTAAAAAAAAAAAAAGTAAATCCTGACTAAATTTTGTCAAACAAAACAAACAAACGAGTTTTTGGAAAAATATTTTATAGGTTGATGAATCTAAATTTTAAGATCAGATAGAAAACGACATGTATAGCGTCCTGCTAAACAACATCTTAATTCCAGATATACCATCAAAACAATTAAGTATGATGGCGGGAACATTATTATATGGGATGTTTCTCCATGGCATTGGATGGTGTTGAAACAATTTTGGGGACAGTTCAAAAATGGGGGATAAATACAATGCTACCACACGCGGAAAAAGTGCTAGTTAATGTGTTACGTTCATGTACGTCCATAATGCTTAGAGTTATCTCCACGATTTGAGAAAAGCTACTTAGAGGAACAAAACTCAAATGTTTTAAAGTGGAGAAATTGTGGACTGAAGTTGAAAATAGAATGCAGGCAATAATCCCAAAAATGCGGATGATTTGACTACGGTCGGTACAATAAAGTGACAGCCGACCGCCAGATAAAATAGCATCAACAACGGTCATACATGAAGCTTCTCACCACAATACTCAAATACAAATTCGGGGAGATTTTTCTTTTCAGTCAATGAGATTAATTGGTCAATGGAATTGTAGGACTCCTGCAAATTCTGAGCTGTTAACATTAGTCAACACTGTATAGTTTGCTTATGAACACCATAATTTTCTTCCATGCTGGGAAATAATTCAAATGCAGGAAAAAAAGCAATTATGTGAGTCATCGTTGGCTTATGGAATTATACGTTCTGCACTCTCTATTAAATACGCAGCATATCGAGTTTTATCGCTTTTCAAAAATAGTAATTTTGGAGTCACAGAAGTCGAATCTGGGCAGTCCAAAATTTTTTAAGACCTAAAATTGGAAAAATGTTTCTATCCAGATTCATATCACACGCAATAACGACTTGCACAATCATTAGCCGTGACTCAGGCCAAGAACAAAATTTATTCAAAAGGTAGAAAATTGGATGACATACGAACTGAAGCCGAGAGACGATAAAAGATAGTTTTGTATGTCTGATATGCTATTTCATGACTTTAAAAAGGAATAATTTTTGCATCATTTTATCATCGGTAAAGAAAACTACACCCAAACCTTTTTTTACACGGTAGATACGTTCCAGTGGATACCGTGTAAAAAAAATAACGCGTAAAAAAAGACAAATATTATGTATGTATGTAAGTGTACAAACAAACTGGAGAGATATACATAGGATTGATGCAGCAGCCTACATGCCTATAAAATTGAATAACTTTATAAAAACGCACAGATTTAGTTCGATAGTATACACAGAGTTTTTATTTTATTAAACGATTTTATCCGTATAAAAAGGAGCGACCAAAAAAAATGGTAAATTTGTTAAAAAAAAACTGTGTCATTTCAAATTCGCGTAAAAAAAACCGTGTAAAAACAGGTTTGGGTGTATAGTCATTACAAACACCTCAAACGTATGAAATCTAATCTGAACTACGAGCAACGGGCATATCCTACGGCTAAGCAGAATATCCATTGCATCAAAGTAGTCAATGCTGCTAAAACCAGGCACCACAAACGCTCTGAATATGTAACCAAATAAGAAGTCATAATTTTCCATCATGGCATCGTTCGGCCACTCACTGCTGCGCCTGTAGTAACTATTCGGAAAGCCGTGAATGGAATGTTTTACAACGCTTGCTGTATAAGTCAGACCTTGCGTCATCTAACTGCCGTTTATTTCGATCAACGCGAGCAGTGCATCAAAATTGAATCGACTTATTCTGGGCCTTTAAGGGCAAGATATTTTTACAGACGGAATTTATAAATTGTAAGTAAATAAGTAAGATACTGCAATTATTTGGGGACTAATTACAGAACTTGTGATCAAAATAATTTCGATCAAATTTGATACAAAATACAATCGATTGTACGAGTATTTCTTACAATTTCGATCACGAGTCCCGTAATTACCCCCTGAAAGTAGCAACTGCTAATTCATCTTTCAGTCTAGTTTTTCCGTATTAATTATTAGAATTATCGTAAATTTTCTAAGTCGAGTAGTGAGCATCTTCAAATATCCCCAAAACTATTGAAATCATGAAGATAATGTCCTTTGTATTTCGAATGCAAAAATTGAACCACAATTATATCAGAAATCTAAATATGATTAATCATTTAAACTGTAGCCCATGCAGTTAATAACAGCACCAATTAAAATTAAAAAAGACTGTTAAACTAAAATTGAAATAAACTGAAAATGTTTGAATTATACAATTAGAACCTATGTATATACTGCATGTATAGTCTTTTATTAAGCGCTCCCTATATTTGAATTTAAATAAGAGTAAATCTGTTTCGAAATTGTTGCAACCATGACATGAATCGGTAAACGAGTTACATGCAAACAAATGGTATTTATATAAGTGTACTGTTCTCTCTCCGTACTGGGAAAAAATATTCACGGAATAATTTTGCTGAGATTGAGATTGTTTCTTATTGAGGAACATTAAATAGGCTCCAGTAAATGGGCATTACAATCAAACATCCTTCTGGGGGGGGGGGGGGTATAATTTCGAATGGAAATGGTTGATAGTGAAAGTTTTTTAAGCGCTGTTTTCTCTACTTTATATTTCCTTTTGTGAATAACCAGTCAAATAAATAAATCTAAAAACCATGGAGCTTCTTTAAATACTTTTGATCTTCATTTATTTTCTACAGTCAGGAATACTAAGTTTTATGTTGTTAAACATGTTTAACCTTAACTTTTTCAGTTTTGACTGTACATTCGTTGTTTAATTTTTATATAAATTAAAATTATATTTTAATATGTACAACATAATATTACTTTCATTCACTTATTTTATAGTTTTTAATTAAATTTTGCAATTAAGAATGGCCAAACTAGAAAAAATAAGAAAAAAATAATAATTATAAAAAATAATTGTTATACTACAGTATTCTTTTTGATAGCATGGCCAATCCATCTACACTTCATAGTTGGTAAGGTTCCAGAGATCCATGTAGCTGATATTACTAGACCAGAATATTTTCATATGATTATGAGGCACTTGTTGATGAATACCTGTAGTGGTGCAAAACACTAACCAGGTTTCACTTTCGTAAAACAAAGTCGATTTTACATATGCGTTGAATATTCTGAGCTTGGTAAGTTTGGATGTTTGTGCGTTTTATTGAACCTGTGATTTTTTGATATTTACCTCAAATCCAACATTGAGATTAGACAAATATCATTCGCAAAATCCAAATTTTCAATTTAGCGTAAGAGACTCCATGTATCAACCAGTACAATGGTGAATAGCTGAGGCGATAGGGGCATCCTTGTTTTACTCCAGTATTTGTGTGAAAAGGTTAGCTTATATTACCGTAGTGAAGATCTGCGTGTTCTGCATACTTCCACGAACATAGCTCTGATGATTTGTATTTTCTTCTGGCGTACTCCATTCCTTCTCAATGTTTTCCATATGACAGTTCGTTCAATGGCATCCAAGGCTTTCTTTAAATCTACGAACAGTAGTTAAAAGAGTGAACAACTTTCAAGAGATTGCTCTATTATAATTCCTATAGTGTTGGCTTGATATACGTAGCTCCTGTTTGACCTAAAGCCTGTTCGTCTTGTAGATTTTCATCTATCTTGCTTTGAAGTCTTCCTTGTATAATGTTTGGCAATCTCTTGAATATGGTGTTAAGCAGAGTCATTGCTCTTTAGTTGTAGCAATCTCTCAAGTCGCGAACTTACGGTGATTTATTCTAGGTAGTTTCTCCTCTTCTCAGACTGATGTGAAGTAGGGCCGTAGAAGTTCAGTTGTGGCTCCGATGTCTACTCGTAGATGTTTCGCTGGACTTCTATATTCGCCTGCTACTTTATCTAATTTTGTACTCTAAACTTATTATTAATTTCGTTTTAAGTGATAGTTTTCTTGGTCTTTTTTTTAAAGTGAGTGGAAAAACTGCGTTAGGTTTCAGAGAATGATGATATACCAAATTTAAATTCTTACAGTTTAGCTGAAGATATGATACTGACAAATTCATCCTAGGATGCTATTCCCTTTTCTAAAACATGGTTTACTGCTAAAAATGTTTCATATCTCCGATTACTATTTAATATTGAATCCAATTCGGAAATAGATTTTTATTTCTTATTTTATTAAGACTTTCATATACTTTCTCCCATAGACGGACAACGACCGTCGGGCTAGTTTTGAGCGCAATAGGGAAGTGTCTGCATAGGTGGGTGTTACTTTTAATTACTCCAGCATTAGCTTTTAACCCTTTCAACGTTTGAGATAACAACTACTAGCAGACTTTTAAGGTTTTTAAATCCTCTGTTCTTATGTATGGGCAATTTCGTGTCAAGCGACCCAATTTTTAAAATCGACGTCTTCCGATATCGATATTTCTTCAATCTTTCCAAAAATAATTGTTTTAATTAAAAAAAAAAAAAAGTTTATATTTTTTTTTTATTTAATTTTTTTTTATTTTTTTTCAAAATTGGCCCTTTTTTCTATTTTTTGCTCAAAAGAAAGCTTATACAATTTCCTTTAAGGCCTTTATAATCGCTTATTGGGATGCGAGTGGGATATCTATCAAAAAATATTTTTTAATTCAAGAATAAGATTTTTCAATATTATTTCAATATTTTATGATAAAATTGAGTTACTAGAGCTTCAGTTTAGCACGCTAAAGTTTTTCCCTTCTTCTCATTTGAGAGTGTATGAATCCCATGCTCAGCAACCAAGTTTTTGGCAATTTTTGCTTTTCGTTGAGACGTTCCAAACTCGGTCATTATTTTTGAACAACTCTACTTTAAAAAAAAAACACTTTAAAATAAGGCCCATTTTGAAAAAAAAATAAAAAAAAAAATTAATTAAAAAAAAATAACAAAAAAATTATTTAAAAAATTAAAAAAATTATTTTTGGAAAGATTGAACAAATAGCTATCTAAAATCCTTTGTAAAAATTTTGCTAGGACCAATAGGTGAAGAGTTACACACATTTAAAAAAAAACCCTGTATGACCAAAATGTCCAACTTTGGCCCCCTCTAACTCCGGCAGTTCTTCACTGATAGAGCTGAAAATTTGTGTCTGGCCTACTATCCAATAGTACTAACCTTGGTGAAAATTTCAAATCGGAAGAATTCGATTTTAAAAATTGGGTCACTTGACACGAACTTCTCCATATATTTTTATTATAGACCTAAATAATAAATGATGACCCTTATTATCTAGGTCTAATGTTTTGAGCAATTTAGCACAAACTTTTTTATCATCATTGAGTTTAACAATCAACTCTTTGACGTCAATACGAACTTTTTGTTATTTGCACTCAGTTTAATCTTAGTTTTTATATTTCATCAAATCGAATAACTGATTAATAACGCAGAATTCTTAGATTTTACGACAACAATACAACTTATAAAAATCGTTATATTAGAGAGATACATATCTGTCTATCTAAGCTGTGCGGACAATTGTTTGACCTAATTACTTGAGATTATTTTGGAAGTCATTTCTTCCAGTGTTTTAGGTACTAATAATAATGAAGTTTTAATAACTAATAATGTGAAGTCGCCGTAGTCTAGTAGGTAGTGTGTTGCCTTATTAGACGTAAAGCCAGGGTTTGAGCCCCAGCCCAGACATCAAAACAAAATACAAAAGGTATTTCTTCGGCAACTTTCTCTCAGCAGATTTCTGGCAAAAACTCTGAGAGTAAATAAAATTGCCATGAAAAGTCTCTCAAAAATTTGTCGCTCGGAGTCGACTTTAAACTGTAGGTCACACCACACATGTATAAAATTAACACACACAACATAAGTGGTATGAGAAACTAGGTCGTAATCCTGACTGAAGGGTTGTAATGACCAATTGTGTATGTAATAACTGTTTTAATAAAATGAAGTATTTGCTACAGTAAAGCATTAAATTTTGAAATTATATTTAATAGGTTTATTTTTGGGTACTGCTTTATTAAACTGTACTTTTTTAAATTTTTCATGTGCTCATATTGTTGTTTCCTGTTTTTGAGAGCATCTTGAACCTCTTAATTACTGCAAAAGGGAAGGTTTCTACGTGCATCTTCAAACCGAGACTTTATTTTTATTGACCAGTACTCTCTAAATTATGGCGAAATATAATAACACATATGATAATTCTCGGCTGTTTGTATGAACTTATTAAATTGATTTTTCTACTATTTCTTCGGCCAAGCTATCAAATTTGGCAGTTAAATGAAATATATGAAAGGAATACATCTGAAACAGGAAAAACATTAGGAATGTATGTTCTGGCCCCATTTAGAAACAGGTTAACCGTTTCTATGTGGCACAGGTAAGCATTTTATTCAAAAAATTTAAGACTCGAGTGATTTTTGCTGTTGGTATATCGTATCTTTAATTTCAACATCAGATATGCATTAGTAATCGTCTTGTATCGAAAGCCATTTCCCATCAATATATACTACATTTCACTGTTGTGTTGTATATCTTCCCGTCCCCTGCAAAGATAATCTACAAAACCAAATGTAAGTAAATGATGGAATAGTAATGAATCATAACCTCTACATGTAAGTAAAAGAATTCCCTTAGTGACCATAGGGACACCGATGGTCCGTAGTGTATACTCTAAATTTTTTATGTTTCCAACATTTTTTATATTTTTAAAAAAGTTGTTTATTAATAAAATTAAGAAAATATACTTAGCCAGCAGTCAATAATTTATAAAATGTTTACCGTCAAATGAAATCTACTTATCAAACCCTTTGACAAAATATTATAATCTCACGCGTAAAAAACTGTCAACCATACATATAAAACCATACATATAAAATTACTCTTTCGCTAATCCTTCCCGCTTCATATACGAAACTTAAGTTTGGTATCATTGATTTTTTGTTGCTGTACTTTTTTTATTAATTAAAATAGACCATATGATAATCTTGAAAGTGGCCAGATTATATGATTCTTATTTTTGATTGTTTAATAATGATGAAGCCGCCGTGGTCTAGTAGGTAGTGTTTTGGCTTATTAGACGTAAAGCTAGGGCTCAAACCACGGCCAGACATCACAACAAAATACAAACAGTATTTATTCGGCGACTTCCTCTCAGCAGTTTTCTGGCAAAAACTCTGAGAGTAAATAGAAATTGCCATGAAAAGTTTCTCAAAAAAATCTGTCGTTCGAAGTCGGCTTTAAACTGTAGGTCCCGCCACTCATGTATAAAATGAGAATAACATATTGGTTTTACTATATTTCTCACAAGCAAATACTTGTAGTTGATGGTGAAATACCATAAGTAACTTATTGTATTTATAAAATTTCTGCTTACGAATGAGTTATAGTAGGTATTGATTTCAAGCAATGTACAAAGCTTTCTATTCTGTCACATTCAGACGTCGGCACAAAGAAAACATGATAAAAATGTGAGTTTATTTGTGAGAAGCATATGTATAGCCCAGGGGAAAATTGTTAGTAATTATTGTTTCAAGCAGTGTTCGAACAAATATTGTTTACTAAATATTGTGCTTCTTGATGTCATTTATTACTCTTCGGAATAATAGAAATATTTCACTTAAAAATTCAAAGAAAAATCTGTGAATTTTTAAAACTGTAATCTTCTATGTAACCAGTGCACTTTTTTCAAACGAACGACATTGGTATTTTTCGCACAAGTTTTTATGGTTTTGTAGCAAGAGTCATCATTACATATTGCAGATACCTGAATATGTGAAAGGGTTATATTTTATGGTCCTCTGTTTCGCAAATCGGTCACCACAAAATTTCCATACCTTATTATGTATATAAATCTTTCCATAATCATGTTTGCTAGCTGATGAAATATTTCATTTACAATGAGAAACAGTTCTTTTGCGAATCTAAAAATACCATGAGTTGATCAATGTTAATTTCTTTGTCATAATTTGTTATTTTTAATATTATTTCTAAATGACTATTCGTCAATTTGCATCTATGTTTATTTTTTATTTGTGACATTGTAGGAAATGACGACATTTTAATTAAATTTTTCTTTGGGTGTATAATGGAAATACAAAAAAAACCATCACATTTGAGTCATAGCTATGACATACTCTACTCAAACTTAACGCACCAAAATCCTCTTGTATACAGGCTTCACCACCAATATTTTTGAAATACTTATGGTTACAACAGGTATTTGAGTATGGTGTGTGTGCAAAGCGAAAACAATACAACATCTGTCATTCTCTTATTTATATTCATTGTAACAGATATGTACATGGTATAGCTGTTTTGACAATACTTTAAGTTACAACTTTGCACGTCTATATTCTACGGAATCCTTGAGTTCTTCTTAGGAGTACCTACACTTTCGCGGTGCAAACATATGGACTCAAAGACATTAAAACATTTGTTTCATTATAAAATATAAGACATTTATAAAATAAATATAAAGTACAACAATTATTTTTACATCAATTATTGCTTAAAATTCATGAAATTGCTAAAATATATTGGGAAGTTTTGATGTCCACTGTATATTTTTGTAAACAATATATAAGTTAAGAAACAAAATATCTAAAATTAAAATTAATTAATTCAGGTCATTGAACGATAAAGCTTACTTAAGCGAATTAGCAACAAAGGCATTAAACTTATGTTGCAATACTTTTAAATGTAACTAGAACATTGCTGACCTTGCATCTGGTTGAAGTTATTGAATATAGAATTATTTATTATTTTAAGTAAAACATAATTAAGTTTTTTCAGTCAGTTCATTTGTATTTGTAACATTAAAAAAATAAAGAAAAGCTTCAGACAATAGTCTGAAGTAATTTAAAAAAAAAACTAAAAATAAAAATTTAGTTTAATTGGCGCCCGAGCAGGGACCACGGTTGCCAAAAGGATAAATAAAAATCCACTGCGGTAATAAAATAAATCGTCCGGCATGTCAGCACGTTCCCGCGGTATCTCAAAGAATAGGACCGTGGTTACCAAAAAGGATAAATAAAAATCCAGTACGGCAAAAAAATTAAATCTTCCTGCAAGACAGCACGTTCCCGCGGTATCCCGAAGAATAGTGAGCAAAAACAAAAGGGCCCCCGAGTATCTGATTCGAACAGAGGAAAGGGTGTTGGAAATCAACTGCCGCTGCTCCACTTATATTTTTAAGGATGATTAGATTATATTTAGTGTAAGTAAAATGCACGAATATTAAAGTTAAATTAACAAAAGTGTAATAAATCTAAAATATAAAAATAATAACAAGGGTTAAGGGTTAAAATTATATCCTAGATAAAATCCTAGAAAAAAAATTATTTTATTTAAGAAAAATTTTGAATTGATAAAGAAATATACAAGTTTAAATATTGTGTGGAAAAATTTAAAAAGTAAATTAAAAAATAAAATATAATATAAAATATAAATTATTATTCGTGAAAAAAATATTTGAAGTAAAAGTAAAAGCAAAGTAAATTAAAAAATAAGATATAACACAAAATATAATTTATTATTCAGTGAAAAAAATTGAAGTAAAGTAAGAGTAAAGTAAAGAAAAAAAATAAAATATAGTACAAAACATAAATCAATATTTTGTGAAAATTTTTGAAGAAGAAAGTAAAATAAAATATAAAGGATACAGTAGTATAAACTAAGATAAACTAGATTTAAGAAATATTGAACAATAATCTAATAAAAATACCACGGGATTCAATAAAAAATAAAATTCGAAGCTGCGATTCCTACGGGACCCTCCAGTTTCATAGTAATAAAATATTAAATAACAATGATACTATATAATTGACAAAAGTTAGCCATCTCATATTCCTTGTTAAAATGTCAAACCCAAACAATTTAATCAGGTCACCTGTAGTGAACGTACAGGAGAATCCGGCACCATTTAATATGTGGGATTTAGAAATAGAAATTAGGAGAATGATCACTGAGGCAATGCAAGAACAGATTAGAAATCCTGACAATGCTAGGAATCAGGTAATTGACCAAGATCAATTAATTGATCCGCAACATAGGGCACAACTAAATGACGTGGACAGGGTACCTGACGTAGTCAGAAGCCTAAGGGAATTTACAGGTCAATCAGGCGAATATAGTTCCTGGAGGAAGTCCGTTGAGCGAATTTTGAACATTTACAAACATTTAAGGGGAACACCCAAATACTTTGGAATCCTTAGCGTAATAAGAAATAAAATTATTGGCAGTGCAGATGCCATATTAGAATCGTACAATACACCCTTGAACTGGGAAAGTATTTCTCACTGCTTAACTCTGCATTACGCAGATAAGAGAGATGTTAGTACTCTCGAATATCAGTTAACTTTATTAATTCAGGGAACAGAAACCATTCAGGAATTCTACCAAAAGGTCTATAACCATTTATCTCTTATACTCAACAAGATTAGTGCTATGGACACAGGACAGGTATCTTTGCACCTATTGACACAAACTTATAGAGATAAAGCATTGGACACCTTCATAAGAGGTTTGAAAGGAGATCTACCTAACCTACGAACCTTCCACTTTAAGAATGTTCGTTAGACTGATTGTGTCGGACTATAAAAGGGCTGGACAAAGCAGGCAGCAGTCAGAGTTATAATTCAGTCAGCCTTGTAGGAAGACGCGTTGCGGTTTGAACGTACAATTGGTATTGCTTGAAAAAGGGTTGGAAGCAGAGAAGATCTAACGAACAGTTAACGCAGGCAGAAGTGTAGAATAGAATAGTATATAAGCAAATTATTGTTCTATCGTTAAGTTGTATACGGTGGCACACAAAAGTAGTGTAAAGAATAAAGAGAGTTTAAGAGAAATTAGACCCATATATGTTTTTACTTTGGTTGCAATTAACGAACTCATATTTAAACGTTTTTAAAAAGGTAAAAACGTAACAATTGGTGTCAGAAGTGGGATTGCAAAAATCCAAAAGTATAAATAAATAAAAAAGAAAAAAATAAATAAATAAAATGAAACCATCCGAACTAAGAGTGGACCGGCTTAAACGAGAGTTGGGTAATCTAGAGCAGCCAACAACGGATACGAAGAATGAACTACAAAGGCGGTTAAGGGAACAACTGCAGCGCTGAGAGGTGTCGACATAAATTCGCTAGCCGCTATGATGGAAAAAATGCAAGTATTAGCTGATAAACAAGAAGCTTCTCGAAAAGATAGTGAACAAATTATTGAGAAAATGCAAGTACCAACCTAGAAGCTATTTTCTGATGTTCAAGAAGCTTCGAGAGCCGAAAATCGCAAAATGCAAGAAGCGAACGAAAAGCTATTTGCTGATTTACGAGAAGTTTCTAGAGCCGAACACCAAAAACTGCAAGCAGCAATTTTGACGAAAATTGAAAAGGAGCTCGAAGCGACATCAGGGAAGCTGCAGGAAATACACGAGTCGGTCAGCAAAAGAATTACTGGTGTGGAGGAAAGAATGTCAAATTTAGAAAAGACAATTGACACAATGGTGAACAATTTAGAAAAGACCGTTGACAGGAAAGTGAACGATTTGGGAAAGACAGTCGACGGAAAACTCGTGATGATGGAGGAAAAGATCAACAACCTCCACAGCCAGCGACCAGAACCAGTGCGAGTCGTTCCAGAAGGTACTAGCAGGATAAAGTCACCTTCCTTTGATGGTAGCTCTCCCCTATCCGTATTCAAGTTCCAATTTGAGACAGTAGCCAGCAGAAACGGATGGGACGATGGAGAGAAGGCTCTGGAACTAATTTTCGCGCTAAAAGGTGTTGCGGCTGATATCCTAGAAACCATGCCAGCCAGCTGCAGGAACAACTACAACGAGTTAATGGTGGCGTTACAGCGTAAATTTGGCGATGAGCATAAAGGAGAATTGTACCGCATGGAATTAAGGTGCCGGGCGCAAAAGGCAAATGAGTCATTACAAGCCTTTGCAATGGAGGTTGAGAGATTAGTGCAGCTCACATACTCCGGAGAAAACTACACGCTGATAGACAACATTAAGACCGAGGCGTTTGTCAATGGCATACGAGACCCTGACATTAAACTAGCGGTATGTTCTACGCAGAAGACAACCTTTGCGGAGGCCGTGGCCTTCGCACTAGCCCAAGAAACCGCTCGCACAATTTCAAGACCACCAGTTAACAAAGTGCGAAAAATGGAAGTAGTGGAGGAAAATGAATGCCTTTTAACTAAAGTTAAGGAGATGGTGAAGCAAGCTTTGGAAGAAAACGGACAAAGAGCTAAACTTAAATGCTTCAATTGTGGAAAGAGTGGTCATTTCCAAAGACACTGCAAAACGCCGCGCAAGAGATCAAGATCCGCCTCACCATCAAGGAATAAGAAACGGGTGAACTACAGACCATCTTCACAAGAGTCCCCGTTAAACTAAAACGAGCTAGCACTGAGGGGCAAGTGATGGCTCCCACAAGCGAGGGCCCTACAATCTCAATATCAGTGATGCAACAGAACAATAACAATCTTATGTCGCGCGGATACATAAATGGCAGATCACATAACTTCACTATAGACACCGGGGCGATGCAGTCTATCATCAGACCAGATGTAGTGAAGGGAAAGTGTGAGGCACTTAGCAATGCACGACTACGGACAGCTACTGGAGAGTCTGCCACCGTCCACGGAAAAACAGAGGCGAAGGTGACTATAGCCAACATTAGTGTAAGTCACATCTTTATTGTTGCCGATATTGTGGACAAGGTGATCATTGGTGCCGATTTTATGATAGCTCATGGCATCAATTTGAATATGGGGCACCAGATTATGAGTTGGCGAAATGTAGAGATACCTCTAGACGTGGGGTACAAGCATCAAGTGCACGCAAGAAGGATAGTTGCGGTCGGACAACTCAAATTGCCACCTCAGAGTGAATCACTGATATGTGATGGATGGAGACTGTGTGGAAAACCGCTTGTGGGTTGTGGAATCAGCAGAAATACAGATGGATTTAATATCAGCAAAGGCCCTAGTCAAATCCACAGAACAAAGAATAGTCCCGGTGAGAGTGCTAAATCTATCAGGCCATGAAAGAGTCGTCTGTAAAAACTCCGATGTGGGCCAATGTACTCCAGTAGCGGCGGTAATAAACACCGAACAATCGCCGGAACCTGCCGAAATATCAGCCAAGGATCAAAAGGAATTTTGTGAAAACGTGGAGAAATGGGTAGCAGGTTTAGCAGCTCCAGAGGGGAGTAAAGCCAAAAAGCTGCTAAAAATGTTTGCTTTCGCTTTCGCAAAGAACAATAGAAAGCAGGGAAGAACAGCAATTGTCAAGCATGAAATTGATACCGGCGAATAAATACCGATAAAACAGGCACTCAGAAGCATACCGCTGGCGAAGCGTAATGAGGTCAAGGAGTTAGTCGACGAAATGAGGAAGAACGGTGTAATCGAACCATCATCGGGTTCGTGGAGCTCACCTATAGTCTTAGTAAAGAGGAAAGATGGCAGTACAAGATTCTGCGTAGACTACAGGAAGCTGAATGATGTAACCAAAGAGGATAGTTACCCGCTACCAAGAATTGACGACATACTCGACACGCTAGCCGGAATGAAGTGGTTCTCCATATTGGATCTACAAAGCGGGTATTGACAGGTGGAGATTGCAGACAAGGAGAAAACCGCATTCAGCGCTTATGGCAGTTTAAGGTTATGCCATTTTGACTCTGTAATGCTCCGGCCACATTCGAGTGGCTTATGGAACGTATGCTAAAGGGACTGCATTAGAAGAATTGACTGGTGTAGCTCGACGACATAATAGTGATGGGCAGGATTTTTGACGAACACCTCAAGAACCTGGGAGAAGTTCTGCAGCGTATATCGATGGCTGGACTCAAATTAAGCGTAAAGAAATGTGCATTGTTCCAAAAAAACGGGTAAAATATTTGGGGCATCTTGTTACAGCAGATGGCATATCCACCGATGAAGATAAAATACGAACAGTAAAGGACTGGCCTCGCCCCCAGAATCTTCATGAACAACGCACGTACTACAAACGCTTTATGCCTAACTTTGCCAGCGTGGCTGCAAGTTTGCTTGAGCTCAGCAAGAAGTCAAAAGCCTATCAATGGGGGTGACCCATAGGAGAAGGCGTTCCAGACACTAAAAAACCTATTGTGTGCTGCACCAGTTTTGGCGTCTCCAGTCCCAGGAGAAAAATTAATCTTAGACAGTGATGCTAGCGGATATGGTATTGGTGGTGTACTTTCCCAAGTGGTCAATGGTACAGAGAAAGTCGAAGGCTACTATAGTCGCACATTGTCAAAGCCTGAACGGAATTATTGTGTAACCCGACGAGAGCTACTGGCAGTTCTGGAGTACATCAAACATTATCATAAGTGCCTGTATGGTCAAAATTTTCAGCTAAGAACTGATCACTCCGTACTGAGATCTCTCCTACAATTCAAGAACCCTGAAGCACAGTTAGCATGTTGGATTGAACGCCTCCAGACTTACAACTTCAGCATTGAATACCGAAGGGGCATAAAACATGGAAATGCTGACGCTCTTTCATGCCGACCTTGTAATTTAGAGTGTAAACATTGCGTGAAAGCTGAGGCAAAGGAATCCATCGTCGATATCCGGCTAACGCGGATTGAAGCCAACGAAGACTGGGTCCAAGCACAAAGGAGTGAGATATCCGCAGAAGGTCCTCTTACAAAAGCATATTGGGCCCTATGGGACAGCTTAAAAATTATAGATGGGTGCCTGTATCGACTTTGGGAAAGCGCTGACGGCAAGACCTCATCCAACCTATTGGTAGTGCCTTCCTCCAAAATGAAAGAAGTGTTAAAGGAGTTCCATAATGAAGCCAGCGGAGGACATCTTGGAGGGACCAAGACGCTGGAAAGGCTAAAACAACGCTTTTATTGGGTTGGGTGTAAGCAAGCAGTGTCGGACTGGATAGCAAACTGTACCCAGTGTATTGCAGCTAAAGGTCCAGTAAGAAGAAGTCGAGGTCAGCTGCAACAATATAACTCAGGCGCACCTTTCGAGCGGATAGCGATGGACGTAGCAGGCCCTTTCCCTGTCAGCAATGCCGGAAACCGATATGTTCTGTTGTGATGGACTATTTCAGCAAGTGGCCGGAAGTGTATGCCATACCTAAACAAGAGGCGAACACCATAGTAAATGTTTTTGTCAACAACTGGGTATGTCGCTACGGGGTTCCAATAGAACTACATTCCGATCAAGGCAGAAATTTTGAGTCAATTGTATTCAAGGAAATGTGCGAAGTATATGGTATTAAGAAGACTTGAACGACGCCTCTTCACCCACAGTCAGACGGAATGGTAGAGCGATTTAACCGAACCCTGGAGGAATACTTGCGAAAAGTAGCGAGCGAGCAACAGAAGGACTGGAACGAACACATTCCGAGGTTTCTACTGGCGTACCGATCTGCAGTCCATTAATCAACATCTAGATCACCCGCCAAGGCTATCTTTGGGACTGAGATAAAACTGCCCGGTGATTTAGAGTTTGGTATTAAGCCCGACACAGAGAGGGACGAAACATACACTGGAAATGAAGACAGCCTGAATGAACTTCATGAGTTTGTGCGCACCCGTATAAAAATGATCAGTGAATGAAGGCCAGGTATGATCGAGCAGCAAACACGGAGAGCTTTCATGAGGGACAACTGGTTCTACTATACAACCCAAAGCGGAAGAAGGGATTATCTCCCAAGCTACAAACCAGCTGGGATGGACGTATAAAATAATTAAACGGATCAACGATGTCATGTACAGGATACAGAAAGTTAACAGCCCCCGAACAAAAATGAAGGTCGTATACATAGAGCGACTGGCAAAATATGGGAAAAGAGATAATGCGCCTATTCGGGACGAACAGGCTTAAGTGAGCGGCAGTGTTACGCAAATCGAAACGACCTAATATCGTTTAACAACAAAAATGATAAACAAAAGCCACACGATACAAATACACACTAACACTAACAATACAATGAACGTGTTGATTATCTAAAGCTGCACACATACATATGTACGACGAACCTGGTTGCGCCTAGAACCAATGGCAACATAAACAAAGTACACAAACAACAATGTATTAGCAATAGAGCTCTCGAGAAGGTGAGATCACGAACCTTCCACTTCAAGAATGTTCGTTAGACTGGTGGTGTCGGACTATAAAAGGGCTGGACAAAGCAGGCAGCAGTCAGAGTTATAATTCAGTCAGCCTTGTAGGAAGACGCGTTGCGGTTTGAACGTACAATTGGTATTGCTTGCAAAAAGGTTGTAAGCAGAGAAGATCTAACGAACAGTTGTTAGTGTTATCGCGGACAGAAGTGTGAAATAGAATAGTGTATAAGCAAATTATTGTTGTATCGTTAAGTTGTATATGGTGGCACACAAAAGTAGTGTAAAGAATAAAGAGAGTTTAAGAGAAATTAGACCCATATTTGTTTTTACTTTGGTTGCAATTAACGAACTCATATTTAAACGTTTTTAAAAAGGTAAAAACGTAACAATATTTTCCGTGCGGACAGAGTTGTTTTATTTGGAACAGCTGTACAAAAAAGTTTCTGGAAATTTGTTTATCGTACATACATATATCCAAGGATATACAAATATAATATATAATAAATGAATATGGTGCCAATTTACATTAGAAAAAATATTAATGCGCTGCACAGGGTCCAGGTCGGAAATCATCGCCTACTCGAACTGGACCGAATTTCTTACGTAGGACTTTTCTCTCGTATGGTCTCAAGGCTGCTGCATCAGTGCCTTGCATGAGGAGCAAGAGCCTCTTGCAGAGTTAGTTTTGTCGTACGAGGTGTCTGCTATTCTATCGCGTATTGAAAACATAGTAGCAATTATTGGTAATAGTTAACCTACGCTTTATCGTCACACTGACATAATTTTTGGTGGTAACGGCAGAGCCAAGAGCAACAAATTCACTGACTATGTCGAAAGTATAGCTGTCAGCCGTAATCTGGGAACCAACACGCCACATGTCCTTACTTACGACAACATATACTTCGTTTTACCGTGTTTTAGAGCTAGACCCATCTTAATAGACCCCTTTTAATAGCACTAAATGCAGCAAAGACTACATTTCAGATAGCACTAAATGGCGTTTAATATGCCCTAAGATGTCAATGTCGTCAGTGAAGCACTTCTGCTTTCCGCAAAGCAATCTCCATAATGAAGTTGAAGAGGTCGCATAATAAAGAATCGACTTCTCTAAAACCTCGTTAGGTGTCAAAAGAGACGTTGTGGTAAAAACACGATTTCTGATGAGGCTATCGAAGGCTGCTTGTAATCGACAGGACTTGACGTAGTATGAAAATCTGGTCAATGGTGTACTGAAGGTCTAAAGCCGCACTGATAAGATCTAAACATTATTTTGTCGAGTGACTTCAGTCCTTCACACAATATAGGATAACCTTATATACGATGGGGAGAAGACTTATGTCTCTGTAGTCGGCGCATATCGTAGGGTCTCCCTTTTTCAGAACAGGACAGAGGACACTCAAGTTTCAATCGTTGGGCATACTTTTCTGTAGCCATATTTTGTAAATAAGCGTGTATATTCCGCCGTCTAGCCGTGAAGAAATTATAGTCCAGATTATGCGTCTTAAGAAGAATAAAGCTGCAGGTCCTGATGGCCTGCCCTCTGAATTGTTTAAGAACGGAGGTAATGAGTTGGTGGCAGTAAGACTCAATGCAGTCAAATCCTGACAAATCTGCAGCAATGGCTGTGGTGCTATCCTAGGAAGATACAGATGCATTAGGGTCGATTATATGATTGCTTACAATTTTCAGAATATAACATTTGATTTTAGAATTCAAAATAAGACCGTCTGGTCTAAACGTTCGGTGGTTCCCAATGGGAACTTTGAGGTTTATTCCTAGACTCTACTGGACACGTAAAAAAGGAGACTGAAATCGCATGGAAATCCATCGCACAATAACGATTTTACGAGTTACTATCCTTTGGTAGGCATGTCGAAAGACTTGGCATTCTGGTAAATAACTTCTGCGGGAGCTGTGGTTTTGAGAAAACAGAAGAGATTGTCTTGTCATAAAGCGACAGAGGTTTCTGGCCTCTCATTTTCCGAATTCTTTGACCAAACTTTCTAATATAAAGATTGCAGCAATAGCAAGATACATTTTAGACTCGGATTGGTTTCTCCTAGGAAATATTTGATCTCCAGGTAGAATTAATTGTGGTATTACAAGTCGCTTAAATGCTGGTCTAAGTGGGGGTCCGCCACTTTATTTAACCTAGTATTCTGCTTATTTAATGTATTTGTGATTAGTTTTATGCCAGTGTGCAATGGATCGGTCGTTAGTAAAGTTTGAAATATAACATATAACATACACATTGTGAAAAAGAGCAAATGAGATATTTAAAATAAACATATTTCACGCAAATATTATTCGTAACTAAATATTGTTTACGTTTCATTGTTTGCGACAATAATTTGAACATAAACCAAAAAGAAAATTAAATTATTGTATAAAATTAAGAAAAAAGTAATATAACTGAATAATAAGCAAAAGCAAATAACGAACTAATTATAATGTTTAATACCATGTTAATAATTTTTATTACAAATGAATTATAAATAAATAAAACAAAAACTAAAGCACAGCATTATCATTTTTTCGAAAAGACTAGTGCGGTAATAATAATAATAATAATAATAATAATAATAATAATGCAAAAGTATATGTACGTATATGTTTACCATATATACACAGTCTGAAACAATTATCCGTACAACAATCAGGTGACTTCAATTTACGCAATATTTTAAAAAGTATTAACCAACTTTGTTTAAAAATTAGACACTAATTTTTTTTAAAAGTTTATTTATTTTTTATACAAAAAGCTCAAAAAACAATTCAAAATGCTAACTCAAAAATGGACAGCAATAAGCATTTGAATTGATTTCTTCAAAATTTGTTTTTAATAGCGGCTTTTGGCAGCAAAAACTTCTTCCAAACGATTTTTCATAGAATAGGAATATCATATGGGAAATTTTTTGCAATTTCTGTTTCAATATTTTAAACTTCTGCAATTGTAGTATCTTGGAGACTATAGCTATTGTTTTTGTTCCTTAAAATACACCAAAAAAGCTTTATTGTGTCTAAACAAATGTACTCCAAACGCTATAAACTCAAGAAATAAGCTCAAGTAATTGCTCGTACCCACAGCAGATATCTGCAAAAGCTCTGAGAGTTAATAAAATTACCATGTCATTACATCCGCATTGTGAGCGGCCAATTGTTTGATTCACTGTATATATAACTTTTATCGGACAGAATAAACGTGATATGAATTGATTTGCTGCAGGCGCAAAATAAATGTGAATATACGTACATATATAAAATTTTTTTCATTTTTATTATTATTTTTAATGATTTAGTTTATTGCCAATTAATTAATTTTAAATATTTTAAATCATTTGTTTTTTCAAATCACTTTTAGCAACCTGTTTTAACATAATTTTTAACAATGAATAGAAAAATGCATCAAGTATTTTACTTTTTATGTACAAATTTTACAATTAATGGTAGTTTCGATTATTACTATTTTTAATTGAAATTTTCTTTAATTGTACAAGCATTTAATTTACTGTAAAAGATTTAATTGAAATAAAAATTGATTCTATTATTATAGGATAACAAGGGGTGTCCATATAAAAGTTCAAATTGAAAAATGCAATAAAACAAAGTTGTGAAGTACAATTGTTCCGGTTAAAAGTGGAATATTATTTCATAAACATAGATGCCGCGGCTGGCCTCAGAGTACCTCATTCGATCGATCAAATTTCTTGCACTTTTTTGAGTGTATGGGGTATGGAGTGTATTGTCTCTGATTAGTTGGCATAACACTTTTATTTAACGGCGCTCATAGAAAATAGTCCAACCGTGTCAATATGCAGCTGCTTGGCGGGCAATTGACATCACCATTTCGGCTAATTAAGCGGCTTTTAAACCTTTGACGCAATAAATCGATTATAGCTTAAGATGTGTAGCAAGTTGAATTATGCTGTTGTAATCAAACATCGTTCGCAACGATACCATGAAGAGCGAGTACAAATAAATCGGATATTACGGATACCATTGACCGTAAAAGTTGTAGCGTCCTCATTTTCAAAGAAATGTGAACCAAGGAATGCCTCCGCTCCACAAGCTAAACCAAACAGTTACTCGTAATTGGTGCATTGGCTTCTGTAAGACCACGTTGGGTTTTGTGAACCCCATATACGTCCATTTCGCTTATGACCGTATCCACCAAGATAAAAGTGAGCTTCATCCGAAATGACGATGTTTTTGGCAAAATCAGTGGAGATAATATAGTTTTGCCGTAGTCTAGTAGGTAGTGTGTTGGCTTATTTGACGAAAAGCCAGGGTTCGAGCCCCAGGCCAGACATCAAAAACAAAATACAAAAAGTATTTCTTCGGCGACTTCCACTCAGCAGATTTCTGGCAAAAACTCTGAGAGTAAATAAAAATTGCCATAAAAAGTTTCCCAAAAAAAATCTGTCGTTCGGAGTCGGCTTTACATTGTAGGTTCCGCCACTCATGTATAAAATTAACACACACAACATAAGTGGTGTGAGAAACTAGCTTATCACAATTGGTGGGACCCTTTAATCTGTTTGTTGACTTTAACATATATAGTACATGCATCGATATTGTTATCCACGGACCATTTCTTAGTGCACTTTGTATTTAGGGCCAATATACTGCTGCAAGTTGCCGTAGTCAAGTAGGAAGTGTGTTGGCTTATTAGACGTGGAGCCACGGTTAAATCCCCAGATCAGACATATCATATCAATGCCAACAAAACGAAATATTTCTAACAAAAACTCTGAGAGTAAAGAAAATTGCCATGAAAAGTTTCTCAAAAATGTGGCGTTCAGAATAAAAATAAACCACGAAAGATAAGTGGTGTTAAAAGCTAGGTCGTAATCCTGGCTGAAGGGTTATAATGACTAATTATGTAATTATGTATATTGCTGATATACGCAATGAAGTGCAATATTTTTATTCCACATGGTAGGCAGGTAAGTAGAAGTGGATGTCCCCTCGATGGAGTCATGATCGGACACACTTAGGCCGCACACAGGGCCCATTGTGATACCACAGTTCCTCATTTCCCCTATTCCAGGAACCATTCTGAGCTTCGGAGGAATCGACTCAGGCTGCCAATATCCATACATGACAGTTCATCCATATCATCCGTGTAGTAAGCACCCAGGTACCTCTTTCTCCCCAGACTAAGTGCCGGACATGTGCACAATAGGTGAAGAATAGTCACATCTTCCTCTTCATCTCCACAGTTACTGCAGAAATCATTTACAAGGTGTCTAAGACCAATACGCCTCGCATCCGCTCCTATAATGCAATGCCCCGTAATAACCCCAATAACAGCGCTGAGCCTACTTCTTTGGAGTTTAAGCAGAGTCGCCGTGCGCCTCCTATCCAGCCTCAGCCAGATCTTTTTCGCCGCTCTGCCCTTATCCGAAGCTGCCCACATTCTGTTGACGAGATCTACGGTTGCATTGCCAATTATAAGTTTGCAGGTTCCCACAGGGATCCCCACGTAGAGAATTCATCAGAGAGTTCGATGGTCGTGCCCCTTCTGACCAGTTCATCAGCTCTGGAATATCAGCCAGGAATATCATTATATCCCGGTACCCATGTCATACAAACATCATATCGGTTTTATTTATTCCACATAATGTAGCATAAAATTTCAAAGTATTACTACCTAATCCGGGTTTTCTCAATGCCTTCTACAAAATTTATATCCAAATAACATTAACATGGCCAACCTATACCTGGTGACGAGTAGATCTACGCTGTGGTTATTGGCAAAAACTCATTTATTAAATGTAACTGAATCTCATTATACTGTAAAGAATCTACTCTTAAATTTAAAACTTAATAAATTCCTTAATTGGGTTGACCATATAATTAAAATGTATACCTTTTTTTAAATTTATAGTGCAAAATTTATGATTTTTTATTCTTACCAGCAATGTTTCGTGAGGTAATCATTACTTTTAATAGCATTTGCATCGGCTTAACGAAAGGTATTATTTTAAAATAATTTCAGTGGCCCTTGGTATGAGATTATTCGGATTTTTCCACTTCATTGAAAATATTCCAAAATAAATTGGATGCGGATTTATAGATAATTAAAAAAGCATGAAAACAGTGTATAATACTTACATACATATGTACATACATAATTTGTCATTACTACCCATCAGTTAGGATTACGACCTCGTTTTCTTCTGTATTACTTAGCTTTTTTATTTCAAAATATTTTTTTTTTTTTTTTTTTTTTTTCATTTATTTTTTTTTTTATTGAATCTTCATTAATAATGAACTAACAATAATTATTCAAATCTTAAAACTACAAAGAAAATCTTAAAACTAAATGAAAATCTTGAAACCAAAACAAAAATTATATATTTATTTAGCCATTGCCAAATAAAATAAAGTATTCAAAAATAATAATTCAATAATAATAATAATAATAATAAATAAAATATTCAAAAATAAAATTCAATAATAATAATAATAAATAAAAAATTTAAAAAGAAAGTATCATGTCCCTCATCTTCGGCCGAGCGCAAGAGTATCCCTTCTCTTCAAACGAATATGGCCAGCGTGACGTAAAATACCACGGACTAACGGGTTTATGTGGCCATCTAGGTTATCTAAATACTTTTCAGCACATCTTGTAATTTCCATTTTAACCAGCGGGACGTCCAGATCTTTGTGAATATTTGAGTTTTTGATATACCAAGGGGCGGCAGTGATCATTCGTAAAATTTTATTTTGGCGCCTCTGAATTTTCTCCACGTTTGAAGCTGAGGCAGTACCCCATAGCTGTACTCCATAACACCAAATGGGTTTTAATATTGATTTGTATATAAGGAGTTTACAATCTAATTTAAGTGATGAATTTCGACCAATTAACCAATTTATTTGAGCAGTTTTCATATTTATTTGTGCCAGTTTTGACTCAATATGCAATTTCCACGTTAAACGACGATCAAGGTGCATACCCAAGTACTTTACATGAGTGCTTTGTGGTATTGTCTGATTATTAATGCATATAGCAGGGCAGGTCTCTCTTCGCAATGTAAAGGTTACGTGGGAGCATTTTTGTTCGTTAACCTTTATCCTCCATTTCTTCAACCATTCTTCCAGTAGGAATACTTGTTCCTGTAAGAACTGCGATGCAATCTGTGGGTTCATATGAACGCTTAAAAATGCAGTGTCGTCAGCAAATGTGGAAGTATGTATGTTTTCACTTATCGGCATGTCAGCTGTAAATATCAGGTATAAAACAGGACCTAGTATGCTACCCTGAGGAACACCGGAGTTAATTTTTTGAGGGGAACTTAAAAAATTACCTTGTTTAATTACAAATTTTCTATCACTTAAATAGCTCTTCAATATTTCATATATATTTTCAGGGAATATTTGCTTCAATTTGAGTACAAGACCTTCATGCCACACCTTATCGAAAGCTTGAGAGACATCAATGAAGAGTGCAGAACAATACTTTTTTTCCTCGAATGCATTTCTTATTACATTAACGAGTCTATGGGTTTGCTGAATGGTACTATGTTTTCTCCTAAACCCAAATTGGTGATTAGGGATACAACCGCATTCATTCAACAAAGGTGCTAGCTTACATATCAGTACCTTCTCAAATAATTTAGATAGGTTAGGCAAGAGACTTATCGGTCTATATGCATCAACCTTGGTATGATCCTTACCTGGCTTCGGTATCATGGTAATGAGTGAAATTTTCCATTGTGTAGGGTAATATCTTAGTCGAATAACAGCATTCATAATGAATAAAATAACTTTTACTGCTATGCTAGGTAAATTCAATAGCATTTTGTTGGTTATTTTGTCAATCCCTGGGGCTTTCCTCGGGTTAAGATTTTTAATGGCATTCACAATATCATGAAACTTAAACCTAATGGGTCTGGGAGCCTTCGCAACAACAATTGGTAGATTAATTATTTCGGTAGACTTGTTAGGGGTGAAAACAGTTTTCAGGTGATTCACAAATAGCCTACCTTTTTCTGCATCACTTCTTGCCCAGTTACCATTTGAGTCCCGTAAAGGTGGTTTATTAATAATTGGCCTTTTCAGATTCCTGGTTGCACGCCATAATGAATAATTTGTTTGTGGAGTCGCGTCCAGATTTTCCAAATAATTTTTAAAGGATAGAAGCCTTTGTGATTCAAGTACCTTTTGAAGTCGTTTTGTGCACTCATTTAGTTTTCTTTTAAGTTGAGGTGATCTCTGTAGTTGCCACTCCCTACGGAGTCTTCGTTTTTTCTAGCACAAGATTTTCGATATCAGCGGAATAAATTCTGTTGTACCTAATTCGTTTTGGGACCTTAACAGCGCTTTGGGTGGCTAACGTAAGGGTTTTTTCAAAATCATATACTGCCTGGTTCAAATCGTCGATAGTCCTTAGAGGAATATTTTCTGAACAGTGAGAGCTTATGTATTTCTTATATTTTAGCCAATTCACTGTAGTCTCTTTTTCCATTAAGTAGCCAGACGGGGACACGTGATTATTCCATAGTGTTATGATTGTAGGCGTATGATCCGAAGACAGATCCAGTGAGGCTTCTACCTCATATACTTCCCTAGAGATGTTCTTAACTACTGCGAAGTCGATTAAATCTGGAATTTTTTGTCTATCCGTTGGCCAATAGGTAGGCTGCCCTGAAGAAATAACATCCAGTTTCAATTTAGAAATTGTGTCGAACAGTTTTCGGCCTTTTGGAGAAGTAAGTCGAGAGCCCCAATAGGAGTGCTTTGCATTATAATCACCGGCTGCAATAAAACGAGGGCCTAGTGATCTAAAGAAATGTTCATATTGACTCTCAGTGATCGAGTATCTAGGTGGACAATATAATGACGTGATAACAAGGTTTTGCTGGAAATCTTCAAGACAAATACTAGCAGCCTGAAGGTATTCTTCACAAAAATCACTCATTTGGTAATGTTTTATTCGAGCCCTTATTAAGACTGCGGAGCCTCCACATGACCTATCACGGGGATCCTTTGTGTCGTAAAATAAATAACCGTTCATTTTAAATAAGCTTCTTGATGTCAGATGAGTTTCCGAAATAAGCATGATGTCAATTTTGTTGCTAATAAGGAAGTGTTCAATTTAATTTTTATGCTGGCGAATACCGTTTGCGTTCCAGAAACAAAGCCTTAGGTAATTCACGGCTTATTAAGTACCGCTTGTAACAGCATTGACTGCATTTTTAACATCTCCTGCATCATGTTGCTTAAAGTATTTGTAAAGTTATTTACCGATTGAGCTAGTGCCTCGATAGTAGTTTCAAGCCGACTCAGGTTGGGAGCATTAGGAGTCTGGTTGTTTGTTGGCTGTGAATTTGGTGCTGAGTTAGATTTCAAAACACTGGCGTACGAGATGTTATTTGACCCTTTGTTGACTATTGGTGTATAATTATGTGTTTCTAATCTTTGTGTCTGCGTAGGTGGAATTATACTCCTTTGGGCCATCGAGTTCTTTACCATATAATAAACGGGGCAACCCCTGTAATTGGCAGTGTGATTCCCACCACAGTTACTACATTTTCTTAAACTAGTATCGCTTTTAGGCCTGGAACATTTAGCGGTACTATGTAATTCCCCACAAATTACGCACACTGGAGGTAACTTACAGTAAGATCTAGTATGTCCGTATTCCTGACAATTTTGGCATTGCACTGGTCCTGACCGCTTATATGGTTCTTCTACTACAATTCTTCTATGCAACAGGTACTTAATATTATAGATTGGATGAACTTCATTTTTCTTTAATTTAATATCGTTCGGCTCTAGTTCAACGCGAAATATTGGCTGAGGCACCCTCTCACGATTCCTAATGTTTACAACTGACTTGATCTTGAATCCATTATGTTGTAAACTACATTTTATTTCTTCGGGTTCAACGCTGGGATCTATACCCTTAAGTACAACCTGGAGCCCCTTACCACTTTTTAATTGATAGGTGTAAAAATTTTTTTTAACCTTTTCAAATTCTGAAATTAATTTCCGGAAATTATCTTCAGTATTTACCTGGATCTTAGTTTCAAATATAGTTCCTCGTTTAACGGAGGCCACATAAAAAGAGTTTTCACCAATTAATGTTGTAATCAGTTTAATTAATGCAGTGGAGGTTTGTTCCCTTAAGTAGACTGGAGGAGGTTTTGGCGATTTGTTGGTTTTAATTTCCTCTTGAGAACCATCATCTAATGCTGCGAAGCGATTCTGCGACTTTGGTGCGTTATCCTTGTCATTTTTATTTATTTTCGGCACTGGTGCAACCTTTGATGAATTGGGACTTCTTCTCCGCTTCAAAACCGTAATATATCGATCGATGCCCATCTGAGTTTTCATTTTATCAATAGGCATTTCTTCTGCTGCTATATTTGCTGGCACTACTGTTTTATTTATTTTATTATTCTCGCTTAATGTGTTTATATCTTTTTTATTATCACTTGCTGTCTCATCAGCAACATTTACTCTTGTTTTTGTGATCTCTTCTTCAATGTTTTTCATTAACAACGGTGAGCATGAGCGAGTTCGATTGAGTGGTTTTGTAGATAAATATAAGGAGTCATCAGCTCTCTTGTTTACATTTTGACCTACGTCTCCCGCACTCATAAAACTAAGATAAGCATTTCTACCATTATCACTGAGTCTTCGCTCTTTTATTGTTGTAGAGAAACTCATAAGAGTTTCCTACTTATTTTATTGTATTTTCTCTTTTCTTTTCCGTTTATGTTAAAAAATGTTTAAAATTAACTGTCAATACTCAATTAAAAACGCAAAAAACTTGGCAGCACTTTTATAAGCAGTATTGGAAACAAAACAGCTGATATGTCCTAATTTGTTTAGTTTGTTTATATTTTGTTGTCTATGGTTTTGTATGGTGTAATGTTGTTGTGTATTTATAAGATAAGCAAGGTCACCGAAGTGTAGCTTACTTTATTTATTTTGGTGTTTATTTATCTCCCAAGAAGGTCTTGTTACTAGGTTGGATATTTTTGTTGTTTTTTTACAGTTTTTTTTTTAATTTTCTTTTATTTGAAATATTCTTTTTGTAATAATAACTTCTTGTTGGATGTAAAACTTGTTGGTGTATTTTAACTGTTCAACCTTAGGTAGATTTTTAGTATCATTTAAAATTTAAGAATTATAATTGTTGTTGTACACTGTAAGTTGCTTTACTCTTTTGTATTTTTGAGATTGTTTTTTGATATTTTTATTTTTTTTAGATTGTTGTTTGTTATTTTTTTTTTTTTTTGTTGTTTTGTTTTTTGATTTTGTTTAATAACGTTGGAATTAATTAGATGTTATTAAAAATTCACAACATTAATTCGAAAATCAAGGAAACAAAATAAATATTAAATCTATTAAAAAGACCTATTAAATTCACAATTTATCGGAGCACAATTTGAACACGTCCGTTCAGCACAAGATGAGTTCGAGTATAAAAATATTTTGAAACAAAAAAAAACAATATTAACGAAATTCATGTCAAACGCGTAATTGGTCAATCAAATAAAAGGCACTGTTTTAACACTTCGAACCAAAACATTTTGCTTTTATTACTGCTTCTAAACGTCGAGGTATCGACTGCACGAGATTGGTATAAAATTCCGGGATTATGTTGTTCCATTCTCATATAATTCCTTGTTTCAACTGCTCCACTGTGTTGATACTGGATTGATATAGCTTAGTGGCGAGTGTTTCCCAAACATGCATAAAAATGTTGAGATCTGGGGACAGTGTTTGAAGTAGTATTGAATAATATGGATAAGCCACAGCTTAGCAACCTGTGAAGTATGCTTTGGATCGTTGTCCTGGTAGAAGCAAATGTGTCCAATATATTTAATTTATAGGCCCTTTTGCTTCAAATTTTGTTTTGAAATGCCCAAATTTTGGATTGGTTCCATTTTACTGGCTATATAATGAAAATACCCTACTCCAGCATTGGAAACATATCCCCACATGCCTGACTGTAGCCGGAATGTTGTAAGGCAAAAATTCAGTATTTGGCTTACTGCAAATGTAGTGCTTTCCTCTGGCTCATGTAGCTTAATTTTACCCTCATATGTAAGAATTACCTGCATAGTGCCTGCGTAGGAAATCTTCGAAAAGTCATGATTCTACACCAAAATCAAATTATTCATTCTAGATATCATATTCAATCAAGCCTCCTTTGCGAGAAATAATGCTGAATAATGCTTTGTTGGTCACCCGAAAATCCCAAATCGAATTCGAAAATTGGGCGCCTTCTGTATTGTATCTCCACTAACATACGATTTTCATTTCGAGAGATCAATCCGAAGAAAATTCTTAGTATAGACAAAGTGAGCAATAAGGTATTTAATAAAAATTGATCTGCCCTGTGTAGCAATAAGGATTATTAAATTCTTTTTAATTTTTATTGCTACAGTCACGTAATAGCTGTGTTAAAGCTCTTTGCGTAACTGATGTCGAAACTTCTGTCAATGGTATAAATTTTGAAACAATTTTTACGCCAAAGTTATCAGAATTACCTATCAATGGGTTAATTTTGTTGGCGAAATTCAAAAATAGAGTTTGGTCAAAGAAGTCAGGAATGGTGACATTCACTTTATTACAAAACATTATTAAAATTGCATTATCCTGTGAATGAGTTAAGCTTAAAAATGAGCCAAAACTGTTTATATACCGTCGCATAAGCTCGTCGGTATTGCTTAGATAATAACGAAAACTTGTATTGACACAAAAAAAATTTAATAACATGTGTCTGTTGGGATTAAACTTCTACAAACTGATCAAAAGATGGATTCATTATTGACAATAATTACAGAGATTGAAGAAAATATTTCAATTAAAATGACCTGAATTGGTAAACATTGTGGTCTATTAGACGACACTTATCTTTGATGATATAATAGAGACTGATAGAATTTTGCTTGGTTTTTGAATTCTTAAATGCTCTGGAGACGATCAAATAATGCATATGCAAGAGTGTCATCTGCTTGATCATTTAAGGGAGATGAACCAATAATTTCGTCAATCAATATTTGAATGAAATGCCTTCTTCGGATAATGATTTATTGCTATAGATATCGTGAAATATTATAATTATCTTCTATTTTTATGTTCCATAGAGCTGGTAATTCCCAATAAATGATAAAAGATTTTTTTTCATCTGTACATTTCCCCACGGCGGCAATAAAATTATTTTTTTTTCCTGTATATGTTCATTAATACAATATCAAAGCTAATGAGATAATGCTTGTCAATCACAACAAAAAAGTTCAACAGCATACACACATATAAGACGTCTCCAGGCACCTTTAGAATAGCATTAGTTCGATCTCTACAGCATTCTCTTCTTATTTCCGTAGAGTTCTTCAAAACTCAACTGTATTAGGTTTTGATTCAGAAATAAATAAAACTAATGTAAAATGGCACAACCCCAGAAGAGGAATAATGATATCCGCAGCAATACGACGTATTGGGTTTAATAAAGATCGTTACAAACAAATTTATTACTGAATGTTTTCCAAAACCCAATATAACAATAAATAAAACAAGAGAAAGAAAATTTTAAAAAAGTGCAATTAAGTCAAAAGCTGTATAAGCTATTGACAAGTGAAATACGTGCAAATGTTTGTGATAATAACAACGAATCGATAAACAACCCACATGAAACCAAATGGTATTTAGTTTTAAACTTTAATACTCTTTCTCAACACACAAACCAATATATCTGTTTAAATTGCAAGTAGTGTATTTAAAAAGGAGCGGTGGCTTATGAGCAATTCCATCAACATTATACACAAATAATAGTCATACGTAAATACGAGGCGTGTTCTGTACTCCATAACATAAACATATCCATTCTGTCAACGTGAGGTTTTTTATAATATTAAAAGGAGAAAGGTAAACAAAATTTATTCACCCCAAATATAGCCAATAATAGGAATAACAATAAAAAGAACAAATAAAGATAAATAAGTAGATAAATAATATACCAATATAACACTGCACAACAAGCAATAATTCATTCGATATTTACTATATTTTTTTGATGCGTTTTGGTAGCTTAACTTCAAAAATCATCAGCATTTCATATAGTAAGGATAAGTTTAACTCAGTAATTATAACACTATGTTAACCTTTTTTATGCGACACATTTATTTATTTTCCTTTTTTAACAGAAATATAAATATGATACTCATAATAGTTAATAATTGATTACGATTACAAAATAATAAAAAAATAATCAGGATTACTGGCGATTAGTCTAATAATCAAAAGGAATCAAAAGTAATCCAAAAGTAATCAATTTACTTTCAATAATTACTTTGAATTGTTTTTGAATATTTGAAAATAATCAAAAAGAGTTATTGAAAACAATTTAATTACTTTTGGATTACTTTTGAATATTTGGAAATAATCAAAAAGAATTATTTAAAACAATTTTAATATTTTTTTTAGACTTCTTTTAATTCTTTTTGATTATTAGGCTAATCGTCAGTAATCCTGATTATTTTTTGATTCTTTGGTAATCGTAATCAATTAGTAATTGGAAAAAATTGTTCATAGAATTATATAATCATTACGATTCTTTTCAAAAAGTAATGTAATTGATTACTAATCGTAATCGAAATTTAACAGGTATGCTCAAATTACTTGTTGTTGGAATTTTCAGCAAAATTTTTTTGGGAATAAAATTAGTATTTATATATCAATTTTCTTGAATTATAATTCATTTTATATGCATTATACAGCTTAATGAATAAATTCAGAATATGTGAAAAAAAAATAATATCTATTGAATTTGCTTCTCAATAACTCAAAAAATATGAATCGAATTAAAATTAATATTAAAAAAGCTTAACATACATACATACATAAATGGTCATTACAACCCTTCAGTCAGGTATTATGGACTTAGTTTCGCATACCACTTATGTTGTGTGTGTTAATTTTCTACATAAGTGGCGGGACTTGCCGTTTAAATTCGACTCAGAACGACAGATATTTTGAGAAACTATTCCTGGCAATTTTATTTACTCTTAGAATTTTTGTCAGAAATCTGCTGGGAGGAAGCCACCGAAGAAATATTTTTTTTATATTTCCGCTTTGATGTCTGACCTGGGGTTTGAACCGTGGCCTTACGTCTGAGAAGCCAACACACTACCTACTAGACTATGTTGACTTCGAGAAGCTTATAGCTGGTAAAAATTTGCAGTTTGTAATATATAGTGTAAAAAACTTGAACATGCCATTTCCATGTTATTGTAAGATATATAAAGCAACCTCTTCAAAAATCTCCCATTTTACCACAAAAAAAAAAAAAAAAAATAAGAGCGGATCGTTTTCAACCACTTACCTTTTAATGTTTGTGGCCACACTTAAATAAAAGCTACAAACTATGAAAACAGAAGCGAACTGTCAAAATCGGATTTTCCAATTGCAAAGTGTTGCCACTGCGTTGCTGCCGCGTTTTTTCGGTATGATCCATACAAATTGTATCGGCATGAGAAGTTTTGGCAGCTAAAAAACACTTGCCGCTCTTATTTAAGAATAGCTTCATGAAAACTAGCTAAGATGACAAATTGTATATAACATCATTCAGCGTAAAAATCTGAAATTGCTCGTACTTGTTTTAATACAAATCATTGTCCATTTTTAACTTAAAAATGAGCACTGCTTAATCAAGAACATTCTACGTTATTTCAAAAAAGAGACAATTGTGAATCAAGGCTGAAAATGTACGAATTAACAAAGCACATCTTTCTATCAAGGTAGAGCATTTCTGAATGGAACCGTTGAACTACCAGTTAAACTGCAATGATGCAGTGGTTCATTTAATGCCAAATGGGCTAAATGGAATACTGGACCTCAAGGAATATCCTACTAAATATAAGGGCACACATTTTAATATATTGGGCCTTTGAACTTTAAATTTACTTTGAGTTCTCCTTGAGTACCAACAATTGTGTGATGGAAAACATATTTCGCAGAAAGTTTCCCATATATTTCATATGTCTTGTGAAAAACATTACACATTTTTTTGTTTTATTATAAAATAGAAATATATTAATAAAAAAACATCAATTATTTTTTTACAAATTATTGCCTAAAATTCATAAAATTGCTTATACGTGAGGGGGTACCTGGTATCAACTTCACATCCTTTTTAATTTTCAGAAACTTGAGTATGTACATATGTGGGAATGAATTTGTGTACCAAGGCCGTCATCTTCTACGCATTTATTATGCTGATTTTAGTTGCCTGATTCAAGCTATTCTATACAGTGGTACATACTTAGAAATTGAGATTACATTTCATTCGCCAATAAACACTTTTACAATAAAAGAGAAGTAAATAAGTAATATTAGTTAATAAAGAAAATAGATAACAATGATAAAGTGATTTGTCAGTTGAGTTAAAAAGTAGCTACATTTTTTAATCGTTGACTTTAAAAAACAATATTTTTGTTACCGCTAAAAATTTTTATGAGAAGTTTACAATTGAATTTTAAGAGTAAAAATACCTAAAGTGTCACGCCTAAAAATGTACAATACATAATATGAATAATATAAATTAATTAATCCAAGCCAGACTGCTCTGTTTTCACAATATCAACTTTCACAATATCAGCTGATTAGTTAACTTTTTTTCGACGCAAACGCTTCTACTCAAATAAAAAATTTGCTTAGATCTATAAGTAAATTAAAGTGGTGAAAAAATTCTTCTTAGTTAATTGGTCATTACAACCCTTCAGTCAGGATTACGACCTAGTTTCTCACACCACTTATGTTGTGTGTGTTAATTTTTTATACATGAGTGGTGGGACCTACAGTTTAAAGTCGACTCCGAACGACATATTTTTGAGAAACTTTTCATGGCAATTTCATTTACTCTTAGAGATTTTGTCAGAAATCTGCTTAGAGAAAGTCGCCGAAGAAATACTTTTTGTATTTTGGGTGATATCTGACCTGGGGCTCGAACCCTGGCTTTACGTCTAATAAGCCAACACACTACCTACTAGACTATAGCGACTTTTTCAGTTTGACGAATAATGATAGCTTTAGAAGCGGTATCTAGGTTTGGATTACATAGAAGAACTTCATAAATTTAAATCCTGTTTGGTCTCTGAATACTCGTAACTAACATACGGTTTTAACTTCCGGCTAGGGCTAGTTACCATCAAAACGCACAAAAATTGATGCAGATACTTTTTGATTTTTCCTAAAAGTCGTTGGCTTGCAGAAATATCACCATTTTGAGAAAGTAATGGTCATTCAGGGAAGCATTTCTTTTTATAACGGAACGACCGATAAGACCAGTTGCAATATCATTGGAAGAACTCATTCAATTAATGTAATTGTTTTATTTTCTCTTGAGAAGAGAGTATGAATAAAAAGTAAAATAATCAAAAATTTTTCTTGAGTTTAATCTTTTTACGGGATTGAGATTAACTTCAACAAAGTGCTTTTTGGGTCATTTCAACTTTTTATACTATTTCTTATATATTCTTTTAATAATAATAATTAATAATAATAATTATGAAATAATAATATTAATAATAATAAAACCATAAATTAGTACCGCCCTAATATTAAGTAGATATAAGTTCAATGAATACATAGCAATAAGTAATTAGAATAAGCAACGGAGTTGCTGAATTGAAGTAAACTGTTAGAATTAAGTAAAGACATATTAGGATTAAGGAAGTATTCTTGAAAATAAAATCATTTGAATTCTATCATCATATTCGATCGGTCTTTTTTCGTCGTCTTTCGGTCTTTCTCGCGATTAGGATTTAAAGTTCCCAATATAAATTTTAAGTTATAATTTATTTAATTTAATGTTTCTTAAAAATTATTAAGAAAAAACAGTGCTAATAGTGAATATTATAATACACAGTTTTATTAATATAGCTGTTATAAAATACGCACAAAAATGTACAGGGTGAAATATAATATAGAGTAACAATTAATTTTTCGTTCTTCGCAACACTTTTCCTGAAATAACGCATGTTTTAAAATACGAAAATATTACAGTTTTCAGACAGTGAAAATGTCTCTAACCCTCTAACCCTTTGTTAAAAAATTTAAAGCGATCCCGTTATTGAATATATTCTGACGGATAAATTTAGTATTGATGTCAACGTGCTCCATCAAAAATCAATAGTTATTGTTAACTTTTTAAATATCCTTATTATCACAATACATAAACGATTCAGTTTTGTTATTTATAAAGTAAAGTTCAATTAAACTGATTATGTAGCAGAATTCTGCCTCTGTTGAAGATTTCCACTGCCTTTTGGTTAATGAAGTTTTTATTTCTAGTCGTACCAGGAACCGATGTCACACCTCTCAAATTTTTCATTTTTAACCTACGAGTGAGGTTGAACTTCACCGTATATATGGGCTTCGTGTTGTTGAAAAATGAACACATCGTCAACAACGATGTGGATATGTCCTTCAGTCACTCTAATAATATACATATATGTATATAGGAATAATAATAGTATTCCTACAGCGAACCATTTAGATATGAACCAACTCCATCTATTAGTAAATATATCATATTTAATAGCCAAATGCAACAAGTATCATATTCACTCATATCGTACTACAGGGGCGAATATAATCAAGCCTATTCTCTTACTATGAGAAAAATATTACATTATTATATAATTATATTTATTTATCTATCCATCTCACTGCATACCATATTCATCTGTTTAAGTTTTAAAAACCCAATTGGTTGTGATTGTTTTTCACTTGATTGTAAATTCGCCAATATTCATATTTCATTGCTATTACTGAATACATTTCTTCTTTCATTGTAGCTTTCCATTTGATTGAGTTCCCCGATATAAAGGCATCCTTGGATCATAGGAGATAAATTGCTCTACAAAACATTCTCCGTTTATTTATTTTTCGACTCTGGGCAAATTAGCAATTCTGTCTCTTCGTATTGAAGCTGATTTCTATTTTTGATCGTACCAATGAACAGATTAGTGTTCTAACTCCAATAAGATGCATGAGATAGAGGTTTTAAAAACACAATATATACAATATAACAAATTGAAAACGCGTGTAAAACATTTTGGTGGTACCATTGATTAAGAATTGATGAACTGTTAATTTATTTTGCTTATATTTTAGCGCTACCACCATTAAAATAATTAAAGCGCTCACATGCTGATTCCTCTTATGTGTTAGCATTCTTAATGTTAAGTTTAATTGTTTTGTCTTCTAAGGACAATACAGTGCACGCTCGCTAATGTGAACCAATTAAAACTGGCGTTGTTCACTTTTGCGAATTGTTCACATTTCCGAATACCGAAAATTTTGAAACAGAATTATACCATCTTTTAAACAAAAATTATTATTTATGAATTTTTTTATTTTCTTAGAATTTTTTAGAACACATGTTATAATTTAATCTTCACAAACTTTCTTCACACCATCTAAATAGCAATTGAAGAATAAATATGCAAGCAGATGTACTAACACATACATATATATATATGTACACCTAAAACAGGGATTCCCGCAACTAATAAACTTAGAATTTTAACGTTTCAAATTAAAACAAAATTCTGTTAAAATTATAGGGCTCTTTACATTTTTTCATCTTTTAGAGTAGTCAATGAAGCACATTAAGCGGTGTTCATATAATGCGGTGTTCACATTAGCGAGCGTGCATCATCAAACTACATTATTTTCATTCAATACAGTTCTAGTGACCCATTTCAATTAACACCAGTCACTTGAAATTGCATATCATAATTCTTTGTTTTTCTTTCTTTTTATTTTCTTTGTGCTCTTATAAATTGTTTGATTGTTGATACTTGTTTACGTTTTGGTTTTATTTTATTTTTTGTTTGTTGTGAATGCATATGTTTGTGTATGCACTACATGCACTTCACATCATTGATATTTATATCCTTATCTGTAGGGATAAATAATTTTAACGCTTTCGGTACTTTACCATATGACGATGCATTTTTATAGTTTTTCCATCAACTTACGAATTTTTCGTTTGGGGAGTTGGCCTGAGCGGGAAATCCAAAAACTTTTGAAATTTTGTAATAAATTGGCATCTAACTATTTTCCTCAACTCGGCAAGTTACTCTATCGATTAAATAGCAGCGTTGACAGTTTTTGCCCAATATTAACTGTCTAATTCGCTTCAAATTAGCATGTATCTTACCCGTTCAATTTATTCTTTTCATTTTATTCCGAAAAATATGAACACGTCTTTTGCATGTCTTTAAAAAAAACTTATATTTTTTCGAATACTGATTTTGAGCCAATTGTCTTATTTTAATAGACGTCTCAAATACATTAAATTTTCTATTGTTAGAGTACGCAAATAATTTTCTGCAAAAATCATCCCCAAATACATCCAGGACGAATGTACGCTAATTGTTCTACCAACATAGGAATGGAATAGTTTCAAAAATTTTCTGCCCTTCTACCATCTTTTTTATGTTGTTTTCTGGTCTGTTTACCATTTACGTATACCAAGCAAGCCTTATAACTCCCATATATAAGATTAAAAATTAAAATTAATGTTTAACAAAGATATTTCAAATCTTGTTTAAATTATTATCACAAAATGGCTTGTATTTTATACCGTCAACCAATTTCTTCTTTCGCAATGAGAACTTCATTTTTGCTTCACTATCTATTTCTATTTCAACTATGCCTGAAGTAATGAGGATGCCATTTTTGACAAAAACAACCTTTTCATTTAATTCGCAAAAAAAGATTTCAAGATAAATCTCTTACGTCTTCTTCAATTTTGCTGATATTTGTCATTTCCTGCTCCAATTTCAAATGTTTAAATCAACATCTCTCATGCCTTCAAAATCCAAAACGTTTTTGTTAGTCATATTTCCCATGTTAAATACGATATACATACATAAAATACTTCGTGTTTGTCACGTGATTGTCGTTGCTGTCATTATGGTTATCTCTGTTTACATGTGGCAACAGATTCATGTTTCTTTCAAGTAATGTTGATGAAACATTTTGTTTTCCTTACTTTTGCAGTACCTACTAGATCACTGCTGTAACTGCTGCTGCTGTTGATTTTTTTATTACAATTTCTCTATACATGTCCATACTCTTGACAATTACAGCACAGGATAGGGTTTTTCTACTTCCCCTACAATTACAAGGCCTAGTTTCAAACACCAGGTCAAACATCAAAACGAAAATATGAAAAAATATTCCTTCAGCCACTTTTCTGAATATATATCAGTTCTGGAACAATATCCATAACATCTGCCAAATTAAGATGACTTATGCACGTTCAAAGTGCTTTGCAAAGTATTTAGCAAACCCTTTAGTTTGTAGAGAGAAGGGAAAGCGAGCGGAGGTGTGTTTGTCATTAATGTATTCTCAACGTTGCTTTATTCTTCGTTCGTCATTTACTGAAAGTTTTATATGCTACAAAAAAGTATAAAGACTTTGTCAAAGTTAACTTTGAACGTGCGAATCGCAAACAAGTTCTTTAAAAACGCTGTGGCAACGACGTGCTGTCTTTTTTGTTATGTATGTTAAAAATTGTTAAAATGTTATAACAAAGATTGTAATTGCTGACATTTTTTATTGGGCAGTATGTCTTAAAATTATTATCGCTGTCTAAATTGTTGTTATGAATTGGGAATTATAAGGAAAATTTCTCTCTTGGATGTGAATATTAAAAAAAGTGGACGAAATTGTAGTCATGTATTAGGATTGCCTTTAAATGTTAGTCTAAATAGCAAAATAAACTCTTCTATGTTCGCCATTTTTCTTATGAGATAGCGTTCAATAGGACAGCGCTTCCAAACAGTTTATGCCACATTGCGTTAGTCTCATTCGGAAATGTGTTAAGTTCCTTTTTTCAAATTTTACAGGACACACAAAAAACATTGCGGCTTCTTCTGTTTCTAGAATTTGTAAACTTTTTAAACACAATTATTTATACAAAATAGCTCTCTCTAAATGACCGAGATCAAAAATTAAGAATAATTAATAATTAATATTCGTGGAGTTAGCACGTGCTGTTAATATTTATCGTAGTTTTGTGGACTTTTTTTCAATTTTGGAAAAAAGTGGACTTAGCGTCTTTGCGAATTGTACTAACTATTTAATATTCCGCGTGATTTAAGGACATGGTTTTCTTAGATGATGATAGCCAGTTCTGTTTTTATGAGTCGCAAATATATGCGAATAAGCCACAAACCACAGTGATCCAGTCATTGCTCTTTCCTATTAATTTTATAAAATTTAAGATTCACATACTGACCAAAATAGTACGAGCAGTTGAGGCTGCGATGAAGTTTTGATGCTGTAATGTTACGTTAGCTGTTTGATGTTAAGCTGCCTTGATTGAAAGAGTATCTTGTGGTTGGGCGAGAATTTGGTCCTGCCGTTTGCACAAGGAATACAACGGCTTGCAGATACTTTTGGCTTTTAAACATGTAGAAAATAAAGAAAGTAAAAGAGAAAAATAGTAATTAAGAGAGTGGAAGATATTGAAATATTGAATAATGAGCCCTAAGGACATATTTAAGGAAAATATGATTAGTTGAGGACAGATTATAACAAAGTTCAGATATTTGATGAGTGATTATGCCTGTACCAGTTCTAACATATACTACACGGAAATTATTATCGAATCACGAATTGGAGGTAATAAATCGTCCATATCTACTACTAAATCACCAGATTTAAGATTAGTATAAACATTTATAGCGCTTATGAAGTAGTTTTGAATAGTCTTCCTTCTTGAAAACATGTGAAAACGCTTCTCAATGCCAGATAGCATATTGTTACGTTTTTACCTTTTTAAAAACGTTTAAATCTGCGCTCGTAAATTGCAAACAAAGTAAAAACGAATATGTGTTTAATATCAGTTAAATTGTCTTTATTCTTTACACTACTCTTGTGTACCACCGTATACAACTTAACGATACAACAATAATAATCTGTATTCACTTTACTAGTTCAAACAATTATTCGCTTTAGAACCACGACTTGTTTTGTTCACACGCAACATCACACAAGGCTGACTGAATTCTTATTGACTGACTGCTGACCCTGTTGCCCTTTTATATACGCACGCACGTAGTCAGTATGATGAATGTTCTCTATATGGAAGGTTCTCGGTCTAGCCTTCTCGAGAACTCTATCGCTTGCTTACGTTGTCAATCCTTTTTTGTCACATACATCTTGTTGTTGGTACCAGGCGCAACCAGGTTCGTTGTACATATGTGTGTGTGCAGCTTTATATAACCATCACGTTCATTGTATTCTTAGTGTTAGTGTGTATTTATATCGTGTGGCTTTTGTTTATCGTTTTTGTTGTTAAACGATATTAGGTCGTTTCGATTTGCATAACACTGCCGCCCACTTAAGCCTGTTCGTCCCAAATAGGCTCATTATCTCTTTTCCCATATTTTGCCGTCGCTCTATGTGTACGACCTTCATTTTTGTCCGGGGGCTGCCATATTTCTCTATCCTGTACACGACATCGTTCAACCGTTTAATTATTTTGTACGGTCCATCCCAGCTTCTTTGCGACTTGGAGGATAATCTCTTCTTCAGCGTTGGATTGTAGAATAGTAAAATTTGTCCCTCATGAAAGCCCTCCGTGTTTGCTGCTCGATCATATCTGGCTTTCATTCTATTACTGACCATCGCTATCATCTCCAAATGTGCGCCCGAGTTATACTGTTGCAGCTCACCTTGACTTCTTTTCACTGGACCTTTAGATGCAATATACTGGGTACAGTTTGCTATCCAATCCGCCAGTGCTTGCTGACATCCAACCCAATAGAAACGTCGTTTCAGCCTTTCCAGCATCTTTGTCACTCCCAGATGTCCTCCGCTAGCTCCATTGTGGGACTCCTTTAACACTTCTTTCGTCTTGGAGGAAGGCACTACTAATAGGTTGGATAAGCCACCAGCGCTTTACCAACGTCGATATAAGTATCCATTTATCAACCGTAAACTGTCCCATAGTGCCCAATATGCTTTTGTAAGAGGACCTTCTGCGGATATCTAATTACTGGTAGGTCGTTTGTCCTCTTCCTTAGCTGCAATTATCTTCGCCAGTATTGGGTCACTCTTTTGCGCTTCGGACCAGTCTTCATAGGCTTCGATCTGCATTCGCCGGACATTAATGGTAGATTCCTTCTTCTCAGCCTTTACATAATAATTACACTCCAAATTACGAGATCGGCTTGAGAGAGCATTCGCCTTGCCATGTTTTATGACTCTTCGTTTTGTTAATGGCGATAGTTCGGGACCAGCTCTGATCTTCTTGCGTCCTCTTCTAACTTTTATAACTTCAGTCTTTTGTGCAGCCGTGTAAGTGCCCGAGGATTTTTCGATTTGCATATTAGCCTCTATTTTCGGTACTTTCGACATAGGATAATCCTCGATATTCTCTGCCTTTCCGCGCCTTCTCTTGGAACTACTCGTTTCAACGTAGTGTTCATCAGAAGCCTTAGGCATAGCAATGGCACGTCGTTTTGTTGGTGTGACCAGTCTTGATCTTTTCCGTGGCGCTTTACAGTTTCTTTGGAAATGGCCACCTTTTCCACAGTTGAAGCATTTAGTTTTACCCTTTTATCCGTTTTCTCTCAAAATTTGCTTCAACATCTCTTTAAGTTTGTCTAACAGGCATCCTTCTTCGTCCATGACTTCATTCTTCACACTTTGCTCATTTGAGGTCTAGAAATCGTACGAGCGGTCTCCTGGGCTAGTGCGAAGGCACGGTCTCTGCAAAAGTTTTCTTCTGTGTGGAGCATACCGCAAGTTTGATGTCAGGGTCGCGTATGCCATAAACAATCGCCTCAGTCTTAAAGTTGTCTATCAACGGATGATTTTCTCCTGGGTATGTGAGCTGCACTAATCTTTCAACCTCCATTGCAAAGGCTTGCAATGACTCATTTGCCTTTTGCGCCCGGCATCTCAACTCCATGCGGTATAGTTCTCGTTTGTGCTCATCGGCAAATTTACGCTGCAACGCCACCATTAAGTGATTGTAGTTGTTTCTGCTGACATGGTTTCTAGAATCTCAGCTGCGATTCTTTTTAACGCCAGAATTAGTTCTAGAGCCTTCTCTCCATCATCCCATGCTGGCTACTGCCTCAAATTGGAACTTAAATACGGATAGGGGAGAGCTACCATCAAAGGAAGGTGGTTTTATCCTGCTAGTACCGTCGGTACGACTCGCACTGGTTCTGGTCGCTGGCTGTGGAGGTTGTTGAACTTTTCCTCCATAATCACGAGTTTTCCAACGACTGTCTTTCCCAAATCGTTTATTTTTGTGTCAACGGTCTTTTCTAAATTGTTCATCTTTGTGTCAACTGTCTTTTCTAAATTGTTTACCTTTGTGCCAACTGTCTTTTCTAAATTTGACACTCTTTCCTCGACTCCTGTGATTCGTTTGCTTACCGACTCATATATTTCCTCCAGCTTCCCTGTTGTCGCTTTGAGCTCCTTTTCAATTTTTGGCAAAATTGCTGCTTGCAGTTTATGGATTTCAGCTCTAGAAGCTTAAAATAGCTTCTGGTTTTCGGCTCTAGAAGCTTCAAATAATTTCTGGTTTTCGGCTCTAGAAGCTTCTTGTACTTCAGATAGAAGTTTATGATTTTTGGTTTTAGCAGCTTCTTGTACATCAGCCAATAGCTTTTTGTTCTCTTCTTGAATTTTCGGCTCTAGAAGCTTCTTGCGCATCAGTTAACACTTGCATTTTTTCCATCATAGCGGCCAGCAATGAATTTATGTCGGGCCTTTAACTCTCGTTCCTCTTCATCCTCGAACTCGTAGGAATCGATGTCGATGTCTTGAAGCTGTAGATGTTCCCTTAATCGCCTTTGAAGTTCATTTTTCGCGCCCGTTGTTGGCAGCTCGAATTTACCCAACTCTCGTTTAAGCCGTTCCACTTTTAGATCGGAGAGTTTCAGTTTGATTTTGATTTTCTCTCTTTTTTTTATTAATTTATTTATTTTTACTTTTGGATTTTGCAATTCCACTTCTGGTACCAATTGTTACGATTTTACCTCTTTAAAAACATTTAAATATGAGTTCATTAATTGCAAAGAAAGTAAAAACAAAAATGTGTTTAATATCAGTTAAACTGTCTTTATTCTTTACAATACTTTTGTGTACCACCGTATACAACTTAACGATACAACAATAATAATCTGTTTATTCACTTTACTAGTTCACACAATTATTCGCTTTACAACCACGACTTGTTTTGTTCAAACGCAACTTCACACAAGGCTGACTGAATCTTACTGACTGACTGCTCACCTTGTTGCCATAGCTGCCAGATTTGACGATTTATCGTCATTTTGACGATTTTGAGTTCCAAAAATATCATATTTTTGGAAATTAAAAATTTCCAACATACTTCTTTATTTTGCATTAAAAACAACTTTAAGCTTTGCATTTACTTTGCTATTGGAAATTTACTGTTACTATTAGAAATTTAGGTTAATAATAACTAGGAGTAAAATATTATATTTTTAAGTTACTTTCGAATACATGTGATGATTTTTCTGTATTTTATTCCTTTTTAACCTCGTAGTTGAGAATAATAATTTATCACTTGTCGTTACAGACTATCTTAAAAATTTCGAGTATAGCTTCTAATATTACCATCGGAAGAACAAAGGCAAGCTCCGTTATTTTGTTTCGTACCACCAACACTAAGGCGATCGACGGCATTGTGTTTGGAACTAAGAAAATATGTTATGTGAAGAAGGAAAGTGAGAACAGTGCTTATAGACACTAGGCTTATATATATTTATACCATAAGTAACAGAAAAGGCCTGTGCAGGTAATGAGTTCCACATACGAATAGTCCGACTGAAAAACGTACTTTTACTGTAATGCAGTGGGCGATGCACTGGCCAATCGACCACATACGGAAGTAGTGGCCTACAAAGACGAGCGTTACGTAAGAGTATATGCTTTTCGGAAAAAGTCCCCACAAACCACATTGCAGCGATGCTCCAATGATTCAATGGGGTTGGATACACTACCGTCATTAACGAGCTACTACGGCCTCTCCTCTACACTATCGAGAAACCTCAAAATAGATGTTGAGGCACCGACCCACACATAAGAGCTGTATTCCAGTCTCGGCCGGTTACAAATAGTGTAAATAGTAAGATCTTAAGAAGGAACTAAAAAATGTGTCGGTTGAAGCCAACATTACACTGAATTTTCATGCTCAGGATATCAAGAGCTTCTGACTCCTTAATATTTACATCACCCATGGATTTATAAGATGCAATATTATGTGTCAATAAACAACGCTGGGATAGATTGTTTAATCCTTAAACAAAGTTGCAGTCAGAGAGAGACAGAAATACTTTTTGGTAATATTTGCTGTCTCTTTCTCCATGGAAAGTTAAATGTCAAACTCTTGTTTCTATTCTGTGTATTTTGTGTTTTATATACACACGCACGTAATCAGTATGATGAACGTTCTCGATACGGAAGGCACCGTATAACCAGTATAGAAACGCAATTTTGACGTTTACCAGCGCATTATGAAAGGGACAGCAAATATTACCAAAAAGTATTTCTGCCCCTCTCTGATTGTAACTCTGTTTTCTTTATTTATGTTTTTTTAGTTTTTGGGGTGGGTTTTTTATATTGGCGAGAGTTAATAAAAAATGTAATTTTTGTGTAAAACTATTAATAAATAATAAAAACAACTAATAGCAATAACAATTTTTAGCTTTTTCTTTCAAGAAATTAAAAAATATTGGCAACTTTAAGCAAGAAATATTTTTTATGATCAGTACGTCTTATTTTGATAAGAGTAATATTTAGCTTCTTAATTATCTCTTGCACAAGAATGTATATTCATTGTGACCGAAAATCACACACATTTCGATTAATATTTAAATATTTAAGAATCTTTAAACTTTTCATTGAAGAAATTAAAAAATATTACAAATTTTCCCTTTTTAACACAAAATAAATGTTTGTTTACATTTAATTTTTCTGCTTTATCCGTCAGTTTTCAATCTGTATATCTGTTGCTTCTCACACATTTGATTCGCAAAACATTATAACATTTTTTTTTCAAACGTCAAAGGTTTCTATACTGGTTATACGTTGACGGAAGGTTCTCGCTCTCGCCTTCTCGAAAACTCTATTGCTTGCTTACGTTGTCCGTCCCTTTTTGTCACATACATTTTGTTGTTGTTGGATTTGTATCGTGTGGCTTTTGTTTATCGTTTTTTTGTTAAACGATATTATGTTGTTTCGATTTGCGTAACAATATTTATTATGTAGTCTAACGAAGTCGAAAAATAAAAAATGATGTCTTAGAGAAATGTTCACCGTTTCAGAAAATTTTCACATTTTTTTGTCTTGCGAATAAGAGCTTGTATGTCTATAACTAACTTTTAACCTCTGTTTTCTGTTTTTGTAGACAATTAAGATACTACACAGTCAAGGAAAAAAGTCTACATACACCGGTGTGTGTAGATTTTTTTCTCGCAAATTTTTTCCCAAAAATTTCTATGTTATGTTTTTTTATATTCGTTTTGTTCATCAAACATTCTTGATTGCCTCAAAAAACTCTATAAAATCTTTTTCAATTTGATAAAAATCAGCATACACTGGTATATGTACACTTTTTTCTTTGATTGTACATTACACTGAATGCAAATAAAATAATTTTCACGTTTAAATTTTTTTTGTTTTCGTTTGAAAAGAAACACAACCCCACTGCTAGTAAGGGTACTAGTTTTTTTTAATTATAAAGATATGTATTTATTTGAATTCTTATTTTCTTTTAGTGTGGTCGTTGTAAAGTACCAGTATTTAAGATGGATTAAAAATAATAATTAAAGTCGTCGTGGTTTAGTAGGTAGTGTGTTGGCTTATTAGACGAAAAGCCAGCGATCGAGCCCCAGGCCAGACATCAAAATAAAATACATAAAGTATTTCTTCGGCGACTTCCTCTCAGCAGATTTCTGGCAAAAACTCTGAGAGTAAATAAAATTGCCATGCAAAGTTCGGAGTCGACTTTAAACTGCAGGTCCCACCACTCATGTATAAAATTAACACACAACATAAGTGGTGTGAGAAACTAGGTCGTAATCCTGACTGAAGGGTTGTAATGACCAATTATGTTATGTTATGTAAAAATAATTTAAAATTGAACTTAATGCTTATTACTAAATTTTTCACATTCTACCAACACCATTAAAAATGAAACTTGAAGGACTCTGTATAAGAGATTTCTATGTACATGTGCATATATATATTTTTCTTTTCACTTTTTATTATTTTAGTATAAAAATTATTACTTACCGTCCTCGAATGCTCATTGTCCTTGAATGAAGGTAGCGGTAGCAACGACAAATGGCGGAAACAATAGCGACTATAAATAATATGGCATTGACAATTTAATTTCTATATGCCATTTCAACCAAAAGCGAATGTTAAAAGCATTGCTTACAGAGAGACCACTGAAAAAAGATATAATAAAAATATGATGTAAAAAACGTAAATTTGGAATAAAATAAAGGCAAATGAAATTTGCATGAGAGAAATTTAAAGAAAATACAAAAATATTTTTTTTCGTATTATTTTATTATTTAGTAAGTTTACTTACGTTATTACTTACAATGAATGTACATACATATTTCTAAACTCAACTTTATTATTTCATAAAGTTTTAAAATTTAAAATGATTCTTAAACACGTTGGTTATGGGAACACAAAAAATTGCATTATTTTTATATATTATCAATGTATAAATAAACAGTTATTTTGTAGATGTTTAACAAGAACTGGAAACTCAAATGTTAGCACACTTTGTTTCAGGCATTTTTATTTGAATATAAAGGGTCCGCCAAATAACTTTTTTTTTATATGAAAGTACAATCCTTCCGGTTAATAATGGAAAATAATTTCATTCAAATGGCTGCCTCGGCTGGCCATGCAGTACCCTACACCAGAAGATGCCAATTTTGGCAAAAGAAATCATCTTTTCAGATGAAGCTCATTTTGAGCTTGACGGGTATGTAAACAAGCAAAATTGTCGCATTTGGGGCACAGAAAACCCGCACGCATACATTGAAAAGCCGACGTACCCAAAACGAGTCACTTTTTGGTGCGGATTTTGGTCCAGAGGCATAATTGGGCCATTTTTTCTTCGAAAATGAGCAAGGAGTGGCCGTTACAGTCAATGGCGATCGTTATCGGGCCATGTTGTACGAATTTCAAATAAAAAAAGAAATTTGAGAAAATATTCAGTATTTCTTTTAAAGAATTTTCAACAAAAAAACAGTTATTTGGCGGAACCTTTATAACCCATGACCCCTATTACGACCTAGTTTTCTCACACCACTCACTGGGAAAACTAGGTCGTAATCCTTACTGAAGGTTTGTAACGACCAATTATGTATGTATGTATGACCCCTATTGTGCATAATAAGTTATATTGCTGTTCACGTAAAAAGTGCTGAACTCTACGTGAAAATTTTGCTTCCTTCTATGCTGCAATGCAGTTTGAATGCGCATTAGACATCAATGTGAAAAATGTACAAAATATTTAGAAAAGGGGAAAAACTAAGCAACAGCGAGGATTGTTAGCTTAACATGTCTAACCCTACACACTGCAAGTGACATACACAAGTGTAAAAAATTCTTTTAAATTAGAGTTGACTTACATAAATAAAACACATAAATAAAAATATTCCTTGAAAATTTAAATTCCAGTTTTAGAAATTGAAACTTTTATTCAATGTAACAAAAAAGGGTTAATATTTCTGGAATGGTCAAGTTTCTGGATATTCACTTTTTCGCGAGTTCATTGTAATTCTTTGTAGTCATAAGGTTCGCATTACTGGTTAAATATTATCTCCTTTCTATTTAATGACATTAATGGTCAGAAAATCAGTACTTCGTCACAAGTTTTCTAAACCTGTCACTACGTCTTTCGGAATCCTTATAACTGCTCAGTAAAGAAATAAATTGTACTTATTGTTGCGCAGAGGAAGTGGAGTACCGCTATTAAGTGATTTATTGTACTGGTCTCAACCTACATGTCTACCGAATCGGTAGGAATATCTCTTCACATCTTACTCGATTAACATCCAAGTGTTTCTTTCTGAGATACATTTAAGCCGCATAGAGTAGAGTCTGCATATCGAACTAGAAGAGCTCCCTTTTCTATAACACTAAAATAAATGTTTTTGATTCTATTATTCAAGGTAAAGTACGGGATATAATTCCAAGGCTACTTATCGATATCATAGCTCGAATCTTATTTCTTACCTTTCAAAATCCCTTCTCCTAATCCACAGAAAATTTTTACCCATCAGCAGAATGGAAGCCACCCTTCCTGCAGGCTAATCTGCTGATTGCATAAGTTCCATTCACACCTTTCACTCTATATTCGTTGCTTTTTTAGTGGTAGATGATTTAAAGAGAAGATTACATTTCGTTCCATTCGCTCTTCTCATGTGTTTAAATAAAATGGTGAGAATTCACAACACTGTACTCTATTTTAGTGAATGCATTCCGCAGCTCAAACCGTTCTATGTTACAAACCCTATTCATGAGCTCAAAATTTTAAGAGCGAATAAAAACAATTATTTTATGCAATACTTTTCTTATTTTAAACTTACTTTTCATTCCATTACTTACTTTTTCATTTTATTCTTAATTCAATTTCCAATGAACAGCAGTTAATACCACTTCAAAATTCAGAAAAATAACAACAATTACTTAGAAGAAGTACTGTCAAAATCAATTAGAAAGCTGTCGTACTAGCATGGTAAATTATAAAATTATTTCGATCAAAGGACATAGTAATTCAAAGTCTCGTGTCAACATGGCATAGAACGCATTATACAAACATTTGTTATTGACAACTTAATTTTCTTTGAATTAATTTGCTCTCTGTGATTGACACATTATTGTGTATGAAGGATGAGACAAGTACCAAAAAGGGATGAGAGTAAATAAACTCATTTTAAATGTACATATGCATGTAAGAAGAGATGCATGTATGTGTAGAAGAAAAGGTTAAGTTGAAAATAGTAACATTCACTTAGCTCGATCCTGGTTTTGTATTCCTAATACTTACATTTACTTCTAAATTATCCACAGTAAAAGCTTTTCAAGCTTGAAATTCAATAGGTTGACAACCATTCTGTATCACAAGTATAAAACATTTATTTGTTTGCAACAATAAAAACTTTTACTAACAAATAAATCCATTAAATAATGTATTCATTTTAACGGCTTTGGTGCATTAACTGTCGTCGTGTAGAGATTAACAAAAACTTTGCAAATAAAGATAATTATTGAACTGGCAACTGTAAATTTGTCAGTCTGAAGTATTGCTAAATTGTTATAAATACGATAGTTTGTTTGAGTTATCAGACGTCAACATAAATTAAAGTGTATTCCCAGCATAAATTTAACGAATTAGTGTTTTATACTTATGTTTTAAAAAACTGATATTGAAACAGCACCTACAAGATAGGGTAGCAAAGGCCCACAGGCGCTAGAAAAGAAACCCATAGGATTTAAATGGGGCCTCACTCCAAGAATGACACACTACTTCTAATGAGACCTGTTTTAACTCATGCTTCATATACGAGTTCATACATCGATGGAGGAAAAATGCAACATTAGAACAATTCAAAGGGTTCAACGAATGTTATCCACAAGGGCATTGGAAACAATGCTCTTCATCCATCCGATAGATGTGAGTCGGCCCTTACGGTATATCGTCTTCAGTCTTTGGGGATGGATCAACCAGAGTCTCGTATCATCAGAGTACAGTTGGAACACTGGAGGGTGTCTTGCTTGACGCGAAGTTATCCGACAGGTTGCCTAACATATCAACATCAACCAATACATATCAACATCTAATATTGTATCGTCTTTCTTGGCCAAAGGAATCCACGCCACAGTTACCCATGATGACGAGTTGCTACAGGTATGGCTCTGAACATTGAGATAGGACGTGACTGGGTCTCTATATTGAAGAACCAGAAACTGAGTTTTGCTGCCGGCTATCAGACCATAATTGGAAGTCGCCGTAGTATAGCAGGTAGTGTGTTGGCATATTAGACGTAAAGCCAGGGTTCAAACCCCAGGCCAGACATCAAAACAAAATACAAAAAGTATTTCTTCGGCGACTTCCTCACAGCAAATTTCTGACAAAAAATCCAAGAGTAAATAAAATTGCCATGAAAATTTTCTCAAAAATCTGTCGTTCGGAGTCAACTTTAAACTGTAGGTCCCGCCACTCATGTATAAAATTAAAACACACAACATAAGTGGTGTGAGAAACTAGGTCGTAATCCTGACTGAAGGGTTGTAATGACCAATTATGTATGTATATATAAGACCATAATTCGGTTTTTCAAGCAGAGATAAGTGTGATCAGGGAATGTATGATTTATTCTAGTAATCATATTTTATGTACGTTTTATGCGTGTTTGTTTTCTGGCAGATTAAAATATCGTAAACATAGCATTTAGAAAGTAACGGATTGTTCTTCGAAATATTATGCTGTATACGAATAAAAATATGACACCTTGATGCGTGTTCCAGCATGATAATGTCCCTAAATATAATGTAAAGTGCACTGAGAAATGTTTCAGAAATAACAAATCAACGTGTTATACTGGTTGTTATTGTCTACAAATCCAAATCCGATCGAGAACTTGTGGAATATAAAAATGTTAACCACTATAAAAATAAAATTAAAACTTAAATTAATGCAAATGAGTTATTATATTATTTTAAAAAGCGAATGGAGAGTGCCGATTCATAGAGTGAATTTGTATTTTAATATAAAAAATTCTGAAACAAGAAAAAGAAGTTAATAAAACTACATTAAAATTATGTTTTGCGATATATGTATAAGCCGAGAATAAATGAAATTAATTATCAACATTTTCTCATTTTTCATTTTTCATTTTTTACTTCATTTTTATAACCTTTTTAGTCTGAAAATAAACTATTTTACGCTAAAGTGTTTTCCAGAAATGATCGATTAGTTTTAATGTGGGCCATTTGGAATCACTATTTAATAAATCCGGAGGAATCTTTTCTGTCTCGCATAAATGGCTTTTCATCCTTGTCAGAAGTCAGCAACATCACTCGGAAGAGTTGCCAGACAATGGGTTAAAGGTTGGTCAAATCATAGTCTTTATTATTATTATTCAGTTAATAAGTTTTCTTAAGGAGTACACACGTTTGGTCTTATTGTAAAATATTATAATTTGATATTCGAATTAAAAGATTGTCCCTGCAGTTTTACATACATATATATCTGGTCATCACAAACCTTCAGTCAAGAGTATTACCTAACTTCTCACACCACTTATCCTGTGTATGTTAATTTTATCCATACTATTTAATATCGACTCCGAACAACAGATTTTTTGAGAAAGTTTTCATGGCAATTTTTATTTACTCTCAGAGTTTCTGCCAGAAATCTGCTGAGAGGAAGTCGCCGAAGAAATATTTTTGCAAATTTCATTTTGTTGGACATGTCTGACCTGCGTTTTAACCATGGCCTCACTTCTAATAGGCCACAAACACACTACTAGACTAAGGTGACTTTAGTTTTGCTATAAGTAAATCACGCATTATTTTTAGAGCACATCATGTTTTTTTCATATATGATACCCTTTGCTTTGAAAGTTTTAAAGCAGATTATTTTCTGCATCTGTTGTGTTTAGACACTTATAAAAAATAAATTTCGCAAGAATACTTGTTAACTGCTCCTCTCAATTTTTATTTATTTTTTCAAAACTTTTCTATCTTTCTTTCAAGCGTAATAAAGTAAATTAAAGAATTTTACGGTGTATTTCTGCAATATAAGACCAGTACAGAAAATTGAATATTTCGTTATTGTGAAACAAATGTCCCTATTACTTTTTGCAGCAGTGTAGTCAAAATTTTAGTAAAAATTTGTTAAATTTCATACAATCTATGAAATTAATTTTTTTTGCAAACAATTATCACGTATTTAGAATCTATGAAATATAAACTGAAAATAAATTTTACAGTATTGAAAAGGTAACCATATAGTTATAACCAATACCATATTTTATCCGTGATAAATACGGTTACGTATGCTTCCATTTCATTTTACCAAAACAAATGTTAATTACAACCAGAGACCTGTGCAGTAGGCACACGTACGCATTTTACCGGGAATGTATTACAAAATTGTTAAAGCACAGCATTGCACAGTGGAAAACTCAGAAACAATAAACGAATAAATTTAAAATTTTTCGGATCGGTAAAGAAGGTAAGTACAATTCGACGCCTCCATTCTATAGCGTTCTAAGTGTACTTAGAACGTTTTTAATGTTCTTGCATTTATACTGTCAAAATTTGGTTAAGATGCGCCGATCCGTTCCGAAATTATAGGGAAAAATCTACTTATAATACACATATGGTCGTATGTTGCGTGAAAACTTTGAGAGCTCATAACTCAAAACACACTTTTTCGACTTAGAATGTTATAGAACGGCGGCGTCGAATTAGTCTTTACGTTCTGTTACGTTTGTTGTTTTTTATATAAGATAAATATAAAGTCGTTAGTTTTTCTCTTAATTCCGTACGTGTATTAAATATACGAAACTGGTACAGAATGCAACAGAACCTTAAGACTAATTCAATCTTAACACATGAAACTATTCTTTAAGTAATACAGTATTCCCCGGAGTTAAGCACCCTCGGAATATTGATTTTTCCTTCTAAATTTACTCCATACTATAAATTTACTTTTGTATCCACCCGCTTTGTGCCAATTGTCATGGCAAAATTTGTCCACTTCACTTACTCCAGCTTTCGCCCAAATTAACGTTTCTGGATTTCTTTTTGTGGGAATATGTTAAGTCGTTTGATTATAACGATAAAATAGCTACTCTTGAGCCGTTGGAAGCGAATATTCACCTTTAACGCTGTACGCCAGATTTATGCATATTGCGTTTCATTTGCTCATTATTCCATTTAGGGACAGCACATACATAACAGACTTTTTTGGTCAATGTTTAAAAAACTATAAATTTATTCGAGATTATCGTCATTTATGAAAGATATATTATAAAAAATATAATCTAGGTAGAACCTTTAATTTATGTCACTATTCACTCTTTTGGTGAAACTTCCGATAAGATATCGTCATCAAAATTGCACACAGCATTGCCTTGCTGCCGAATCGACCATAGTTTTCCGTTTAGAATTCTCAAAATAAATCGATTTTTCATCATCAGTAACAGTTCTGCCCCTTGTTTCTGCCTTAAAGTGTTCTCTTCATCCTATATTGCTTGCAATTCGGCGTCTTAAAACTTTGTTGATGGTCTTCATTTCTCACCTCAAAATCGTTGTTTCTGAACGAAAGGGCTTCCGATACAGCATAATCATAATCAATATGCCTCGACAAGCATTCGATGCGAGTTTACAGCAGTTTTTTCAAATAAAAACAAAAAAAATATAATTTATTGGTACAAAATTCGCCAACTTTAACACGGCAAAAACATTATGATGTAGTTTGTTCACTGATTTTGATGTATTAAAAATAAAGGCTCGTTTACAATAAATGTTCCCAATGGAGACAGATGTATCTTGAAGCTTGTTTATTACCGGTACGCTTGATAAAAGAAAATGAGAAAAAATTGCTTTTTGAATTCATTACAACAGACTCATATTCTTTTAATACTTTTAAAGTTCCGTACTTCATGTGATCACCCTGTCGACTTTTCAATGCAAAATGCAATGCAAAAGATACAGAGGTAGTCATAAGTATTTACACAAAAGACAACTTATAAGCATATGGTTGTTTGTTTTTTATTTAGAACTAAGAACCGTTATCTTTTACAATTTTAGTTTATTTGCTTCTGCACATTCCAGGCTAGGCAATAGTAAAATTTTTTTCCAAAATTTACTTCCAGTAAAAAGTACTGAGACCCTTTTTAAGAAAAACGTAAAAATGCTCTTTTGTGTAAATATTTATGACTACCTCTGTATATGTTTAAGTCAGGTCATTACAAGCTTTTAGAATTACGATCTAACTTCTCACACCAACCATGTTCTGTGATAATTTTATCCATGAGTGACGAGTCCTACAAATTTGATAAACTCTTCATGGCAATTTTATTTAGAGAAAACTACTTTTATTTGTGACATCTGAGCTGGGGTGTGAACTGAGAATTCTCTTCAAATAAGACAATACGCTACCTAAGTCGTAAACAATTTGTTTATTAGTTTGACGTAAATTCACATTTATAAAAGGAACAAAATGATTTAAAATTCTGTTACCACTGTGCGGCTGATTTCCTAAACGTCTCCATTGTTTAAAAATTTTGTGGTAAATTTTTATAAACCATACAAAATATGCGTGCCTGGTTGAAACGAAATGGCGAAACCAATAAGCATATTTGAACAGTTTTACTTATACATATTTATATTTACACGTACATATGTATATATATATATATTAAATACATGCCATTATCATTGATAAATTATGGCAGTACGAGTCTGGTGAACATATTCACATGTTTCCATATGATGTATATGTTAGGTACATATGTATAAGAAGCGATAAAAATTTAATGGGAGTAATATTTAATACTACATTGTAAAAAAACCTATTCTTACAGGCAAAGTTAAAAGGACGTACATACGTGCAAATTGTTTAATCTCGAGATTAAACTTCAAATTTCACGACGACAGGTGGTGAAATTATTTGGGAAATCGAAAATGAGTGCATTTGAGGATATTTTACTTCAACAATATTTGAATAAATGTTTCGGTTACTTTGCCTCATACACACATATGTGTACACATATGTTAACATCAAAAGCAGCGTGTGTAACTGTTTTAAAAATCAGTATGTTGAAAGCCTTCTAAGAAAATTGGAAACTATTTAAATGCGAGTTTATAAAAATTTGGGAATGATTTCAAAAATTGTGATATAATTTGTAAATGAAAAAAATTCATTGTATGTAATTCAAACATATGATTTTGTGTTACAACACATCTGTGATGTGCTGAACTAAATGATACGGATAATTTGAAATAACAGACTTTAACGTGAGGCCCTTATTTGAATTCTTCTGCTTTTTTTAACTGATGGAAATCATTTTTTATTGTAGTGGCCTTAGGGTGAAACCTCATCGTTTCATATTGCGCTTAATGCTATAGGTCAATCGTTACCAACTTCGTTTGGCCTAATTAGGTTGACCAGGACACTGATGAAATGTGGTTTCAGGAGGACGGTGAAACGTGCCAAACAGCTCTTGCCACAAATCAATGTAATGTTTCGTGTGTGCAATCCTACGTTTTATTGGAAATGTAATTTTTTGGCGAAGTCGCCGTAGTCTAGTATGTAGTGCGTTGCCTTATTAGACGTAAGGCCACGGTTCAAATCCCAGGTCAGACATCAAAAACGTAATTATGAAAAATATTTCTTCGGCGACTACCTCTCAGCAGATTTCTCGCAAAAACTCTGAGAGTAATTAAAATTGCCATGAAAAGTTTCTCAAAAATCTGTCGTTCGGAGTCGACTTTAAACTGTAGGACCCAGCACTCATGTATAAAATTAACACACACTACTTGAGTGGTGTGAGAATCTAGGTCGTAATCCTGACTGAAGAGTTCTAAGCACTCAAACGGAGTTAACAACCTTGTCTTTTGTGAGTGAAATATATACAAAACATGTCGTTCCAATATTTTGAAAACTAACTTTAATTTATTTTCCCCAAATTATGGTTTTGAGTCACTGTACTCTAGTAGGTACGAAATATGAAAAGAAGCGACTGCCTCAGTGGATTTCTGGCAAAAACACTGAGAATAAATAAAATAGCCACGACAAAGTTTCTCTCGAAGTCGACTTTAAACTATGGGTATCGCCACTCGATAGTAAAATTAACACACACAATATAAGTGGGGTGAAAAGCTAGCTTGTAATCCTGTCTGAAGGGTTGTAATAACCGAATATGTACGTATGTATGTATGTAATGGATTTGGGAGACGTTTTTGTAATTGTTCGCGACAGCGAGCCAAAGCGTTTGGCCGGTGTATTCAAGGAATAGCTACTTTGTAGCTTTCTCAGCTACCCCAAAGCCCATACATAAAACCCATTTGTAGGATTATATGAAAATTAAATTTACAACAGGAAGGCATTGAATACCTCCTATACTCCTATGGATATATGGCGACATATCCAAAAGAGATGCCTAGAAATTTGGTCAAGTAGACTTATTCTAGTTGTAAAAGTAGCTAAAGGTTATCATGCAAAGCATTTTTAATAATTTTGAATATTTAGGAGAGGATTAAATAAGTTATCAATGCATACTACTTGTGCTGAAATTCCAAAATTTTGTTCCTTTAATTCTGTAGTTCAAAACAAATTCAAATATGACTCTGCTGTCGTCCAAAAAGATACTTTTTCCCCAGCATAGCAATGATCAAACTGTAATCGAGTCCTTGTAATTCTTTAGTTTACAAATGGATTCTTTTATGCGATACTGCCATTAAAATAATTTTTTCCAATATTATAGCTTTTGTTGAATCGTTTTGCAGCCATAACTCACTATTTCGGTTTATTTGAAATTGATCTGGTTGACAGACCTAATTTGAAGTTTAGTATGGCAACAAATGTTGAAATTTTAAGAAACAGATTAAATGATTCACTGCTTAAGAGCATAAGGGCCATTATTACAACTTGTCGTTAAGCTCGGGGTTAGTTAAATGTACCTTTAGCTAAAGGGAACTGTAAAGTTACCTTTAACTTATTGTCGTTATTACAACTTACAGATAAAATTTTTCAAAAATATGGCACTGCCGAAGCAATGTCGATAAAACTGCTCAATTATACAATTTTTTCTTAACGCAGTGGCAACTGCTGACTTCGTTTTTTTGTTGTATATGCTCATTTTATTGAAATTTGAAGTTGCCATATTGAAAATAATATATAATATGTCAAGTTCAAACATAAAGTGACCTTTAAATCTTAAAGGCACGATGATCCTCCCTTTAGCTTAGCGATCAGTTCTATTTTATTGGGTACTCATAATAACGAAAAAGAATTTATCTGCCCGTTAAAATCCTCCCTTTAGTTAACGGCAAGCTGTAATAATGGCCCAAAGTGTATTAAAATTAATGATTCAAAATCCAAAGAAGCATGTGAAAAAGATCACTTATTTTTCATAGCAGACTATTTTTATTGTGACCTAAATTTTTTACCATCTTTTTACAAAGTTTATTAAAACCTAGTCTTTAGAATTTCACAGCGATTTCTTAGTTTTTTTGTACGCTACATTTAAGGACTTACTTGCAAGTGGACCAATTTCACAGGTACTGTAGATTTGAAAAAATATAGGTATTGAGTAATTAGAGCTTTAATTTTTAAAATGTTTAAGATTACAAAAATAACTGACTCATTTAACTCGATATTTCATTTTATTATTTAACAAATACTTGCCGGCTGGAAATAACCAATTCATCGGCTTTGGTCTAATTTCATCTCTGGCAATGATATTTTAAATCATTTCTTATTATCGATAAATTGAAGAGACAATTATAACTTACAAAATAACAATAACTTTTTAGGATATTACTTGCGTATTAATTTTTAACAGATTGATAGCTTTTTGAACGGAAGTTCAATAAATGAATGAGTGGTTTAGTATGCGTTAAAATTGATTACGTAAGGAATGAATGAAGAAAATATCTACATTCTATTAAAATTCGAAGCAATTGTGAGTGAGAACTTTGTTCTCGCTTTAGTTCCAAAGATTAAATGAGAATTTCTATGGCAGGCGTACATAAACTATACATGTATGTATGTATATACTATATACAGTGGCTAACAGCTTATTTCAACCATCACATTTAAAACCAATAAGCTCATATTATTTCGAGATGAAACCAGTATAAAAAAATTAAACAAGATGTTATGGGAAATGTTAAAAAATGGAAAAAACTATAACCCAAATATAAGGGAACACAATTATTCACAGCTTATTGTAACCACTTACTATAGACAAACAATTAAATGATTAATTATCTATTTTTTTTTTAATGTGACCGCCTTTTCTTGTGGTTTGGAAGGTTATTTTTGTCCATTCTTCTTTCTTGTTCATTACATTAATTTTTTAATGTGTTCTATAAGATCATATTAAATTTTTTTAATATCTTACTTTCGAATGATATGAGTTTGACTTTTTCATATATGTGCTGGTTGAAATAAGCTAGAGCCACTGAATACTAGCACAATTTTAGTATCATATTACTCAATTACAAAAATCAAGAAATCATAATATTGTATTCAAGCGACTACTTATTATGAACGTATAAAAAACAATTGAAAATACATACAACTAAAGTGTTTTTAAGAAAGGAAAAAATATCTAAATTATTGAGACAATAAAAATTTGGAATATGAATAATAATAAAAGAAATAATAAAAATTCAAGAAATAAGGTATGCATAGACAAATATACCCCTCTCTAATATCACAATTTTTTCTAATTTGATTTGTTTCCATAAAATCTACGAATTCTACGTCATGAAGAGTTATTCATTTTGATGGGTGTTATAATTAGCATATTCCAGGAAGATGACGAGCAGAAATAGGAAGGAAAATCAAATGGAAAGTTGATTAAGAAAAACCAATTCTGTGGAACAATAAAAAGTCGCCATAGTCTAGTAGGTAGTGTTTTATATTATTAGACGTGAGGCCAAGGTTCAAACACCAGGTCAGACGTCTCCAACAAAACGATATATGTAAAAAATTATTCTTCGGTGACTTCCTCTCAGGAATCTGTCGTTAGAGTCGATTTTAAACTGTAGGCCCCGCCAGTCATGTATAGCATTAGCATACATATTTTTTTCCGCTGAGGAGGAGTAAATGTACCTAACCGCACCATAAAGGAAGTCTCCACTATTCCCAGTTTGTGGGGCCCTCACCCACTAAATTTCCCCCTCTTCTTTTGGACTCTTTGTGCCCACTTCGGAACTACTGTATTATTACTTCGAAGTGGCGTCATTCTGGCCATTTGGCCCATTTACATCCATATCCGCGCCCGGATTGCGCAACGAGATCTAAATAGATGTTTAAACATCTCTTCTAAAACTTTCATCCAAGTCAAGTTTTTTAGATTTCAACAAGACTTCAGTATAACTGGCTGTGCTATTCCAATTTTCTTCGCTGTCCAGAAGTTTATCGCGGAAGTTAGACAGTTAGACACCGACTTTGGCTTCAAGATTAGTTCTTTCTAAACTCCGTCGCTCACAATGAAGGAAGGTGTGTTCCGCATCATCAGTCGACACATCTCCATAAATTAAATTTGGTCTTGCCATCTACCCCATTTTAAACAGATATTTACAAAAATAACCGTGTCCGGATAACATACATACATACATACATAATTGGTCATTACAACCCTTCAGTCAGGATTACAACCTAGTTTCTCAAACCACTTATGTTGTGTGTGTTCATTTTATACATGAGCGGCGGGACCTACAGTTTTAAAGTCGACTCCGAACGACAGATTTTTGAGAAACTTTCCATCGCAATTTTTATTTACTCTCAGAATTTATGCCAGAAATCTGCTAATAGGAAGTCGCCGAAGAAATACTTTTTGTATTTTGTTATGATGTCTGGTAAATGGTTATATTCACTGACAGGAGCATTGTTTTTATATTTTTGGAGACTGTAAGTGAAAATCCATCAATATCAACCGATCAACATTCTTAAGAATTGAACATTGAACGCACCAGTTTAGACTTTTGCGAAAAATCCTCGGCATGACGGCTTACGAAGTTCAATTGGTTTCATGTTGAGTTAAAGCCGTATGATCATTCGCTTTGTTTTCGCTTCGCTAGATGGGCCAACGAGAAACTACACGATGATGTCGATTTTTCTACAAAAAACATCTTTTCGGATGAAGCTCATTTTCAGCTAGTACCCCACTAGGGATGCCAATCGGGAAATCCCGAAAAACAAAATGCCGGGATTTTCGGGAATCCCGAATCCCGGGATTTCTTAAAACTTTTCCCGGGATTTTTCGGGATTATAAATTCATACATATATACTTATAAAGTAAGAAAAAAATTGAGTCTACAGCAATGTTTTTTATTTAATATTACATTAAATAACATGTATGTAGTTATTCAAGTGTATCATGCAACATTAAGTGAATGTTCTATATCACTCAACATCGAATTGAATAGGAACCCAACTTCCATTGTTAAAAAGTTGAATGTTGCCCTCGAAGTCCAATAAAATCTGTTAATACAGCTGATGGTTTAGACAATCAACTTTGAATGTGATAGAAACACGAGGTGTTAGAGGTGAATAGTTATATCCTGCATATAGCTATCTTGAAACCATTTCGCCCAAAATTGCGAAAAATGTTTTTCAGAGAAAGGTGAACAAAATCGCATCAAAATTAAGGCTCTTCGATGAAATATTAGAGTCTTTGATCTTTTTAAAAAATTACTTAAAACAATGAATATTATTAATATGTATATATATTTTAAACACTAAATAGTTTTCTTAAAAGGGTAGGTATTTATATAACATAGATGAATTATTATTTTTGTTAATTTACGCTTTTTTATCACTTTTTGTTCTGTTTTTTTATTTTATAACATGTGTTTTGTGATAAAGATCAAAAGTTAATGAAATTTTTAATAAAACAATTGTTTTTAGCTCTTTTATAAAGAGAAAATTCCGAAATCCCGGGATATTTCGGGATTTTTCGATTCCGAATTGTCCCGAACATTTTTTTTTTAAATCAGTCCCGTTTGGCATCCCTAGTGGGTACGTTAATAAGCAAAATTGACGTATTTAGATTTCATAAAACTCTAGTGGTCTTACAGACATCAATGCACCCATTACGTGTGACTGTTTGGTGCGGCTTGTGGAGCGGAGGAATCATTAGCTCATATTTCTTTGAAAATACAACTATTAAGATTAATGGAGGCACCATGATAACAGATTTGTTTTGTACCCACTCTTCATAGTATTGATGTGTCCGACGTATGGTTTCAACAGGATGGGCACTTGCTACACATCACATGCCACAATCGATTATTGTGTCAAAAATTTGATGGCCGTTTAATTAGTTGAAATGGTGATGTAGCCATATAAATGAATTATATTTCCATTTCTAACCAGAGCAATTGTACTTCACAAAAAAAAAATTATTTAGGCAAAATTTCAAACAGATTTTGTTGTATTGCATTTTTAAATTTATAAAAATATATTACACTTTTTGAAGATTTAAAACAATTTTACTTTATTAAAATCTGGTGAGTGGTTTTTGATATATTGTGAAAATTGTATGTGCTTGCTTGGTGTGCGTCCAATTGTTGACTTACTGTATTAAGCAATGATGTCATCAAATTATACTTTTAGAATATTTAGTTTAATGCCAACATTGTACATATCTGACAGTAGTATTGTATTGACATAATTCGTGTTCAAATACATCAACTATAATTTAATTCAATTATGTACAAATGAGTGGTAAACTAAACCAATGAATCAAATTCGATTTTATATGGATTCATAATATGTACATAATTTATTTTGTACTGACATTTCAATTACAACTACATCTGTAACATTTTCGGTTTGCCGTACTGCATATTGTACTGCTTTTGTCAACTGTAGTTACAAGGATTCTTATATGGAGTCTCTGTATCTGTATATGGAGTTCATTAGAAGTAGAGTGTATTTAAATAAAGAATATATATTTTCTTCAGTATATAATACCTGTATATGAAGTGAATGCAAATGATTGATTTTATTTCATTATTTTGTGTGTATTACATGTTGTATTAAGTTATGATTATTAATTATGCTAGATGTCGGTTTCGTTTGACATGTTGATGATATCTATGTGTTTGTTTAATTTTTAATTTTATAGATTTCGTAGTTATTTCAAATTCTGTTTACACAGTCAAGGGTCTAAATTGCAATTCTTTGAGCTAATTTTATTTATGTATGAGTTACATTCTTCAGAATGCTGTTGTGGTACAGAATATTTGTGTATTATTGATATTTGTATAATTTATGTCATGACTGTTCGACATTAGGAACATTTTCATTGAATTAATTGTTAAAAGACCTGAGACCTATTCAGATAATAATTATTTCGCTTAAGCAAAGAGTCACGAGGCCGTAATTTTCAGCCACATATTGCGATGGGATTCGAAAACCATTTTAGTGCCAAAAATAAATGCAAAATATCGCAGTTTTAGACCGACAATACTTTGAATTAAATTTTCTTTCAAAAACCGATCTTTAGAATGATAACAGGTGCTCCTTGGTATATGAGAAACAGTAACATCTACAAAGATCTGAAGGTGCCCTTAGTTCGAGAGGAAATAAAAATAGCAAGTGTCAATTACATCTCTAGGATTACAGAACATCCCAACCGTCTTGTAAGAGACTTACTTGTATTCGAGGGTCACAGACGTCTCAAAAGGGTTCAAACAAATGATCTGATCAGATAAATTTACTTTTGATGAGCACTTTTAGTTGTACGTTGAAGTGGCAATAATAACTTTTATTATTGTATTATTTTAGGTTAAGATTTGAATACTTATTGTAAATTCCGAAAGGAAAGATTCAATAAATGATATATGAAAAAAAACCGATCTTAATATCGCATGTATTTCGAATAAAAATTACAGGTTTTTAACTTATACTTCCATTACAATATATTTTTCCTTAACTGGACTTCTTTACATCATCATGTCCTTATTGTTTACGCAGTTACAAATGTCAGTTTATTGTAGAGAGCAATGATATTTTGGCATTAATTTTTTTTCTACAGTAATTTAATACCGCACTTTTTTCCTATATACTATACGTAGTATATGGGTATACTCTAAACCAACTGTGTACATTTGTATACAAATATAAAGGTCGCCCTTATTCGTAAGTATGCTAGAATAACATTCAAACCTATGCAGATCATAAGTAAGTAACTATTATTTTACATTTTATACTAAAAAGGAATTTGTATATTTTGTTTTATACTACTTTTTCAAGCTTTATTGTCCTATTAAAAAAGTAAGATTTATAAGTTCTATTAATATTTCATCTATGTATATAGTATTCTCAAAAATTGTATGATGGAATTTAGAAGTCTATGTTAATTATCCATACAATTCGAATATTTTTACTTGGTTCGTACGTACATTAGAGTGACTCAAGTAGTATCGAAGCGAAATTCGTGCAAGGTGTACCCCACTCAAAATGAACCTTGGACTTTTTAAGATGACATTTAAAATATTTCGGCTTCAGCTTTGACTTCTCGTGAGCTGGACCATTTTGAAAAAGGGTATATTTTTGTATGTTTTTCAATTGGAGAATCTATTTCTTTACCAATGTATACAATATGAGTATCATAAGAATGGTTTTTTTAAGGCGCGTCCAACTGTATAAAAAATTTGTTTAAGGATGATAATCCATGTCTCTTTTTAAAGGATTTTCTGTTAAAAATAACGGTTTTTGAATTTTTTGTTCTGGGTTGTTTGTAATAAAAATGCCAAATTAAAATATTTTAATCTTTAGTCGTTTTAATTAAATACAGGTCTCAGCTTTTTTTGAAATTCGTTATAGTTCGCGATTTGACAAAAATGCAATGGGGAGGGTAACCCTTCGTCTTAAATAGGGCAATATGGGTATCAAATTTTTTCTTTTGCCAAGTACATCATCTTTGTATGTAAATAATTTAGATTTTTGCAAATTAGATGCATTTTAGACGGCGTTCTGTAATATATAGCGGATTTAGTTTCTAGATCAGATATGGATGAAAATAGGACTAAATAAAGAAAAAAGAATTGATCCACGACTTTTTGGCGGCATATTTTTTCGTTTTTACGCGACCAAATTCGGCCATTCTTTTAAATCAAAAAAAAAATTAATTAAAGGTTATGTCAGAATTATGAGTTTTTCCGCAAAAAAAAAAGTTTAACAAAAAAGTTTTTCTTAAACTATTAAGCACGCACTGTCACATTTGTTTTTCATGTTTAATTTATATTTATGTTTGCTTTTCAACTATTTAGAAAACCTCATAAAATCCACCAAACGACACTGTATATACTGCTTTTCAACTTTGATCACAAACAATGCTTTTGAAAGCTCGCTAAACAAATACCAAAACAAAAAAGTATTCTTAGAATTAAAGGCAAAAAATGATTTTTTGCCGCAAAAATGGGTAAAATTACCTACAGTGCATAACAGTAAACACAATCCTTATTTCCTTTCTCTACAACATTTTCTTTTTTATTTTCCATCACCTGGTATTATTATCGTATCGTCTTTTTATCTCTTCTTTCATAACTATACTTCTTTCAGAATAATTGTTATCCTTTGTCCACATTCTTGTCGTATATTGAGAAATGCCTAAAGTAGAAAGGAGCATTTTGCAGCATAACTGTTTGCGGACTTGGCCATATGTTAAATAGTACGATTTCGTATACTCGACGTGCCAGACTATTTTCCATGAAAACGTGTTTTCTTCCCGAGCACCCAATAAGACTAGTGACAAACTTCTTTTTTTTCGCTCGAGCATATTTTCCAGGAGTTTTCAAATATATCCTTTCTTTTCACATGTGGTAGGAGAGAACAGTGCCTACCAGAACTTATCTCGCAAAATTCCGACGTACATGGTCCTTTCATTTGTTTTGATGATATGTCATTTATCATTCCTTTTGACGTTCCCTTAAACTTATCGCCATACTTGCGATTCCTTTTGTTTTCTTGCCGAATGTTTTCGATTCTTTTGAAATTAATTTCAGAACTTTCCAAACTATCTCCAAAATTGCTTTCATTTTCCGAACTTATTTTTATCACTTTAAGGCAGAGCCAGGCAACACTGAATACTCTCACATTCACTACAACTACTACTGCTACCTTAAAGTTTGTTTTAAAAAATCGATGTCGAATTTTTTTGGGAGCACCCCTCTAAAATGTTCGTCGGCAGTGATACAGAGTGTGGGTCTAAAATTAACGGTATACCGTAGCAAATATATTTAAATGAAATGAGATTCCAAAGTACAAGTATTTGTCCATAACAACCAATAATAATACAAATAACGCATCTTCGCTCTCAGGGGTCTCTAGTCACGTTTTTAGGGACATTGGCTCTATTTTTTCGGTTTCAGTACTATTTGCGCATTTATTGTGTATAATACAAAATATTACAAACAGTATGGCCTTTAATTTGATGTATGACACGGGCGAATAGCTTTAGTCGTTCCAGAGATATGGATCGCCGAAGTCGCTAAACTCCCAAAAGATCGAGATTTTCAAAACTTTGAGGCCCCAGTGGCACGGGTTAACATCTTTCAATTGCGCTCAAACTTTGGCAATTCTAAAATCTGACAGAAAGAAACATTTTAGGGGGGTGCCCCCAAAAAAATTCTGAAATTTTTTTTACCCTATGAGATAAAACCATAATGTATATATATAAGTTAACAACAAGTCTAAACAAAATTTAATGCATTTGTGGTAGAAATGTTTTGCGACAAATAAAAAGGATTTTTGTAACCGGCAGTGTTTGCCGTTGGTTACGCTACAGCAATTACCGATCTTACCTTAGTAAGGGCAAAAGGAGATTGTGGAATAAAAACTAAGGCAAAGTTGTTGCTGATTTGAGTCTTCATCTGAATCTGGTTTATTTGTGGCCAAAGGACTCTTTTTATACAAAAATTTACAGGCATATATTCTATATTATTCTAACTTACTTTAATTTACATTCTATCTTGCTTAATCCTTTTCCATACATGTACTTACTCTAATTTCGACAGTCGCAACTTGAAGAATTGACCAATCATATTGTCTTCAAATTGGGGAATTGAGTGACTTTATCAATGTCACTCACTTTATCAATGTCACTCAATTACCAATATGATCCCTTTAAGAATTCGTCACATTTCATTCTAGTGCAGCTTGATCGATTTTTGTTTATGTTTGCAGTATGTGTCGCGTGTGTATGTACGTGTTTGTGTTTAATGTTTTGTGTAAAGTACAGCAGTGTGCAATAAAAGAGCACACTACGCATTGTCACTTCTTTGCATTCTCGTTTACATACTTATTTTCTAACGTCAAAAATTTATTTTTGGTGCTCTCAATGTGTCTATGCCGTTTACTGGAATTCGATGCAGATAATAGTCTGACTGACATTTTCTCCTCATTACAAACAGATTGTTTTTTATTTCAATTTTGCTTTTCTCTTTGTCATCGCTAGCGCTATTCCAAAATTTTTCGCAGACGTAATTTCTAAATTCTATGACTTATCCTCATAATTGCATGTTTTTGTTTTGTTTTCTTGTGTTGTTGTTCTTTCTACACATACATTCCTTTGAATGCTTTGTCTTATTGTAGAGTGCAATAAACTTTCAGAAATGAAAATGTTTAAAACGGTTTCTACACTTTATTCTCATATTTTCGCTTTCTTTTATATAGCCTTGCCTTGTTTGCCGTTTCCTTTAAACGATTTTTTGTGTGCTTGTTAGAGCTTTTTTGTGCCTTTGTGAGAACTTGCCAACTATTTCACATGTATAATGATTTCACATAGATAATATTTGTACAAAACTGTTTAAAATATTTACACACAAGTAACCTGAAACTTGTTTAAGTTAAATATGTTTGCTTTAAATACTGTGACATCTACGTGCTACGGAATACGAAGATAAGCATAATTTATATCGCTTAGTATATTTCAGGTTAACGGAAACACAGAAACAACAGAATAAACAAATACAATGCAAACATAATAGTTTGCGTTAAAATTTAATAACATCAGCTAACATGAGTCTCATTTGAATTACGGCCTTCGGAACAAGCAAAGTTTTGGAGAAAATTTAAGAAGGCTATGAAATATTTGCGGTATTAGGTTCTTACCTATGCTGATTAAACAATAGACTCAAATTTGTGAAAACTTTGCATTGTTTCAACCTTTTTTAGACATATTTACCCTATTTCCGGACTGATGCCGTATAGCCCTAGAAAGATAAAGCTACAATTATGGAAAACTTTAAAGTAAAAAGTTTTTTTGTCGTATTTAAATATTTATACATCAAACATCTTACATCTAACAAAGAAACTCAATTTGTATAGTATTTTGCACAACAGTTGTAGAATTGCTTATTATGTTCTCCAGATATAAGAGTTTGACATTTAACACACAACATTTTTGACATTTGTCAAATTTTCGAAGGGCACAAACGGCATTGTAATTTCTTTTTGGAAACAGATTGAGCTCTACTGTCATTACAATCATTTTTTTCTGTATGAGAAAACAGTTTTTTGGAATAATGCTGCGTATTAATTTGAAGTCTGCTTGCATCCAAGGTTTTTTTGTGGATAAGTAAAGTTTTTTCAGATTATCCCTTCTAATGAAAGGCTTTTTAATAGAAATTGTTTTGTAGGAATTAATTACACGGTGCGATGCTAATGACATAGTGTAGGTTGTGAGTTTTGTTGCGTAGAACACAGCAAAATTTTTTTATATTTCTCCAAAATTGTTTTATTTGACAAAAACGGTATTTTTAATGTTTTCACACAAACATTTTGCAACCTAAAAAAACAAAATACAAAGTTTTTTGAAAAGGGGACAGATAAGCCTTTAAAACGGTATAGAAAAACATGTGGTTCAAACTTACATGTTATGAGTTTTGATCGGGTAAACTAGGAAAATATGAGTTTTTCCAATTTTTTCAAGTCTGGCTATTCTTAATTGCAAAATTTAATTAAAAAATATGAAATAAGTGATGGGTACCCTGGTAGCCTAATGGTTAGTGTGACACTACACCGAGCATATGGTCAAGTTACTCCGCTCGTATACAATAGAATATAATTTGTAATTGTATTGTAATTAATAAAATAAATAAATAATAAGTGATGACTGTTAGACTATTTAAATAATAACTACCGTAATTTTTGCCCGATTTGATCAAACGAAGTATCAATCTCTTCACCAAATAATACACTTTCAGAATGTCGTGACTTATTTCATATTTTTTAATTAAAATTTGCTACTATGAACGGACAAACTTGAAAAATATGAAAAAAAATTCCATTTGACAAATTTACCTCATCAAACCTCATAGCATATTAAGTCAAATAATATATATATATGAATATCATTTGAAAGGCCCATCCTTCTCCTTTCTAATAATTTTGGACATCGATTCAGAAATATTTGTGTAGTCAATAAATTTGTGCGTAAAGTCCAAAAGACAGTTGTTGTCAAATATATGTATCAAATCTACTTTTTGCTTGATTATAATAAAACTTTAAATTTAAAAATGCAATAAAACAAAACCGGTTTCGAATTTTGCCAAATTTATTCTTTTATTGTGAAGTACAATTGTTCGAATTAGAAAAGGAATATTATTTCAGTCATATGGCTGTCGTGGCTGGCCTCATAGTACCTCATTCGATCAGACCAATTATCGTTCACTTTTTCGAATGTATGTGGTCGTATTTCGGCAATGGCATCACGAATATTGGCCTTCAAATGTTCAATTGTCTCTGGTTTGTCGGCATAACATTTTCCTTTAATTTTGCCTCACAGAAAATAGTCCAACAATGTCTAATCCCAGCTCCTTGGAGGCCAATTGACATTACCACTTCGGCTAACGGCCATCAAACGTTTGGCGCAATAAATCGATCCTGTTGAAACCAAATACCGTTCACATCAATACCATAAAGAGCAGTGACAAGAAAATCGGTTTTATCATCGATAGGTGTTCCCGTTCTCATCTTCAAAATATATGAGTCAATGATACCCCCGCTCCAAAAACCACACCAAACAATTACTCGTAATGCGCGCATTGGCTTCTGTAATAACACGTGTGGTCCTTATTAACGTACCCACCATGTTGAAAATGAGCTTAATCCGCAAAGATTTCTTTTGGCAATATCGGCATCATCGCGCAGTGTCTCGTTGGCCCATCTACCGAAGCGGATCCTTTCGAAAAATTTGACATAAACTTGGGTAAAATGTTCAATTCTTGAGAACGATGACATTGATGGATCCTCACGCACACTCTCAGACACAGCTTCGATATTTTCAGATATGCGCACTGTATGAACACTTTCAAGTCTTGGCGCATTAACAATGCAACCAGTTTCACGAACTTTAGCAATAAACTTGCGTATACCGGGCACTGCGGGTCCTACTCTGCGATCAAATTTTGTACGACTTTTTTGTGCAATTTTCTATGTTTTGGAAATAAATTTCCAATAAATGCCAACGTTACTCAAGCGTAAACTGATTCATTACTTTCAGTGGAGATAATATACTGAATTTTGTGACAGAACAGAATGGCATAAGTATTGCCAGATTCGAAATAACCGATGGTTAAACCGATAGATGGTCCACACGTTATAATTACAGGAAGATATCAGATAGATATGATAAAAATTTTAAATAATTATTGTACTAAAACGTAGTAGTTCCTGCGATCCTCAGTCGACAATGCATAATTTATTCTCTAACTTACTTAATGCACCTTTAAACGACATGTTTTACATGGTTTAGCATGTGTCCTTTTTGAATTTTAGATTCACATGTTTCAGTTTGTGTCTGTCATAATTAGTCAATACAATTTTTTTATAAATAATAATAAATTTGATAAAGTGTGAATTAAACATTTTTGAATCAGATGGTAGACGATTTGTCTGGCGAAGCGGTAGCACTGCGTTGCGTTTAAAGAACTTAAAAGAACCCTATAAATGGTTGCCTTAAAATCTTATATTTGTGGAAATGAACAAATTTTATTATTTAAATATATTAAAAGAATATTTCAAAATAAGCTCTATAAATTTATCTATACAATATCATTTTCGATCCCTTCGCGATAATGATTCGGATCAGGTATCCACGATTCTGAAAGAAAGATTTGTATACAAAGCTAAAGAAGTAATATCTAACCAATCCAGATCATAGGCTAAAACACAATAGCTCAGTTCACAATCCTGGGCATTTAGATGGTAAATTTATACCATTGTAAATATTTTCCGTTAATTGTGAACGCTTTTTTGTTCAACTTTGCAAACTTATTGCAAACTTCTCAACACACAGCTGACTCTCAAAAAAAAAAAAAAAAAAAAAAAAAAAGAAAAAACTTTTTTATTCTTTAAAAAGTGCAGTTGTGCAAAATAATAAAATATATAAAAATATGCCGAAGGGAAGCCTAAAAGAACAAATAATAGTCTTTAATAGACGAAGCTGCGGAAGAGATTATATTCAATGGTATGTTCTGTGATATTCTTTGCAAAATTTAATTTAAAGGCATATTTTTCATTTAGGTATTGAAAATAATGATGACGTTGTGGAAGAGGTTTTAGATGAGCTGGCAGAAAATGTATCTATTGTGATGGAGTGCCGCCGAGGATTTTTTAGTGCAGTTCCTAAGTCGAATAATTGGCGCAACAATATTTTAACGACGTTGGATGAAAAGAGATTCCGGCAAATTTGCGATGTTGTGTGGTTTAATAAGGTATAATATAGAATTTACTAAAGCTCATTCTTGTAAACAATTTTCTATTGAATTACAACTAGCAATAGTACTTTTTCGTCTAGGTTCATCAGGAGAAAGCGCATCTTTCAGAAAAATTGCAACTATTTTCGGAGTTGGTGATGGCGGAACCTTATCAGTAATAACAAAGAGTCTTCAAAGCATTTTTACACCTTCAACCGAAGTATATTTACTGGCCTAAGGAGACTGAACGATAGCAAATAGTAACTGAGACATTTGATGTAACAGTAACAGAGATAAAGTTGGCTGAGGCTCCAATCCAAGATTATACGTCATACTTTTCCAGAAATCATATATATTCTATAAAAGCACAAGTAGTTTAGTTTAGTAAAGTCTTGGCGTAACTCTGAATGGAGAACTAAATTGGTCGGATCACGTAAAAATGAACTGTGGAAAAACTTTTGCGATGCTTCGAAATCTCTGGATGTCACAATATTTTACACCAGCTAATATTAGAATGCTATTAGCGAAGACATATTTACTACCGACTCTCATGTACGGATGTGAGCTGTTTGCTAGCTGCGATGCAGTTAGTAGACGGAGACTTAACGTAGCTTACAACGCTATAGCACGATACATTTTTGGCATCAGGAGAAATAGTAGCATATCACATTTCGCCCGACTAATTTATAATGTCACATTTGACAATTTATTGACTTGCCGGACTCTGCTATTTCTACACAAACTTATATATAGTCGACAGCCACCTTATTTGTATGAGAGATTAATATTTTCTAGGTCGAATAGAGGTAACAGGATAAACTCTATGAAATATAGCAAGGCCATCTCTCAACAACATTTTTTTATTCACTCCATTCGTCTCTGGAACCAACTTCCCCTTCAAATACAAATGATCAGCAATGCAAAGCATTTCAAAACTGCCATTTTCGAGCACTTTATTTAGTTAACGTTCTCTAATTTTTGTAAATTTGTTTCCCCTTAGGTTTATTATAATTGTGATATTCTTTTTATTTTTTAATACTGTTGTGTTGTAGTGTTGTGCTGTAATGTTTTTCCTTTCTTTACTTAAATTTACTTTTTTTTCTTACATTTTAAGTTTCTTGTATTTTTTTTTGTTAAATTATGTTAATTAAGTTAAAATAAATGTTACTGAATAAATGTTAGTAACAATTGCTAAGCAGTACTGTAATATAAGATTTATTCTTGTTGTATTGTTTTGAACGGCTGGTCACCCTGGAAGCTGGCATGACGCTCGTATTTACATACTCACTTTTTAAACAAAAAGAGCAGTATTTTTCTTCACATCAATGGATAGCAGGAGATGCAGCATATTATTTATTTCCAATATTAATTACACCTTACAGAAACAATGCACGACAACTTAACAAAAACGCACAAATAGGTTTTAATTTACGGCATAGCAAATACCGAGTTAGAGTGGAGCACTGTTTTGGAATTTTAAATGAAAGATTTGGAAGCCTTAAGCAACTCAGAATGCGTATATGCAATAAAAATAATCATAATTTATGTTGCGACTGGTTTCTTGTATTCTCCATAATATTTTAATAGACCATTGCCCAAGCTTATATAAAACAGTTTTGATTCACGAAAGCACTATATAAAGACAAGCCATATATTCATTAATGTGTTCTTAAATGTTGTCATTTTGTATTTAAATAAAACACATTCAAATAAAGATGCTGATATAAAAAACAATTTTTTTAAAAGCTTAAAAACAGAAAATATTTAGTGAACAATTTTGAAGGAGTAAGTGGATGTGACATAACCGTAATACCATTATAGTGGCCATAGTCAGAACCGTAAACAACTATTGTTAAAGTTCTCTATTAAATTTTACTTACAGGTACCTAGCCCTCAAAAGGGTTGTTTGCAAAATTTCAATCATATATACGATACCATTTTATTGCAGACACTTGAAAAAAAAAAAACATTTTATTGGGGATATTTTTTTAACCCATGGTCAATGGTTAAAATACGTCAAACAATTTTTCCAAACATTTTATTAAATAAATTATTCAGTAAAAAGGTACAGTTAAAACTAAAACATATATAAATGACAAAATAGAAAGAAAAATGTATAGAACTTTGAGTATTAATTAAAAAATTTATTTTTATTTGTAAAATATTAATTATGTGTCTAAAAATTGAAAATAATAAATATGAGCTCAGCTCATTAAATTAAAAAAAAAACTTAAAACAATTCAATTACGGAACAAATCTAAGTTTAAAATGTACTTCGTACTTCAATAAAATATATAAATAAAATTATTAAAAAAGTTAAAATTAAGAAGGTACTTCTGGTTTCTATTAAATGTAATTATGAAATAAGAAAAAAACTACTTTTGCGATTGGCACTTATACTTCATTTCGATTTCATATCTTTGCAAACGTTCATTCTTTTCTATTTCTAAAATTCTCAATTTTTCTTCTTTTTCTAATTGTAATATTTTAAAATCCATTTCACTTTTTATATTTTCTTCCTAAAGCTTAAACTTTCTCTCACTCAACGCCATCTCTTTTTCATGTTTTTCTTTTTCCCATTGTAATCTTATTTTGTGCATTTCTGTTCTGTCCGCTTTGAAAGCAGCAAGGTTCGCAACTGATGATTTTGGAGCATGTTTTCTTAATTTCTCAGCAAATGTTTTCACTTCTGACAGCACGCAATTTGATGGACTTTGCTCACTTAAAACGTCTGTTGGAAAAGAAGTGCTGGCGTTTTCTTATACATGCTTTGTAAAAGAACAATCAATAGTTAAAGGTAATTCCTCTACTAAATCGATTAAAGGATCGTCCATTTGCATCGTGCCTCCACTGTCAACAACACGGAAATCATTTACATTTTTTTCACCAACATTTTTGTTGAGTTGATCATAGGGGACACATTTGTAAAACATTACCTGAAATATAAAAAATTTTAAATCACTTTTTCATATTTTGATAAAGTTCACTTGCCTTCAACACTTGAAGTTCCCGCATCTGATTCAAGGAGTCCAGCCGATCATTGGCTTTTTTGAAAGAAGCCTTTAAATGCCTTACTTTATATCATATTGTCCCCCATGTTGAGTCAATGCCACTTATTTGAATAAATTTTTTATAAAAAATTTGGGCCGTTGGTGCCTATTTATTTTAAAGTACACATAATCAACAAAACTTGTTGCAGGTTGTTTGTTAAAAAGCTACTTAAATTTTTTTACCTCTAATTGTGGAGCATCTTGAAGATAATTTAAAATTTTATTTATTTCGTCCTCTGTCCATTTTTTATTCGGCTTTTCTCTTTTAATTCATTTTTTTATGTTGGACATTTCCATTTTTTTGACTTTATTTTTCAATGTTTTTATTTTTATGATCAGCTGTTCATTTGCTAAGGTATGGCAATGTGTTGGTCAAATATAAACTACGGTTTTGATTGTGGGATATTTGCCAAACCGTGGCAAGTGTAAGTGTATTGTAAAAAAAATACCCAACATTTGCAAATGCCATGATGCTAGATCATTTGCCCAAAATTGTGAACTGAGCTAATAAAGCGTTTTGGAGTATTTCAGAAAACGAATATTTGCAATAATTTTTAATGCACTGTACTGTTTACCTAAGGCATTGCGTTACTTGAAATTTTATTTTCATATCATAAACAGTGTATTCCTATAATTTCCAATATTTGCAAATGAGTCCGAATTAGACTCCACTCTGAAGCTACTTACATCAGCCTCAGCTTAAACAACGGAAAAATCCTGCAGAAAAACTATTAGAAAATGCAGGACTAAGTCCCCTTGGTAAAAGTTGAGAAGCCACCAAAGGTTAACAGTATAATCAGTTTCCTTTATGGTCAAGAGAAAGAAATATATATTGAATGACTGTCCTGTAAAAATGTCTGAAAAAAATTAGAAAGTTTTTCCGATACAATTCTGCTTCGAAAGACCTTATTGATGAGTTTTGCAATATAATTTTTCAATCAGAAATCTGATAAGTCCTAGACTATCAAAAGTCATGTAGCCTTCGAGACGAGTTGTCCGAAATATCAAGAACTTACTTCACCGGTTTTCGAAGGCTGAAAAACAAATGCGGCTGATCATTGAATATACCGATCTCAGAAAATCACATCAAAAATCCTATCTATTCATCTTAGGTCCTTAGTTTGCCGCAGAAAAAAATTCAGCTCTGAAGAGATTTGATAAGTTTTTTAATTAAAATTTCTACTTTTTTTTAACATAAACACAAATCAAAACTATATACGTAATTTCAAATATACACGGGAATAACATAATATAACTATAGCTTAAAATAAACCTCTAAAAACCTATCGGTTTGACATACAGTCATGGACACAAGTCCACTTTCAAGTCCAACATTATTTCTATGAATCGAAAACTAATTATATTTTAAAAAATGACTGTGAATGCTGATTACCATCAAATTACACCGAAGTTTATTTAAGTTTACTTTTTGTGTGCTTGTTATTACTTTTACTTAAGATTTTTCATTTTATAGTGCGAATAAGATTTGACATACCAGGGACTTGAAAAAGTGCAACAATTAAATGTTGTATTTGACAATATTCGAAGTGAAATGAGTTCTTGTAATGTAATGCATAAATATATCTTGCATTTATCTTTGTGTATACAATGCAGAAAAAGACAAACTAATTTTTATCCTGTTTCATTTTAATTGTGAACAACTGTATATGTTTATAATTTTTTTATTTTTAACTAAGGCTTTATTATAGTGTAAAAGTTAAGAGGCAATACCTTATGTCCAATACTTAAATGGGTTTCAATAGACTCAATTGATATTGATATACTAAATTGACAATTCTGATATAGCCACCGAAATAAAAGTTTTTGAAGTGTTTCAATAACTTTCTTATTCTCAATATCACCAAACTTGTGAAATGTGGATTTCAAGAATTCACCAATTAGATAGGGGATTTTATTTACTTTTCATATATAACCCTTTAACTGTTTTTATGTTGAGTATACTTTTTAAAGCCAAACGAAAATTTTACGCACAATATCAAGTATACTTAATTATTTTCTTCAAGAGTATACTCCTTAAAGCGAAATGAAAATTTTTAGCATAATAACGACTATACTCATCTTGAAAAAAAATGTTTGTGTGTATTAACCTTAAGACAATTTGCTTTTTTCATGTGTGTTCCCATTACGCTTTTAAATTTTGTGTACTCGGTTGCATTTTGCAATCACAAATGGAATAGAAGAAGAGTATTATAGGAAGCCAGCAATTAAATTCTTTCTCATTTGTACTATTTATATCACAGAGTGCAACTGAATTTTAAAAGATGTGAAAGTCATAAGAGAAACATTGCAAGAACGACTACAAACTTGCAAATATTTATATGGAGAAAAATGAATAAAAGTCACGTTTGGGTAAAAATTAAAAACTGCAACAAGAAGTTCATCATCAAGACGAAATAAAAAAAATTTCATGTCAAAAATACTCACTTATCTATGCAAAACCTTCATTAGTATTTCGTTGGCTTTACTCGTAGGAAAAACTTAAGATAACCACTATGAAGTGAAACTACTGTTTAGTAATTCGATATTGTAGAATGTTTTCATTTATAATGTTAATAATGCTCTTCTATGTTTTTGGAATATGTTGTGTTGTGCATAGCGTGTTTGTGATTGATCACATTTTCGGTATCTTACTTCTACGTATACGCCACAGTCTGCGATTTTTGAATAAATTTACAATCATTTGAAATTTACGCATTTCATGTTAATAGCAGAAAATCAGAATTAATAATCGAACTATGCAAAAACTTTTTGAGAATTTAAATTACAAATACTTAAAGGAATACTAATACAGTAGGATCTTGATTATCCGTGATGGTCGGGACCGGAAGCATTCCGGATAATCGATTTTCCCGGTTAATTGAGTACCAATTTTGGATAGTCTTTTAGTAGATATTTTTATTAATTAATAAACGAATATGTTCACTTTTATATAAAACCTAAATAATTCAAGGATTTTGTACATGTTTCAAAAATATAAAAAACCGCACTTCTCAAATTTCTAAATTATACTAAACAGGTTTACATGTGTGCTTCTGACTCATCGTATACTTAAGAGGGAATTCCCCTTTTTCGCTTGTTTGTCCAAAATAATAGAAAATTTTTTTTGCTTATAATCACGGATAATAGAGGTAATCAGGGTTAAACGATGCAGAAAAATTTAAGTCGATCCAAAATAAAACTAAGTCGATGCAAAAAATTTTCTTTTTCCATCCCGGATAATTAATGTTGCCGGATAATCAAGGTCCTACTGTAACATTATTTATGTTTTCATACATATGGATGTATATCCACATTTTTTTTTTGATTCTAGTAATTTTAACACACATTGGGAATTTTTGATATTTTTCGTATGTGTTACATGTAAATATTGTTCATACTATTAAACATGATAGGTATACGCTTTACAAGCACAACAATTACTAGTTAACAGTACTTCTTCAGCAATACAGTAATCATAAATATACCAACCAAAATAGTTTGAAGGAAATTAAATTAAATTGTCTTCTTCATAGAACGGTTTTAAATTTCACATAACATCTCTGAGGTATTTTTTGTTCTCATAACCTTACGCAATTATTGAATATTCAATGTTCGTTCTTGAATCTTATGTAAAGAAGAGAGCTGTTTGCAGCTCAGTCAAAGTTTCTGATTAGACAGCATTCTTGCTCAGTACAATCATATCGATCGTACATTTGCATTGTGCACACGGCTTGGAACCCGCCTTGTAAAGATATGTCAAGTGAAAAACAGAGAAAAATCCTCTATAAAAATCCTTTCGAAAGACACGTTTTCAATGTATGAGATATGCGGACATTCAGAGGGAAAAATATCTGCTCGAACCAAGCCAAGATACGATTAAGTTATCGTGGTTCGAAGTCTGCGCGATTTAGAAGAAAATGGAAGTGGAATCCAACCTGGGAATTCAATACTTAAAGGTTCAAGGAGATTTCTGGAATCTTACATGTGCAGGGTATAGTACCTCCTAGAAAAGGAAAAGAAAAGGAATAATGAAAATGTACTCTCAAGGCGGTAAAAGAGAGTAAAAAAGTATTGTAGCCAAAGTAAATACCCACTGTAGCACAGTAGTTCATCCCCAGTAGTATTCATTAAATGCCAACATGCTACATACCAACATTTACAGCAAAATTATAAAAATCACTCAATTACAATCAGATTAAGACTGTCGATTTTGCTGCTAAACCATAAAACATTTAACACATAAGTTAAAAAGTTGGGTGTAATTTATTAAAAAGGAAAAACAAGTTCGAAACTTAGGGAAAATGAAAACAGCCCAATTTAATTTTCAAAAAGTTTCTGATGTACAAATTTGTTTATTGATTTGCATTTAAAAAGAAAAATATAACAACTCAGACGAACAACATACGATTAAGAGATTTTGAAAAATTTACAAAAGACGTTCATAAGAAACTTCGCTCGCAAGCACGCGAAGACTCTTGTTGGAAATTTGCTTTTAAAATTTTAATAAGAGATATCATCATGGACGTCGTTGGTCAGAATTTCAAAAGTATTTGTAATCGTTGACACCGTTGATGGCACCTATTAAATGTGGATCAGTTTTAAGTGTTTAAACAAATATAATTGAACTAATGACCGAGTTACAATTTCAATTACAATAGGATTTCGGCCTAACTGCTCACATCACCCATGTCGTAAAAAAATAACCGATATAAGAAGTGTGTACACGAATGGTGAACTAACTGACCCATATACATGTATACCATAAAAAAGGATTCTTTTAAAAGATTCCAGATTACTACATTCATTTTAGTAACTTAGTCTCGTTTCGAAACATTTCCCAAAGCCACAAAGGCTTTGGTTATGTCCAGGGGACATTTAAGGAGGGAGTTGTCAGTCATTCGATTCATTAGGTTATGGTAAGCCCTAATGAGTTTTATGTTAGACTTGTCTCCCATTTTCCTTATCCTATTGTTCTTTCTACACCACCAGGTACAGAGAGCTTAAACCTAACAGAGAGATTTTAAATGGAATTGGTGTTTATGTAAAAATTCTATATTAGATGGTAAATAACCTTTTGCGACCATAAGTCTTGTTGTATAAATTTCTCCAACAATCGTGCGATATTTAAACGATATTAGTTTGTTATTCCTAGATGACGAGCACAGCGGTTAGAGCTAAGTCAGGATGCATCTCAAATTTGTTTGCCATTGGTATGTAGTCAGTCATTTTTTGCTACGAATCCAAATCTGAAGAAAAATTACATGGTATGGCAGTGGAAATATGCCCGTGTAATTATGTACATAAGTTGTAAATTGTAGATTTAGTTGAGTAGAACAAAAAAATAAAAAAAAATAAAAGTTTAAATTTAAAAATGCAATACAACAAAAACGGTTTGAAATTCAGCCAAATTAACTTTTTAGTTGTGAAGTACAATTGTTCCGGTTACAAATGAAAGACTATTTCATTCACGTGGGAGCCGCGGCTGGTCTCACAGTACCTCATTCGATAGGACCAATTCTCTTACACTTTTACGAATGTTGACCTGCAAATGTTCAATTATCTCTGGTTTGTCGGCTTAAAGTGCCAGTTACCCGAACGTAACGTACCGAAAGTTCTCTATTTAGCATATGGACTACAATGTAAATGCTTACCGAAATGTTCACCCTCTTTAGTAAAAAGGAACGATCCAAGGCGAATTCATATAAGGTGACCGTAACTCTACTACAAATACAACAATGCAAAAACAACAGGCATTTTGTTTTTGTTAAACAGTACTCAGCTTGTCAAAAAAATTAACCCTCAAACCTCCATAGGAAATTGGTTAAAGCAATTAAAAAAACTAAATAAATTTTATATATTGAAAATTCTTATGATTTTTATGTCATGCTAAATTACGCAATAGTGCAGCACATATAAAATAAAAAATAAAAAATAATTCATGCAGTCAAAAACATTTCCACTATACTTAAAGAACATGTTTTTATATGGGCGTTAAAAAAAATATTGGCTGCAAACGTTATTTCTTATTTGCCATAGTTTATGCACCTAGTTGGAGAGACCGAATTCTTTTTTTTTGGTAATTCATCACTCTCGTCTAAATAAATATAAATATAGGAAATCTATCTATCTTAAATATTGTTAATCATCTTGCAAAAATTTTAACATAATTGGCATTAAAATAGTAATCCTAAAGAATTTCTAGAATGCGTATCGTTAAGGATACATGCGGTACATATGAGGGCTTATGACTAATATAAATACGAAATTGAATATTGAAACAAAATACACAAAAACAAACATTTTTTTTTTGACAGTCCAAAACTCCTCAGCTGTTGACACCCACCTTATATGAATTCGCCTTGGAACGATCTGTATAAAACAGAATTCCTTCACGTTTTTACGTGAAATCTGAACATGAGTGATGGGACTATTGTATGCAGAGTTGCATTGCGGCACAAATGCACTCTTTGCTACTTTTAAATTGTTAAATGTACATATATAATGAAATTTATAATTTTTGATTAAAATAATAATAAAAAAAATTATTTTATAAGAAATAAATAACATTTGTATATGAATTTTGAGTGACGAAGTCGTACTAATTCTCCTTTTTGGTACTTTGATGTATGTATGTATATTAATCGTATATATTAAGCTTTTAAATTTAAATATTAAAAATGATTTTTCTTCAAATATTATTACGATTGTAAAGTGTATAAAAAAATTTTTAACACATAATAGATAAAAAATATGTATTTTGAGTGGCAATGTAACGCAAATGTTTTTATGGTACTTTCCTATTTATACATAATTTCCAATTTTCTTAAAGAATTATAAGAATATTTGCTATTATTACTTTTCTAGCTAAAGATATTGTTTTGCAATTTAATAAAAAAAAAACAAAAAATCACTTTCAATAGAACAATATTGGACTGTACTTATATCTAAATTCAATAAATATTATTAATAACATAAAATTTAACGAGCAAATATAATTTCTTCCAATTAAAATTACCAAATTGGTACATTTTGAATTATTGGATTTGCTTTATCTTAAGCCTACTTTACACGGTCCCACTAGTAATATGATCTGTCAAAATTTTGTGTAGAAGAGTACGGATGTGATCGTCTAAACGTACTATGTAATAAAACCATCACACATTGAGAGAAAATACGGACGAAAAGTTTGACAGTCGAATGGCTCTCTTCATTTTTTGAAATGATTCAAAAAACAAGCAAGTCGCATTACATCAGGAATGTAAAACACATAGAAAAAAAGTGTAACAGATGTTTTCATTTTACTTTGTTAGTGTTTTATACCGATCATGTAAACGCAAAAAATATAAATCATACGACTTTTATTCTCATTTTTGTCATACGGATGGAATTTCATCTTACTTTTTCATTAGACTTTACGTACGTAAAGTATTACCGTGTGAAGTGGGCTTTACAAATGTATGTTAACAAATTTCATTTGCATTGTGTTGTGTTCGTGTTTTTTTTTGCTCTGTTTTGTTTTTTGGATCAAAAGAAAGTAAAAAATTAAATAAAATAGAATATATTAATGAATATATTTATTTAAGTGGATGACGAAAAGCTGATTCTTCTCGTCCAGGCAAATGAATGCCTTTACAATAAGTTTTTTGTGGGATACAAGTTAGGCGAGAAGAAGAAGAGCGCATTCCCAAGTTTCGAAGTTAAATCGACCGGCAGTAGTCTGCTGTATTTATGTTTTCATTTTCCATTCAAACACTTTTCAAATGATAACATATCTTGATGCAATTCATCACTCTATTCATCATTTAATTTACCAATGTTCTCTAAAAAATAATTTCAGAAAGTTAAATAGACCAGCCGCCGTAGTCTAGTAGGTAGTGTGTTGGCTTATTAGACGAAAAGCCAGGGTTCAAGCCCCAGGCCAGACATCAAAATGAAATACAAAAAGTATTTCTTCGGCGACTTCCTCTCAGCAGATTTCTGGCAAAAACTCTGAGAGTAAATAAAATTGCCATGAAAAGTTTCTCAAAAATTTGTCGTTCGGAGTCGACTTTAAACTGTAGGTCCCGCCACTCATGTATAAAATTAACACACACAACATAAGTGGTGTGAGAAACTAGGTCGTAATCCTGACTGAAGGGTTGTAATGACCAATTACGTACGTAAAGAGACCAGAGTCCTGATGGTAATCGAAACCAATAGGCCACCGTGGCTCTAACCTTTAAATTTGAGTTTTTTTCTTTATTTTAAAGTTTTTTATAGGTAACTCTGCATGCATAACGTAGACACCTTACAGTTTCACATAGAATAGCAGGGCGAACTTTGTATGGCAATAGCAGAATTAAAACAACTCAATTTTCAGTGTTCTTTTTTTTTAACAAAAACAGCATGTGGTTGTAAAACAACTTTCTGGGCGCTTAAGTGTCAAACGAAATTCGTTATGTGACAGAAATGGCATCAAATTGTATATCTTGTTCGTTTTAAATTGTAAAAAAATATTGTTCTTAAAATTGATAGAAACTGAGTCAGTACATTAACAATATTTAAATAATTTTAAAAAAATGTGTAACATACAAATAAATATATAAATAAATAATTGAATAAAAAATTAATAAACAAAATATGTATACACAGTGAACAAAAAAAAAACGTGCACTAAAAACTAAAACCAAATATATCATTCCAAAGTAATAATAAATATCGTAAAATAATAATTTTTTCTAACCGTCTGTGAATTATGAATAAAATATGCCGTTTAAGCATAATTATTATTACTTTTAAATTATAATTTAACCTTTTGGCGAACAAACATTTTCTGCTGAAGCGATTTAACATTTTATTTTATTTCAATAATCTGTGGCCTAATAGTAGTGACGGGAAACAAATTTTCATCCTGGGCGTCCTTTAAGTCCCACATTTCGCTTGGCATAGTTGCCTATGGGTTGAAAGCAATCTTTTTATCCTAAATTATTAATTTTTAGAAAAGATTTAAAATCAGTTTTTTTTAAATATAGAGTAAAATACAATAAATCTCAAAAATTTGTAATTAGTGTTGTTCGTGATAGTTTCCAAAGCAATCACGGGATTTAGTGAAACAAAGAAACACATTGCATTGAACGCAAAAAACATTTGTGCGACTATATTTTTTATAGGAAGCACAATGAAAGCAGCGTTTCCGACATTCACTCTTTTCCATTATATGAAGAGATTTGGATATACTTATACAATTAGTTCCAAATTTGGTTGACGCTGAAAAGGCACGTTTTCTTGAATTGAAGCAACTTATCAGTTCTTTGGCTAAAGCTAATCGAAATTCAATTGAAGTCACATTGATTGAGGAACTGTTAGCCAATATGAGTTTCTTATATTATATAACTATTATGAACACATAGCTCAAATAGGTCGAAGCGCCACTTACTTCTGCGATCGTACTTATAATAAACTTTCTTTTGGTCCATTAGATCAACGCCTCCCATTCCTTTGTTGTAGTGCTGTATAATCAGAGGACAATCAATATCTATATCAATATCTATTTTATTAGCTTGTCCAGCAACACGCCGTTTGACCTTGATTACCTCTGTTGGGTCAATAAAATTTGAGGCGAGGTAGACATGTTGGATCAGTTAACCAATACAGACGTGTTGATGGGAGTTTCACTAAGCTCATGCTTATGATAATACCCATATAAGCCTTAAATTCGGATATGTTTAAAGTGAACATACGCCCTTTTGGTAAAGCATATAGGTTGGACTGCTCCACTATCATGAGACACAGGCGCGCTTAAAAAAAAACTTAAATTTAATGACAATTTAGAGGTTTTATTTCTAGAGCTTTTAGGAATGATAATTTTCGTTTCAACCCATAGGCAAACATAATTGCCAAACATAAAATGACTATTTTTAGGCAGTTTGGAGTTTATCCAAAACTGTTCATTATATTTTTTTGATAGACAAAGGATAAATCCAAAACATAATTGACTCCCATCACCTTGTGCCCTATCTTTACCCTGTAGTAGCCCTTGGTATAAAGACCATTATTTGGCCAAATTTGGAGCCTCGTAGAGTACATGTGGAGCCAGATAGGGGTTTGCACTCAACTACATTTTTGTTGCCCCAATCTTCTTCTATAAAACATTCTCTGACATATTTGCTCTAGCTGTAACCTGGACAAATATATAAGCCAAAAACCCCCGGGCAAGCATATTTGCCTATGGTCGTCAAAGGGTTAAGGAAATTTGTAAATTGCGAATACTTATGGATGCATAACGAACTTCTGTGTCAATTTTATATTTGCAGTTGCCACAGTGAGGAAAGTGATTGTTTAGGAAAAAAATTTCTTAATGCATAATTGCCAACTATTTAAAGCACTGAAAATCTCGATATAAGGTGCTCCATTACTATCAGTGTAATTCATAAAGCAATCAACGATTTTGTAATCATCGTAAACAGAGGCCACTTTCTGTAAAGTATCAGAGTTATAAATACAGAATATAATGATAAAAGATTTTCAATTGTAGGAAAATATTCTTAACAATTTCATATCTTCTCTTGTTACTTTTTGCTATTGATATACACTGATATACCAAAAGTGAGTAAACACCACTGAAATAATTAATTTTTTAGGATAGCGCGAAAAGTAAATGAGAATAGTCGAATAAATTTCCAAAAATAAAAACGTTTATTTATTACTTATAAAATGTTAAAACAAAAACAACAATTCATGATAAAGGAACATTTTTTATACTTAAGAACAAAACTGTTGTATACTTAAGAGCAAAAGTGTTGACTCATTTATGGCGCTCACTGTATATATAAAAAAGAATTGATACGTAAAAGAATGAACTAAATTACAAGCTGTTGTTCGAAATTATTGAACAACAGGTAAAAGAGCATACCTTTCCAGTCCCTAATGACTGCAGTACTGACATCAATGTCAGAGAGGCAAGTTTAAAACTCAAAAAATTTAATGAAGTTAAATAAGATATCAAAATTTATTAAAAATCGTTAAAAAGCAGTTGCCAAAGAATGAAGAAAAATGAAGAAAAAGTTGGTGAAATCTGGGAATATCCTGCGTAAAACGTTTTCTTTTTTAAATTCATTAGGAAAAAACTATATTTATTTAAATTTTTAAATAATTTTCATTCTAAAATTAACAATAGTTTGTATATATTAGTTTAGCTAATATAATACTGCATTTAATTCTCGAGTACAACCCCATTCCCAGGCGTTGTACCTGTTTGAATACACAAAAAGCATAAATTTCATAAGTTAACTTTTAGCAAATGGTTCTTTTATTAATATTAATTATTATCTAGCAGCCCGTGCTTCAAAAACAGGCTAAGACATCTCAAAAAATAAAATTAAAAAGCACTCTTCTGACAAACACTCTGAGAGTAAAATAAAATTGCCATGAAACTTGTAAAATCTGTCGTTAAGAGTCGACATTAAACAGTAGTTCTCACTAGATTGACACACACAACATGATTGGTGTGAGAAGGTAGATTGCTATCCTGACTAAATGGTTGTAATGACCAAGAAGCCGCCGTAGTCTAGTAGGTAGTGTGTTGGCTTATTAGAGGAAAAGCTAGGGTTCGAGCCCCAGGCCAGATATCAAAACAAAATACAAAAAGTAATTCTTCGGCGACTTCCTCTCAGAAGATTTCTGGCAAAAAGTCTTAGAGTATATAAAATTGCCATGTAAAAGTTTCTCAAAAATCTGTCATTCGGAGTCAACTTTAAATTGTAGGTCCCGCCACTCATGTATAAAATTAACAAACACAACATAAGTGGTGTGAGAAACTAGGTCTATAATCCTGACTGAAGGGTTGTAATGGCCAATTATGTATGTATTATGTATGTTATGACCAAATAAAGTAGTGAAAAAGCATAGGCATGCGACTTCCTTATTAACACGCATCAAGATATAGCACACATGATTAATAACAGTTTCAGCAGCCACACAGTATATTTTTAAACCGTTTGACGATCTAATAATAGTTTGTTTTCTTTCAAATCAATTGAAAATTGTGCGCATATAATTTTTTCAGAAATTTTGTCTATAACAGAAAGTATAGACATCAGACGGAAATTTTAAATTTTATATATTACTGGACAGTTAAGTATTCATATAAATTTATGAATTTTTGATACCGTTGGTTATTTGTCATCCTCTATAATTTTATTAAATTCATATTCAAATAGTTGACTTTCGGCTTAATAGCATCTTATTACCGTAATCAGATGTTTTATAGACGCCAAAAAAAATAAATCCTTTATCAGGAAGCAGACATCAAAATGCTTATTTTGTCATTCAGGATACGTCAATCATAAACTGTTACTTCATCAAACAACTTACACTCTGTTTGCAAAATAACTGCAATTTTTTCTGTAAAAGAGTCTGGAGAAATGTCTTTATAAAAGTTTAAAAAAAAACAAAAACTGTTTCATGACATACAGTTTATGGCATTACCATACTTATGTCGCAACGCTTTCTTCTAAAGTCACGTTGTATCTGTTTATATAATCAGTCAGATTATGTAGTTATGATACTCTCTAACGAATCTCATGATAGACTTGTCTCCCATTAACTCAACCATTGTCTCCACGACTTTGATTCTCACTACCATATGCAGCATGCTTAAATCCTACAGAGCCTGCGACGTTGTTATAGATCAGGTTCTTATTTCCATACTCTATACTTTATAGATACGAGTAGTTGTCATTAATTACAAAATATGTACATATCAGTTTTACTTGTGCATACTTTGCTCATAACGAATTCCATTGTTAAAATAAAAACTTTTTTAATTTTTAATTCTTTGTATTGTTTTCTACTAGCAACGAGTATTTCGTCACCGTCATTGTAGTTAGGTTTAAACACATCCAGTTTCCGTCTCCAACACAGCCGTCAATTTCAAATTCGAGAAGAATATTAAAAATAAGAAAGAAAGAGAGAAAAGATAAACATTACGTTACAGTCAAGTTTGTACCACTGTCCATTCTCTTTTTCCTCATTGCCTACAAACTGAAAATTAAATCATATTTAAAGATTAGATACTGAATGATTGAAATTCCCTTGTTGATAAAACTTAAAACACTAAATAGTAAATCACGTTTGGAAGTCCATAAAGTAGCATTTAATATGGCTTGTCTTACTTTCCGCAAACTCTAGGAAATAAAAATTATTTTTCAAGCGATACCAACAAACACGAAATGTTTTAGCCTTTATAGTCATCAAACTAAATAATTTTAATATTAAAAATCGGTTGATTTCACTGATAATTCTGTATAAGATAAGATTACTTTACTTTATTGCCATTAAGATCCACAATCCAAGATTATTTTTTCGTATTACCCTTTTTGTACGGATTAGTTTTACTAATTAATATAAGAAACTTTTCACGGCAAGTTTTTTACGATCATACTTTTAGCCAGTTGACTTCTGAGAGGTGATCGTCGAAAAAAATATATTTTTATGTTTTTCAGTTTATTTTTCTAGATGTTAGAGCTAAAGTTTGAACTTATGAGCTCTAATATACAACGACCACACATCAATAGACTAAGGTGAACATAACAGATAATTATTTATTTAAATTTAAACTTGACCTTTAAAAAGAACAATTAACTGACTCTCAAGCACAAAAACAACTGAACTTTATTTTGACGTCATTAGAATCGTTCGTTTTTTTAAGGCCTGAAAAACAAGCTCAAACAACTCCCTTCCTGTAGAGAGGATTCATTAAGGCTACTTCAACGGCAATAAAAATGTGAATTGCAACTTTACTTACAAAGCAAAATTCTTTCAGCCACACGAATAGAGACTTAAACAGAGATTGATTGCAATCTGTGGAGTCATTTGAACAAAATTCTGTTCACGTCAAACACAACGAGCACAGAATTACAGAAAGGTATTTACAGTGGTGTTCAAAAAACTTGTAACTGAAATTACATTTTAACTAAACTTTGATTTTTTTAAATAAAATACTTAAGTAGTTTCTTAATTTAGTTTTTTATTGCATTCAGTTCATTTTCGTATTAAAAAAAATAAAAAATGTTCTTCATTCACTTAAAACAATGAAATAAAATAGTTTTTAAAAAATACGCCAAAATTCAAATGTTCAACACATATGCAACTCTTAAATAATCTAAACAATTTACTATTATAAAAATCTTTAATATTTGTGGTATTTCTTTTGTTTTTATTACTTCCGAACATCTTTTAATTAATTTTTTGAAAAGTAAACGAAAAGTTAACTGTAAGTAGATAATGTGGCTGAAAGTTTTGTATCTGATGGGGAATTTTCAAACAGTAGTGTTATTGAGTGTGAAAAAATGCAAAATAAATATATAATATGTGCGTTAATTTTATACATGAGTGGCGGGACCTTCAATTTAAAGTCGATTCCGAACGACAGATTTGTGAGAAACTTTTCTAGGCAATTTTATTTACTCTCAGAGTTTTTGCCAGAAATCTGCTTTCCAACTTCAAATTCTTTCATCTTCCAATACAAGCTAAACTCTCTCTATCTCTTTCTCTCTGTCTCTTGCTCTATCTCTATCTATCTATCATCTTCGTACTAATCTTTATTCACTGCCTGTCTCACTCTCTTGCGCTGTCCTACATTTGGCACTCCTACATGCGGCTCTCCTGGCGTTGCATTCGACCCGAATGTGGCAGTCCACGGCTTCATATCATCGATAACAGTCGTACATTTTCTGGACCCTTCCCCCTCTCCTACTTTGGCCACTTCATATCTGTCATGGTTCATTCTTCGCAAGACCCGGTAGGGACCTAAGAACCTCGGTCTCAATTACAATTCTGTGCCAAACTGGGTACGCTTGATTGCGACTAAGTCTCCTATCTCGTACACTGTCTCTGCGCTACGATTTTTATCAAAGGTTTTCTTGTTCTCCTGCTGAATCTTAAGAATATCCTCACGCGCTCTTTCTCTAACAATGTCTCTCTCTTGAGGAGTTCTTGAATGGCTTCCTCGTCTAACAAACGTTGAATATCCTTGTCTTCATTTACTCTCATCTTGAGGCCAGTTATAATTTCAAACGGGGTACTACCTGTACTGCGTGAAGATGTGTTATTGATCGTCCTTTGTACTATGTCCACATATCGATACCAGTTTTGTGGTGGACTTTGTAGGCACAACTTTGTTAGCATATGGATAATAATCTGGTGAATTCTTTCCACTTGACCGTTTCCGCGTGGTACTCCAGTGGCAATCATCAGATGTTGAATACCTTCCTCTTTACAATAGTTGCCGAATTCATTCTTCTCACAGGATTCTTAAATACAGCAGACTGTCTTCTTATTCGTTCTACCACTTCAGATGTACCTGTACTCTTTGTTGGATAAAGCCAGACAAATTTCGAGAAGGCATCTACTACGACCAAAATATGGTTGTACTGCTTCTTAGTGGTCTCCATTGGGTCTACATGGTCTACGTGATAAGTCACCAGTGGCTTATCGGCCTTATCAATAGGAACCAATAGTCCTTCTCTTTTTCCTTTCTTGGACTCTGCCATAATGCACTCAATGTAATTCTTGACCACTCTTTCAGCTTTTGTAATTAGGTTTCTTATGTAAAATGTCCGAGCTACTAAGTCTGCGGTTTTCTTAGACGCGTAATGTCCTTGCCTATATTCCAACTCAATTATTTCCCGTTCCATGTTCGAGGGAATGACGACAAGTTCCTTCGTGGGATCCTTGTGCACAATGTCTTGTTTTAAATAAAAATCTTCGTACCGCTGGCTCTCCAGCAATTTACTTACAGCCCTTATCCTGTCATCTTGTTGTTGTGATTCCTTGATACGGTGGAGTAACGAATCCTCCATCATTAAGCATGAAGATCGGCTTAGGGCATCGACGTGGCGCATCTTATTACCTGATCTATGCTCGATAACATAATCGAAGTCCTGAAGGAAAAGTGCCCATCTCGATACACGCAGTGGTACGTCACGTTTCTTCATGGTCATTGCAAACGCATTGCAATCAGTGACGATTTTGACACTTATCTCCAATACGAATACTCGCCACTTCTTCAAGGCTTCGATTATGGCCAACACCTCTAATTCGTACGAGTGATAATTTTCCTCAAATGGCGTGGTCTTGCAACTCATAAATTGAACGGGATGTAATTGACCATCAAACGAGTCCCTTTGCAGTAATACTGCCCATAACCGTGCTTGCTGGCGTCGGTGTGATTTTCGGTTTCAGCATTGGGATTAAACAATCTTAATACGCTGGCTCCAACTAATGCGGCTTTCAGTTGCTGTACAGATAAAATTTGCTCATCGCCCATCATAAAAGTCGCATCCTTCTTTAATAAGTCTGATAACGGCTTTGCTACCAACGCCTGAAATATGAAGTGAGACCCAGAAATCTTTGTACCTTAGGGATGGGGAACTTTTCAATTGCCACGGTTTTCTCTTTTGATGGCAAAATTGTAGAATTTTGAAGTAAATAACCTAGGAACGTGATTTTACGCTTTAGGAATTGGCACTTACTCCATTTAATACGAAGTCCGTTTGATGCCGCGACTTTAAGAACTCTTTTCAATTTTTCCAGACCTTCTGCTTCGGTAATTGAGGGTACCACCATGTCGTCCATGTAGATGACTATCGTTCCATCCATAATTTGTTCGTGAAATACAGCACTAATATAGCGACAAAAAACAGCGGGAGAATTTGTTATGCCGAATGGTACGTACGAAAATTCACATTGTCCTCGGTGTGTTACAAAAGCAGTGTATTTACGGCTATTCTCTTCAATAGGGACATGGAAAAATCCGTTTTGCAAATCCAGGGTGGTATAAACTTTAGCTTCTTGCAGGCGCTGTATGACATCGTCAATTATCGCCATTGGAAAGTTGTCTCTTATAATTTTTTCATTTAACCGTCGATAGTCACAGCATAATCGTGTACTGCCATCTTTCTTTGATACTAACACCACCGGCAAAGAATATTCCGAGTAACTGGGTTTCACTATACCATCTTTTAATCATTCAATTATTTGTTCATCCACAATTTGCTGGTCTGCATATGACATCCTACGGGGATTATGAACAACTGGGATTTCATCCTTAAGAAATAATTCTTCTTTTTTGTCGAAGGTAATGGAAAACATTATAGCCAGACAGGTCAATGGTTATCTGGAAGGTCATAATTATTTAACAATCAGTCAGTCAGGTTTCATGAAAGGTAGGAGTTTTACTACCGCTCTATTAAATGTAGTTGATGATCTCAGGTTGGAGCTAGATGTAAATAATGTAGCGTTTTTAGTTCTTCTCGATCACACAAAGGCTTTCGATACAGTCAATCATAAAATTATATTGAATAAGCTCCGGAAGCTGTTTAATTTTTCTAATTCTGCCGCTAGTCTAATTTTTTCTTATTTGTTAGACAGATGTCTGAGGGTTCACTTAAATGGTAATATTTCTGATTCGCTTAATATTTGTAGAGGTGTTCCCCAGGGATCAATACTGGGGCCACTGTTGTTCTGTATGTATATTAATGATCTACCGGATGTTTTGGTTGACTGCCGTGTTCATACTCGTAAGGAAAATATTGATTCTAGTTTACATTCTGTTAACCGTGATTTGGATAGGATTGATCGTTGGGTTTCGGCGAATCCCTCAAAGTCCAAACGTTTAATGCTTTCGAAGACCAACGTTTCGTTTGCCATACCTGGATTGAGTATCAGGGGAAATAAAATTGACTATGTCAAGTCTGCTACTAATCTGCTACTAATGACAGATTATCGTGGTCTGGCCATATAAGTGTCGTTGTTGGCAGAATATACATCATGCTACGTAATTTATGGGCGGTCATTGATTCAACTCCTTTTGAAATTCGTATGCAACTTGCTAAAACTTATTTAATTCCTGTGCTATTGTATGGGTGCGAAATTTTTGCAAACTGCGATAGTAATGACAACAGGAAACTAAACTTGGCATACAATAATATATCAAGATACGTATTTCTTAAAGGTCGCCGGGATCATATTTCTCATTTAGCGCATCAGACATTTAGTGTAAAATTTGATAATCTTCTGAAAATTAAATTCCTCTTCTATTCCATAAAATTATCAATAAGGGACAGCCGGAATATTTAGCAGGCCGAATTAAGTTTGCTAGATCATGCCGGTCATGAAGATTATTCAACAATGTTACGGGACTCTTCTGTCGCAGCGACACACCACTAGTCTCTGGAATTCCCTACCAAGTTACATCCAAAAGTGAAGCAATGCAAACGCGTTCAAAAAGGAGTTATTTAAATTGTTCTCTTAATGAAAAGTTTGTTACGTTCTTAGCATGTTTATTATATCGGTTAAATATTTATTCTTACTTTTCTATACCAATTTTGTAAATCTTTCTTTTTTATATCTTTAGAATTCTTTATCTTTTTTAACTTTTTTATTTTCTTTTTATTTCTCTAGTATTGTTAGTTTTCCTAAAATAATTAAATAAATTAAATTATATTTCTACTTAATTTGAATATTTTAATAATTAATTTGTTAGTTTTACTTAATTTCTTATATTTCATAATTTCTATTATTTTTTTATATCTTATTGATCCTAAGCATAGCACTATAACTTATAAGATTAAAATCTTGTTGTGTTATGTTAATGATAATAAATAAATAAATAATTACTTGCTATCAACTGTATTAACAATTGTACAGTTGTTGTTGTTCGTTGTTGCTGGCATTGTAAAGAGTATTAACAAGTCAATAATAATAAAAAAAAAATATCTTCATCCTCACTGGAAATGATTTGGGCTTCCTTGGTTGATACTCTTTCACTATTCTTATTATTTCCTCTCGAATTTCACGCTTCACGTAGCCTATATCTAAGTTATCTGGGTCTGCAGTTACACAAACTTCATTAAATTCTCTTATCAACTCACAAACTTCATTACCATTGGCACCTTCAACATCCGCACCACCTGCCGCATCCGATTCACTACCACTCGTATTGACTTTCACGGCCTGAGATTTCGAAGACTTTATTGAGAACTTCGCTCCATCCTCATTTATCAACACATCGACATATTCCAAAATATCATTACCTAATACAGCAGAGTAATAAATATCGAGCTCACGAGCCACATGAAATTTAATTGGCACTTCTATACTATCTAAACACACTTCCGTCTCAAACGTGCTAATTGTTTCTATTTCCTTCTCTCCTATGCCAATCAATTTTCTTCTTTCAGCGTTTACTGTAACGTCACCCATCAACATCAAGGAATCGTAACGCACACAACTAATGTCGCTACCTGTATCTACGAGGGCTGATACTTCTAAACCCAAAATTGAAACATCTATAAATTTCTATTCGACCGCGAGATTACTGTATCACTAGATTTACGCTCCTGGCCAGTCAATGTATGGATAATTCCACGGGACTCCGTTTTACTAGACTCTTCCTTCTTAACTTCATTCTTTGTGCAATTAAACAACTTGTGACCGACCTCGTTGCATCTAAAACATTTTGGTTCCGGTCTAGGACAATCTCGAATTACATGGCCCTTCTGCCCGCATTTGAAATAACTCAAGGTTATAGGTTCCGATTTTCCTACAAGCGCCAAAAAGTCTGGTTTGGCACGCGATCTATTGTAAATTAGCTGCTGCGTTGGTTTGGTTACCCTTTCATATACTTTAAGTTTGGCCTTCAGATCCTCTATATTGGTGGCCTGGTACAATATTGTTCTATTAACCCTACTATCTGCTATACCTTCAATAAAATACTCGATTACACTCTCGTCATCCAGATTTATTGGCGAACTTATTTCCATAAAACAGTACAAATATTCGCGATAACTTTCGTTGGGACGTTTTCTCCTGTTCTTCAACAAACGATGGATCTCGATCGCAGTCAGCTTAACACCAAATTCCTTTTTCAGCGCATTTTTCAGAGAGGCCCAATCCTGTATTCGGTGCTGGCTCCGGCAAAACATTTTAGCTGCTCCCGTAAGAAGCTGTCGAGCATAAATGTATTTCTGTAGTTCATTCCAGCCAAGCGGGTACGCGCAATACTCAAAGTCATTAAGCCAAGTTGAAATATCAGGTTAGTTTTCGCATGAAAATTTTGACAAGGTGTCCTCTACATCTCTTAGCGTAAACGTAGAGTGTTTCAGGATGTTCTGTACCTGACCGTTGACCAGCGTTCGAAGCTGCCTCGCCTCATTCTGAGTCTGTATCCTCCTGCCTCTGGACAAAATCAAATGCCTAATCAATCTCTCCTGCAGGACAGTCTTAGGTCCGTCATCATTGAGCCCTAATTCAACTAATTTCAGATTTAAATCCTCAACAGTTAGCACTAAAATCTCAGACAGTTCCATTTCCAGTCCGGTCAATTACAAAATTAAATGAATAATAAGGTTAAAAGTATAATAAATTCAAAATAGCAATTATAAATAATTAATATTAAACGGAGAAATGTTATGAAATAATACAATAATAAAAGCAACAAATTCAAAATATAAAGTATGCTTGGTAAGTGAAATTAAAATATAAAAATATGATATTAAGTGAAAAGTATTATCAAATAAAGGAAATATATCAAAAATTAATATTCAATAGGAATCTAAAATTCTATAAAGTATGCTTAGTAAATAAAATGAATATATAAAAAAAAATGATATTAAGTGAAAAAGTATTATCAAATATAGCAAAAATTAATATTCAATTCTATAATATGTTCAAAATAAATGAAATTTAATGTACTATAATTCTGTTCAAAAATTAATTAACTTATTTCCAAATTATCAAAATCAAATTGTCTTAATAACATTAATATTTCTTTATATTATTGTAATGTATTGAAACAGATCGTTTGGAGTTTATTCAGTAACTAACTAACTTTATTTATATTTCAATAAAAAGGGATAAATAAATAATGCCTAATTAATTAACATAAGGAAAGCTTAAAGCTAAGGGATTAGTTCTAAAAGCTTAATTATAAAAGAGGTAGAGAGTTGTCTGTAAGAAAGTTTCATACATAACACGCCTCCCCTTAAATTTGATTTTTAATAATTTTAAAAATATAAATTTTAATCATATTTACAATAGTATAAATTCAAAAATTATATAATGCATACAAGTTCATGCATAAAAAAGAATATATAATTTTAATATACAATATACATATGTATTTTATTTAATTCAATGAAAGTTTAGTTTTTAGTAAAATATACAAAATAATAGGAAATTACAATTAAATATATCTCTTATGTGCTCTAGGTCTTAGCACTGTTGAAGAGACGTTTTCATTCTCTCTGTTTTGATTTGAATTTGACAAATTTTTATTATTATCATTGTTTACGTTTTTATTACATTCTGAGTTAGAAGTTAATTCATCTATATTATTATCATGTGACTTTTCAACAGCTTGATTGGTGGAATTTCCATTTGAGCATGATGGTATATCTGATGAATCATTTTGATTTTCGCGATTGGTTTCAATGTTTTGATTCTCATTCACTCCTGCCCTAATCTGATCAGTATGTCTTTTTATAATTCTACCTGTTGAAAGAATACATTGATATGAACGTGGACCTGTCTTATATTTTATGATGGCAGGCGCCCAAGACTTTGAATTAACGTTTGTATAATCTCGTATGAAAACATTTTGACCTTTCTCGAATACAACCGATCTTTTACCTTTATAATTCGAAATACTTTTATTTTGTTGTTCTAATATCTTGTCTCTAACAAGAGGTGGTTTAATTAGATCAAATCGAGTTCTAATTTTGACCTTTCTCGAATACAACCGATCTTTTACCTTTATAATTCGAAATACTTTTATTTTGTTGTTCTAATATCTTGTCTCTAACAAGAGGTGGTTTAATTAGATCAAATCGAGTTTAATTGATCTTCCAATAAAAAGTTTTGCTGGGCTTTCATCAGTTGAGCTGTGTTTTGTATTACGATAATCCATTAGAAAACGATTTAATATAATGTCAATATTTTCATTTGATTCAGATGACAAGTTCGCATAAATAGATTTTTTTAACGTCTTCACGAAATTTTCAGCTTGGCCATTGGTGGCTGGATGCCCAGGAGCTGTTAGTACATGTTTTATTTTATTGTTTGAAGTAAAAATTTTAAATTCTTCAGAGACAAATTGTCTGCCGTTGTCGCTGACAATAGTATGAGGAATACCAAAACGACAGAAAATTTCTCTGAGTTTTGAAATAACGAAATTGGAACTGATTTCCTTGGTTTTAAATACTTCTACCCATTTGGAAAACGAGTCTATGACTACAAGAAAATGATAATTTTTAATGGGACCTGCGAAGTCTATATGTATTCTTTGCCATACAGAGTTTGTAGGACTCCATGGTATAAGAACACTTTTTTCTGGACTAGTCATGAGTTTTTGACATGGAATACATTACTTAATTAAATATTCAATATCTGAATCGAGTTTAGGCCACCAAACATAGGATCTGGCTAGTGCTTTGGTTTTAACGATGCCTAAATGAGATTCATGTAAAATTTGGAGTACTGACTCTCTCAATTTTGTTGGTATTATTACTCTATAACCCCACAATAAACAATCATGATCTACAGTTAACTCAGAATCTTTGGAAACAAAAGCTTTAAATTGTTCATCTCTGAGTTCTTTGAGTTTACCCATTTTTAAAAATTCACATACCTTAGAAAGTATAGGATCGCGCCTAGTTTCCCGAGATATGTCCTTAAAATCAAGATTTAACACGTTTTGCTTTTGTATATAATTTACAAATGTAGTACTATCATTGGTATTATCAATGTTACTACCTATATGTTGAGGCATTCGCGATAAATTATCGGCTTCATTCAATTCGCCTTTGACATGTTCAATTTTGTAATTGAAACCTGAGAGTATAAAAGCCCATCTTTGGATACGTGCTGCAGCCATTACTGGTAAGCCTTTATTTTCTCCAAATAGGGTAATTAATGGTTTGTGGTCTGTTTTTAATGTAAAAACATTTCCAATTAAATATTGTTTTAATTTCGTAACACAAAAAACTATAGCTAAGGCTTCTTTTTCATGCGTACTGTATTTTTGTTCAGCTTTCGATAAAGCTCTTGAAACAAATGCTACAGGTTTTAAATCATTATCAAATTTGTGTGACAGAACGCCAGCTATGGCAGAATCTGAAGCATCAGTCGTGAGGAAAATTGGTAATTTTGGATTGAAATGAATTAAAACTTTGTCGGAAGTAATTTCCTTTTTTATGGTTTGGTACGCTTCTTCGCAATCTTTAGACCATACGAATTGTACTTTTTTTTGTAATAATTTATATAAAGGAGTCATAATCTTTGCAAAATTGTTGACAAACTTTGCATAATAATTTACCATGCCTAAAAATGCTCTCAGCTCAGAAACATTATTAGGGGTGGGGGCATTAGTAACGGCAACTATTCTTTCTTTATTTTTTTTAGACCACATCTATCGATGGTAAAACCTAAGTAATTAATTTCCTCTTTGAAAAATTCGCATTTGGACAAATTTAGTTTTAGTCCTGCCAGCATTAACTTATTTAATACTAATTTTAAATTTCGAATATGTTCTGTCATACTTTTACCTGACACTGTAATATCATCTTGATATACAACTACGAATGGTATACCTTGTAAAATATTTTCCATTGTCTTTTGAAATATGGTAGCTGCAGGCTTGATACCAAAAGGTAAACGTTTCATTTTTAATGTGCCAATATGTGTTGACCAAGTACATAAAAGCTGTGATTTTTCATCAAGAACTAATTGGTTATAAGCACTAGATAAATCTAGTTTTGAAAACAACTGACCACCTTGGAGTGCAGCAAAAATTTCATCAATTAATGGTAGAGGGTATTTAAAATCTGTTAAGTATTTATTAATAGTAACCTTATAGTCACCACAAATGCGGATATCACCATTTGGTTTTAAAATTGGTACAAGTGGTGTACCCCAGTCTGAATGATCAACTGGTTCTAAAATGTCATTTGTTATTAACTCCCTTAAATTCTTTTCTATTTTATCTTTCCATGCTAAAGGAACAGAACGTGGTTTACAGAAAATGGGCTTTGCATTTGTGTCCATGGACAAAAAAATCTTTCCAAATTTGTAAGCTCCAAGACCACTACTGAAAACATCATGAAATTCATTTCTAATTTCCTCAGTTATAATATAAGATTGGTCAGAATCAATAGAATTTACTTGAACAAGTTCAAAATTAAAATTTCTTAAAAAAATTCTTCCAAATAAGGGACTGTTGTTATTGTTTGTTACAACAAGTTTAACATTTTTTTTAATACCATTCACTTCAATATTTTCAATGTATTCTCCCAATACTTCTATTTTGTTTCCATTATAATCAACATATGGATCTTTACAGGGTGTAAGACTTACTTTTTTATTTAATTTTTTTACAAAAGTTTTTGATACCAAACTGCATGGAGCACCAGAGTCACATACCACATCAATGGGAATTCCATCTATTTTAATTGAAACTTTGTAAAGCTCAGTTGAATTGCCACAACTTTTATCATTATAGATACTGTAAATAGAAAAATCACTAGAATTATTTTTGGTAAAATCTTCACTATCTACATCTGATTCAGATACATAATTTACAGTTTTTTCTTTAAATCTACAAACCGAAGCTAGATGACCAATTTTACCACAAAAATTACATTTACTTTGTTTAAATCTGCATTCATTTGAATTATGGTTTCGCCAGCCACAATGAGAACAGGCATTGTTTGTCTTCTTTTGATTATTCGGTTGTTTCTTCTCATATCGACCTTCATACTTATTTGGTTTGACGGTTTTGTTTTGATTATTGTAGTTTTTATTTCGATATTTACCTCCTTTGACGTTAAAAACTTGCATATTGTGGCTATCATCTTCTTTAGCTAATAACTTCATCTCCATAATTAGAGCTTTTCTTAGTGCTTCATCAATTGTTATTTTCTCGTCTTCTTCACACAGTCGCTCAAATATTTTGTTGTTTATCCCCATGATAAAACGATCTAAAACAAAAGCATTTAAACTGTCCCCAAATTTACAAGAGAGTGCTAATTTTTTTACTCCAGCATGCCATTCTCCTACCGTTTCATTTTCGCTTTGTATTGCTGTATGAAAGCTTTTTCTCTCTCGAAAAACAATCACTGGTGGAGTGTAATGTGATTTTAATAAATTACAAAGCTCTTTAAAGGTTTTTAAAACTGGTGCATCCGGACTACATAAATTATGCAAAGTCTCATATGCAATTGGTCCTATTGATTTTAAAAGAGTAGCCTTCTTTGCATTCTCTTCAGTGCAGTTGATTTCAGCAAAATGAATATCCAGTTTCTCTTTCCATAATAACCAAGATTCATTCCGCGGGGAAAATTGAGGAATATTATTTGGATGATAAATCATAACGGTTCCATTTTGTACATTGTCTGGCATGATTGAAATAATCTTTATCTTTTTATATGCCAATTTATTAAAAAGAAATTATGCCTGTTGTAGAAAAAAATTATATTCTTTCTTTTTCTTTGAAACGTTTTTGTTGTAGCCTTTTTTTTAAATATATATTGGCCTTCTTTTAAGGTTTTTATTTTTGGTTTTATTTAAAACTTAGTGTGAAAAAAATTGTTGTTTAAAATCTTTGTTTTTAACAAAAACTGTTTTTCTTCTAAATATTTTTATAGTTCTTTTACTTATTTTTTTTTTTTTAAGTTTTATGGTATAATATACCAGATTTATATTTTAACAATAAAACAAGACAAATTGTTCAATTCTTTATTTTTTTAAATGTGTAACTACACTTGATCGTATATACGAATCACTACCGGTTTGACCTCGTCGCCAATGTAATGTATTGAAACAGATCGTTTGGAGTTTATTCAGTAACTAACTAACTTTATTTATATTTCAATAAAAAGGGACAAATAAATAATGCCTAATTAATTAACATAAGGAAAGCTTAAAGCTAAGGGATTAGTTCTAAAAGCTTAATTATAAAAGAGGTAGAGAGTTGTCTGTAAGAAAGTTTCATACATAACAATTATATTATTTTATGCCCTACTGTTCTGCTCTCCACTGTTAACTATTTTCTCTTTCCTGTTCATTGACACAACAATATAGTATTATTTCACTCCCTCATAGGCACAATATAAAATTTAGTATTAATGTACTCTTTACTTCAAACTCAAGGTCTCAAAAACGCAACTTCTCTTTATATTCTTGATATTCACTCAAAACATAGTAACTTTATTTTCTTCTCCTTACTTTAATCTTCTCTAAAATATTACCAGTAACGTAACATACTATAATTTCCTACCAGCGTTGCCACTGAACAAATTTTAATCCTACCAAATTTTTGTCAAAAAACTACCAAAATCGTTAAAAACATACCAATATCCAACAATATAACAATATAACAACAATATAACAAAAATAGTTTATAAAATTCATTTCTAATAATATTTTTAAACTAAAAAATACTTTAACTTCGAGTTTCTTTTTTCTGTAAAAATTTAACAGGTATTTTGTGGTTTTCAAAAGACAAAATATATGTAAAATGTTCATTCAAAGTACTCGTGGGTTATAGAAGCATTCAATATCTGTAAAAACAAATATGTCATAAGAACTTATGTACATTTATTAAAGTTTTTAATACATATTTTATATTAAATAATACATTTATAAACCCATACGTTTAATTACAGTAAATTAATGTTTGATATGTAAATTTTTTTAAATAAATACTTTTTGATCCAACCTACCAAAAATCAGTTTTACCTACCATCCTACCAAATTAAAAAATCCTACCAAATTTGGTAGCAAAAGCCCAGAACGGCAACGCTGTTTCCTACATCAGCATTTCTGCTCAAATATCTTCTTTTGTCTGTTCTCTTCTTTTATCGCTCTTTTTCAAATATCAGCACCACTTCAGCTCATACACTTGTAACCACGTCACTCAGCAGCTCTCTTCTTCAAACAAGTATGATTTAGATTTTCTTTCTTTCTTTCTTTCCTTATAATGTGTTGTGTGTGTTGTTATTGTGGTTTGTTGGTTTTTTCTTCTTTTCCTCTTCTTTTTACTGAAAGGTAACGGTTTCACTTCTTTTTTTTTTCTTTGTTTGATGACTTTTCGAGGTTATATGTCTTATTTTCATATATTACACAGCAAAATTACACAACCACACATTAATGCATCCAAGCTTCTTAATTTAGCGATCAAGTTTTTCCACTCTTTTCCTCAGCTCACCAGTCTATCCCGGTTGAGCCCCCATTTGTGGGATACTTGGTGATCTGCTAGTAATAAAACACACACTTTTAATATTAATTTGAAATTCACAATATTTTATTAATTAAACTCTGTTCGTTTTGTCGATGTGGCTTGTTTGCCTGTCCAACTCACACTCGCTGTCCCTTCACATTCCTTTCCAACTTTAAATTCTTTCATCTTCCAATACAAGCTAAACTCTCTCTATCTCTCTCTCTCTCTCTATGTCTTGCTCTATCTCTATCTATCTATCATCTTCGTACTAATCTTTATTCACTGCCTGTCTCACTCCCCTGCGCTGTCCTACATTTGGCACTCCTACACATATATGTATATAAATTTTATTTTTCATTATATGTACATATTTTGTAAATTACTATCTGTACCCTGCGCGTGTTGCTGCGCCACCAACTAAAATAAATTTGAAGGAAAAACAATTATTTTTGAATAATTCAATTGATTTTGTTTCGCGTTGTCCTGATTATTCCGACGAACGGGCCTGGGTAGTACGCATTCGATCAGTTTCTAATCTCACTTCTTGTTGTTCAAGTGGTTCAAGCGAACGGGTATCAGCGGCATATACTCGAAGATTTTTCAGTCTCAATGTTCGTCTGATTCTGAGGTTCGTAATGCTCTTTTCTTCCTTGCTTGAGCTGTAGGTCGACAAATTGCTTGTCATTTATTTTGAATAATTTTCAGTGACGCCATCCATCGGAAATTAATCGCACCAACCTCAGTCGACTCATGCGCAACAACTTTATTAAAGAATGCACAGTTTACGATTTAATTAATTTTGAGTAATTTTCAGTGGCACCACCTGTCGCAAATTAGTCATACCTTCGTCGGCACCTGCGCAACAACTTTGCTAAAGATCATATCATGATCAAATGCACAGTTTACGATTCTATAAGGTACATACAAACAAACATTCATTATTATATGGGTATGTGGGCGTGGCACCTCGCCTACTTGATATTTTAAAATAAGAAGTAGTCTATAGTTCCTTCCAGACATACAGGAAGGTACTTTTTAAATTTCAAGAAAATCGGTACAGCCGTTTAGCCGTCAAACAACAACAAACAAACCCACAAACAAATAAACACACATTCATTTTTATATATAAGAAGATCAGATTACATAGCGCTGATGGGTGACGTATACGTAATATTTTGTTAGACAATAACACTCATACTTTTTTTATTTATTTTAATTTATTTTATTTTATTTGCCTATTTCAACATAAAAAGTAGCCTATATTAATTCCGAAGTTTTTGTCAATTCAAGTTTTACATTTTCAGCTCAATTTTCAGTTTTGTTGTGTTTTGATGCTATCGTATACGGATTTAGTCCTTAAATCATTTTAGCAATTCATTAATACATACAAGAAAAGTGTAGTACTTATCGTTTTTTTACCAAAGTATTGTTTAACAAAGTACTGCATAAAAGATTTGTATATAATTAGATGTCACTATTGTAATTGTTTTTATCCTATCGCCATGCCGAGATGAAAGTGATCCGGCTGCTATGATCAGAGGGATCTAAACTTACCTCACCAGCTACCTGTTCCTCCATTTGGGGCGGCTAACAGACATCAGTTTCCTTCACTATGTGAAATGTATCCAATGGACAAGTGTGCTAGTCTGTCTGCAACATGAGAAAAGGAAAACAAATTAGATCTCTATGGAACCTCTGTACTACGTCTAATATTGTCTCTGGAGGAAACAGCGAGACATTCGACGGTTATTAGACACCGGACAAACAGTTAACGACAAACACTTCGTACTTGCAAAAGCTGGTATGATGGAAAATACATTTAAACTCCTAGGTTCGAAGTAATTACAACAATCTTCATATACATGTTGGTAGCTTTTAAAATCTGATGGATAGAGTATATTCGTATTCGAGTTTAGAAATCTCGTTAAACATTTTTTCAAAAAGTAGTTTGCGAAATACGTGTGGCCTTTTATAAGTATTTATAACATTGTAGTTGTGACCTTTCAAATTTATAAATTAAAATGGCAGTTTTCAACCTAAATGAGTAAAATTTTAATTAAATTAAAATTAATTTTTAATAACAGCCAATAACAGTTAATAGCCGAGTGTTGTAGCGACGTATACGTATACGTAACGCCCTTTGTTTTGACGAGATGGGATTCTAGCGCATTGATTGCTGCTTGGCACGTATGTCTCCTATTTCAACCATACAGAAAGCTTGTCAAATAGCAAAAATCTCCGCCTAAAATACGCTGGCCAGGTTAGGTAATCCGTATTACCCGTTCAGTGCCAGTTTTACGGAATTGGACCCAGTTCCAGTTCCTTATTCCATTTTTGAGCCATCGTTGAAGATCGTTATATCACCGTCATCGATGACAGCTTCGGCAAACCATTCTTCCAGTTTGGGAGTGTGAGTCTTGTATGTTCGTGTGAAGATAGTCTCCCGTACTATGGATTCACTCCCTACACTACCGTCATTAACGAGCTACTATGGCCTCTCGAGAAACTTCAAAATAGACGTTAAAACACCGACCCGTACATGAGAGTTTTATTCCATTCTCGGTCGGTGTATATAGTAAAATCAGATGATAACATCTTAAGAAGGAACTGAAAGAACTGAACAAATTGTAGGATGCAGCCAACATTACACTGAATTTTCATGCTCAGAATGTCAAGAGCTTCTGACTCCTTTATATTTACAACACCCATATATTAAGATGCTGCAATATTATTGCTGCGCTTATGCGTCAATAAACAACACTGGGATATATTGTTTAAACCTTAAAATTTTTTTTCCTAAAAATGATATAAAATTTCTCCATTGAATCATTGGAGCATCGGTACAATGTGGTTTGTGTTTCACTATTCTATCGCTATTACAACGGATGTTTATGTCCGGAGATCGAAAAATCCCTTCCCTGGCGATCAACCTGAACAACAAAACAGAAGTTATTGAAGATTTCTTAGCAAGCATAAAAAACACAAAATAAAAAAAAGAAATAATAAAGTAAAATTGTAAAACAAAACCTATTTCCTGTTTGTCAAAATAAATCTAAAGAATTTAAAATTGAAAACAAAATTACAGACAAAATTCTAAGAAATAGAATAGGTATCCCAATTAATACAAAGTAGTCTAAAGCAAATTGTCAATTTGCAAAACGCAGAATAATCATAAATGTAATTTCAATTAAAGTTTGCAAATGCTGAATAAACAAAAAATGTAATTTAGTTTGAGTCTAATAATAATTATAATAATAAAGAAAAAACAGTTGTTGTTTGACTTCTTAATGTGACGGTACACTTCCTCCGAAAACTTTTGTGTTTTTTTTAAAAACTTAATTGTCCTTACAAAATACAAAATTCGCGCGCTACTATGAACACCGCATTATATGAACACCGCATAATGTGAACAGTTTTTTTGCTTCATTGACTACTCTAAAAGATGAAAAAAAGTAAAAAGACCTATAATTTGAACTGAATTTTTTTTTTATTTGAAACGTTAAAATTTTGTGTTTATTAGTTGCGGGAATCCCCGTTTAGGTGTATATATATACATATATACATCTGCTTGTATATTTATTCTTCATTTGCTATTTAGATACTGTGAAGCACCGTATAAGCAGTATAGAAACGGAATTTTGAAGTTTACCAACGAATTATGAAAGGGACAGCAGATATTACCAAAAAGTATTTCTGTCCCTCTCTGTTTGTAACTCTGTTTTGTTTATTTATGTTTTTTTTTAGTTTTCGGGGAGGTTTTTTTATATTGGCGAGAGTTAATAAAAATGTAATTTTTGTGTAAAACTATTAATAAATAATAAAATCAACTAATAACAATAACAAGTTTTAACTTTTCCTTTCAAGAAATTAAAAAATATTGGCAACTTAGAGCAAGAAAAAATTTCTATGAGCAGTTCGTCTTTTTTTTGATCTTGTAATGTTTAGCTTCTTAACTACCTCTTGCACAAGAAACTATATTCATTGTGACCGAAAAGCACCCACATTTCGATTAATATTTAAATAATTTCCAAAGTTTAAACTTTTCATTGAAGAAATTAAAAAATATTCCAAATTTTCCCTTTTTTAACACAAAATAAATGTTTATTTACATTTAATTTTTCTGCTTTATGCGCCAGTTTTCTCTCTGTATATCTGTTGCTTCTAACATATTTGATTCGCAAAACATTTTAACATTTTTTCTCGCTCTAAATTGGATAGTAATGTTGCTGCTATGAGCGTTTGTCAAACGTCAATGGTTTCTATACTGGTTTTACCGTGCTGTGAAGAAAGTTTGTGAAGATTAGATTATAAAATGTGTTCTAAAAAAATTCTAAAAAAAATAAAAAAAATTCATAAATAATGATTTTTGTTTAAAAGATGGTATAATTCTGTTTTAAAATTTTCGGTATTTGTATTTGTTTATTAATCTGGATTCACCCATTGTTTTGCTTGTTCCGGAACAAATTCAGTTTTTTCAAAGTTTGTTCCGAAACGATTCACCCACTTCGAACAATTGTTCTGTAAAAACAAGGCTACCATACGAAATATTTTTGTAAACGATGCGTGTTAGTTTTACAATTAAGCAGCACAGTAGCAGATGATTGCAATTCCTTTGTTTTCTTGGCTTGGGTGTGATCATATTTATTATTGTGTTACAAAGAATTTGTAAATTAAAACAAATCTGAAATTGTTGAAGTGAAAAAATGGGTAATAATTGATGTTATACATACATAAATAGATACATACAAATGTACATGAAATAAGATGTGGCAGCTCAGTTCAACTTTACTTAAAAAATTAAAGTAGCTGGCAGCACAGTTCGAATGTTTCGGAACAAAAATTAAAATTAAACCAATTCCAGCTGAAAATGTTCCGAAGCAAGCTTACTCTCTTTAGTTCTCTCTTTCAAAAGGAGAAACGTCAAACTCCATATAAAAAAATTGTTTCGGAACAAAATGGGTGAATCCAGCTTTAGTAATACAGAATTAAATGCAACACGACGTATTATTGATATTTAATTGAAATGTAGAACATTATGTATTCCACCAGAGGTCAGCAATGAGTATTCAAAACGATGAGTAGATTCGAATCATACTTATAATTTCTAATACTTATTCGCATTCATACTTATTTTAATATCATACTCATACTACTCATATTTGAAATACTCATGGTACTCATACTTAACAATACGCATTATGCTATTGATTTCGACTCTCCATGACTCATCGTATATGCGAATCACAAAATAAGTATGATTCGCGTACAAACACTACAATACTCACAAGAAAGTTGTGTGTTTGCTCTTTGTCTTTTTTGTTTATGTGTTATGAGTTTGATGTCAACGTTGTACTCATACTCATTGCAACTTGTACTTATAAATCAATGTTGTACTCAGTACGAATGAATCAGAATAATTGGATTTCAATATTGTTGACTCACTCATAATCAAAATTTCATGAGTACTTATGAGTAGCGAAAAAGCGATTCATTGCCGATCTCTGTATTCCAAATAAATGGAGTAGAAAAATGACTATTGTAATAACAAGTTATTAATAAAGAGATTGTTTTTATAATTCCCAAATTTGTTAACTTGTTTAACTTTTTTGTAATAAATTGTGGTTTAGTAATATAATGCAAGAATTACAAATCAGTGATCCTCTGTGTAAATACATTCTTAAAATATTGACAGATTCGAAACAAATTATTACAAATTAAAAGCGATGAGCCAAAAAGAGGTCTACAAAAAACATTACATTTAAATAATATAAAAAAAAACGAAAATGGTTCCATTCATTACCCACTTCGAGAACGAAGTCAAACAATCACATTTTTTTCATTTGAGTATTTTTAAGCAAGTCTTATTAGGATGAAAGTCCTTAAAAAATTTAGGAAGATTTCAGACAACAAAAATCATCGTTCCAAAGTGCGATAATAAATAACTGCATATTTCAATGTACTGTGCGACATGGAAGAACAACATTTATTAACACAGCTCTAATAAAAGATCAGCTCATAAAATATTGAATAGTTCAAATGAAGAAACGTGGACTGAAATTAAGAAGTTTTGTGATCTTTGTCTGACTGGAAATTAAGAAGTTTTGTGATATTTTTCTGACTGGTGTGAAATTAAAAAAAATTTTAAATTATTTTTTCTTTTATAACTGACAGGCATTATTTTAATCAACAATAGCAAAAACGGAGGAGAGCAAAAAAGACGTGGTAGAAAGAAAAGTGAAACAAATTGAGGTTGTTAACTTGTTTATAAATCTCCTTTAAATCTCTTTTAAAGAAATAGATCTTTAGGAGATGTGGATTTTAATTACTCGTGAGTAATTACAATCGTTGGGATGCGTTTTGTGGGAGAGAGAAAGAAAGAAGTGGAATTAATTCAAATTCTTGGAAGTTTTGAGAGAGAGAGAGAGAGAGAGTTTCTTACTATTTATAGAAAATAGATTTTTGTTTTAGTTCGCTTTAATAACAAATTTAACAATTTGATTAAAAATATAAAGTTGTTGCTGATGCGAATGCAAGATGAGAAGTGATTGCTTTTTTATAATTTTATTTTCCGCCAAACTTCGTAGACAATTTACCTTACTGTAAATTGTGGAGGCATTCCCTTTGTGTAATGGAATTGGAATTGCGGAGACATTCCTTTAGTTGAATGGAAAGTGTATTGTTGTTGCTTATTATTATGTTGTTATCGATGGAATTTTGTTGTGTTCAAACCCAGTTTGAACAAAAAGAATTTTAAAATTGCCAGATATTATATTTTTAAACATTAAATTTTTAATTGGCCATTACAACACCTCAGTGCGACCTAGCTTCTCACACCAATTATTGAGTGTGCATTAATTGTATACATGAGTGACGGGACCTACAGTAAAGCCAACTCCGAATGAGGAATATTTGAGAAACTTTTCATGGCAAATTTATTTACACTCAGCGTTTTTGACAGAAATCTGATGAGAGGTAGACGCCGAAATAAATATTTTTTCAGATTTCGTAATATTCAAAATATCGGAGCCATGGTGTTGAACGAAAAAACACTACCAGTCTACGACGACAGTATATACTACATCAACTTGGTGATATTTGCCATAAAACTATTCAATACACCAACTTTTTCAAGACGGTTGAAATTAACACCAGGGTTTTATTTAGTAGTTCTTTTGTCTCAGTTTTTCAAACCGGAATAATGTTCATCATATGATACATACATGTAACTAAAGTTAGGGGTAATGGCGATAATAACGGCAACTTATAGTATGTAAATCCTTGTCATTAACATGACAAAACACTACTCAGGCTGGTAAACAAGTAAACAATAATACAACAACAAACGCAACAAAAATAAATGTAAACATGGTGTTTCGGGGGCGAAGTTATTCGCTTTCAAGAGCATTCATCAGACTGTTTACCCTGCCGTATAAAAGGCGAGGCAAAGCAGGCGAGTGAGTTGGTGAAGTTCAGTCAGACGCGGTGCGCTTGAATATAGTAATCATGGTTTGAAGATCTCCGTTACAAAGATCTGTCGAATAATTGTCTAGTAATTGTTATTGTTTATGCAAACGGCATAACCAGAGAAATAACAAAGAAAATAATTGTTGTTGTCAACATCAAGTTGTTTACAGTGGCACACAGAATAGTGCGAATAATAAAGAATTTTAATTAAAACTAAACACAAATTTATTTTTATTTTATTTGCAAACTACGCGCTCATATTTAAAACGTTTTTAAAAGGTAAAAACGTAACAATATACACTGAGCGCCATAAGTGAGTCAACACTTTTGTTCTTAAGTATAAAACAGTTTTGTTCTTAAGTATAAAAAGTTCCTTTATCATGAATTGTTGTTTTTGTTTTAACATTTAATATATAAATAAAATAATAAATAAACGTTCTTATTTTTGGAAATTTATTCGACTATTCTCATTTACTTTTCTCGCTATCCTAAGAAAATGAATTATTTCAGTGGTGTTTACTAAATTTTGGCGCTCAGTGTATATGTATGCACATTGCCATGTACCATATACGTATTGAAAATCCATCCACAGGAATAATTAAAATATTTAAATGTAAAGTTTCGAATTAAAATCGAAGCAAACTTTTTTATTCATGATTTATTTTTTGTTTTACGATAGTAATGAAGAAGGGTAAATGAATGTTACATACATATATACATTTCACAACTATTATTTCTTTCTTTAGGATATATGTATGTATGAATACTTTTTATTGTTGTATGTTTTTAATTCTAACACAATATGACATTATTTTGCCTACCAGACATTATTTCTCTTTTTTATTCAGCCTGTCCTGTTTACAAATTACAAATGTAAGAATTTGTTAAAAATTTCTATGGAAGTTGTTCATTTGTGCATGTTTATGGACTCAGTGAAATAGTGTCTGTTGGGTTCATCGACAGCGCTTAGATTAAAATATCATGTTTTCATTCATAACGCAATTGTAAGGCACAATATGCAACGGCGACCAATTGTTAAAAGAATGATTGAGGCTGTATTGCACAATAATTTAAAATATTTATTAAAATTCCGGTGTTAAAATTATTCAGCAGAGTCGAAATTTTTCTAAACAGGTCGGTAGGAGATATTTTGATGTTTTCTGTTTATTCACTATAAAAAAATGTGCTTTATTTTAAAATATGTAATGTTTTATAATTAAAATGTAAATTTTCATTCAACGAATACTTAAAAATGTGAAAACTTGGATTAGATTTGCATTTAAATAATTGAAATAAAAACTAAATAAAACTTTCGAATATTATAGGAATTAAACCTTATACACGTATGTAGAGTAAGGCGTTCCTCAAATTTGAATGTCAAAATATTTTTACACATACCCTTTTAAAACTTTTAAAATGACTCTTGAAAGAACAAAAAAATATTATAGCATTTTATCAACGATAATCAGCTTGCAATTAAAGCTTGTGCAAAACCTAAGGTGAGTTTTTCGTTAGCCACTTAATTCGAGAGGATTAAGATTATTAATGCTCTATTGCCAATTGCGTATTTTCATTGTCGACCACCTAGCCATCAAACAAATTTTGCAAAATTATCATCTAACAGGCTAATTTTCGATGTTCTGTTTCATAATACTTGCGAAATCAAAATGACTGTTTTTGAAAATGCAAATAATATGACTATTCTGTAGCTATAATGCAACTCCCTATCATCATGGATTTCCCGCCAAGCTTGGAGGTTGATTTAACAACTTTAGCCTTCAAACTGAACTACTCCGAATTATTTGCCATTCACAAGCATATTACTGTGAAAAGTCTAAACGAAGTTGTTGCTGTATTTTTCACTTTGGCACGTCCCCCCGTGACGCCTCAGGTATATTTCTCTTTCAAGAAAAACATAATATTTTCATTTTCTCAAAACTACTTCTGAATTTTAAGTTTATTTTCAATTTTCTACTCCGCGGTGTCTCTTTAAAAGCGTCGTTCTGCTTTATCGGATAAAATATTTTTGTGTTTTCTTGGGGTGGTAATATGGAAACATTGAGAAGTAAAGAAATCTTACTAAAGCTCTTATTTTGACGTAAAAACTGATCAGTTTAGTTAAGTTTTAATGACACATATTTTTTTCAATATTTTTTTTTAATGAAAAGCACGAGTAGCCCCCATTTTTAATTCAACTCAAAAAACCTTTCCAGTGGCTACTTCCTCGTATTTTGCTTATTTCTCTTTAAAGGCCCACATTAAAACAAAAGTTTTAAATTGTAGTTGTAAATAAAATTGCAATAAGTAAAATGATTAAGACTATAGTTTTGTTGTTGTACTTACGGCTAAGCACTGAAACAGTTGTCCGAGTGACTGTATTTACATACGTATACTAATATATATAAATCCATCAAATCGTATAATTATACTCTCTGCTTAAACAATTTCAAAATTAAAAGGAAAATAGAAGGCTCTTACACATAACTAAAATCACTTCATAACGAAATACTGATAGCTATGGTAGCGTGGATGAGACTGAACTGATAAATAGCCACCATAAAACCGAATGATATTTGTCCTTCAGCCTTCGTGGTATTATGCACCAAAAAGTTTACTTATAACATAACAAAACAATTGCAATTACCGTTAATTAAATAACAGAAAATTCCTAAAGGTCTATTATAATTTTTCTCCGAAAATTTGCTGAAATCAACAATTAAGATTCCTAAAATCCTTTATTACTATTACTATATTAAATCACATTAAAATTCAAGAGAACTGAATAACTACAACCTTTTAATAATTGTGTTTTGTAAATGTTGTTTTTAAGTCTTTATAATTCAAAAAAAAAATATCAAACAAATTTAAAACAACTTCTGAACTACTACCCATTGATTTTTATTATTTCTACAAAGACATTCCACATGCATCAGAATTTTGTGTATCTACAATTTTATAACAAATTTTATAACAAAAAAGCAAAACATTTTTTTTTCACACAATCTACTTCTTGTCAGCTGCAATATTTAAACTGAATCGAAGCAAAAGTCTAAGTACTCCAATATTGTGTGTGTGCGTAAGCACTAGGTGAGTGCAGTTTGAAATTATAAAGAATAAGAACGTATTTCAATATTCTAAAGAACAAATTCACCTAAAGTTCGAAAGAATTAAGACGCTGAACAGCACCCTGAATTATGTCTTTTTTTCTGTTTAGTTAGTTAAAACTTTTTTTATTTATTTTCTGTTTTTAACACATATTTACAGTTGTACTAAAAAAGGAAAACTCTAACACAAAGTAGAGAACAATCTGCGAGATTAACAGGCTACGCATGTAATAGAGCAATCTGATTCACATCACATCACGCGTAACAAGACAAACGTCAAGATTTAATGATATACTACAATAAAATGTAATTGTTTAAGGCAAATTTACAGTTGTTTTTTTGGCATATGTCATTGAGAAATTAAAAATGTGTTGATTTGTCAGCGTGAATCAAACTCAACATGTCTCGACCACCTGTGGTGGTAAACATTTTACAGTTACAGTTTCATAAGCACATATTCTTTTATCTACACCCGTCTACACCCAGAAACACATGTATTGAACAGGTTTTATGGCCTTTGTTTAGTGGAATACCAGATTCAGAAGTAAAAAATTAAATTTTACTTTGTTTCTTTTCACTTCCTTTACTGTATATAGATTTTTATTCAGCTGTTTGTAGTTGTTACTACTGTTAAGAAACAATGAAAATTTTAAGAGGGTACTTGGCCAACTTTGTGATGTATTTGCAGATTTGCAAACTTATGGTTTGAATTTTTATACCCTACACAATCAGAAGTTTTATACAAGTTAAGAACTTTCTTTATAAAAGTTCTAAAAAAAACACAAGTTTAGTTTTTACTTTGTTCCGGTCTATGACCGTACTTTATTATTTCCAAAAATCGACTTTTTCTTAGTTACAATACTTACAAATCTAGAAAATTTGTTTACATTTCAAATATTTAAATCTTTATTGCGACATATCGCTTACAATGGGGAAATTATAAAAATTGTTTACATTATTGATTTGGTTTCGAAATATTTTTTATAACTTATTTTTTTTATGACCACACAATTTGTAAGCAAGCGAAGTTTAATGCACTTGAGTGTCATGAACATTTTAAGTGGATGTCTTAATTTTAATTTTGTCGATCTTGCTTTTTTATAAGTGAAATCAAAATTAGGTCAACATAAATCCGATTGCTTGCATTTTTATTAACCACAACTTTTACTTTTACTTACACAATAACAATCACGCGACGGATCTTTCGCTGTTTAAAACAATTTTGATTAGAATTCATTTAAGTTCAAACGTTTATATTATAAGTGTCCCTCTTTTTGCCGCGTTAGTTCAAAATATTACGAGCCCGAGAAGTTGAATGGTGAAGTATTTTTCAATATCCTATTTGAGAGATTGCACCTCGAGTATTTTATGTATATTGGAGTTTTTGAAATAATACGGAGCTACTCAATCATTATAAACTTTTGTGAAGTAGAGGCATTTAATAGGATACCAACCTATTGACTTTAGAAGTGATTTATCCAGTTAGAGTTTACTGCTCAGTCTCAAACAGCAGTTTTTACAATTTCTATTTTTCAATTCAATTTGTGCTGATTATGCTTTGACGGAAAATTTTCCGAAAAAGCGACACATGCCAAGTTGCGGTAATAAAGTCTTTATTCATTCTGTCGGACGGGCACGTTTCACTTCATAACGTAAAAGTTACATAAACACATTTATGTTCATTCACTTAAGTTCCATAAATATGTAACTACTTCCCCAGCTGAAGACCAGTACAATTCTTTTCACTAGGAGATACAAGATTCCGTTCTTCATCCTTCCTGGTATAAGCGGGACTCACGCTGAGTCCAGAGGTTAAATATCTGGGCCTGATCATCGATCAAATCTGGCTTCTAGGGCACGCAAAGCGGCCTGTGCTGCTTACTGCTGCAGTAGAGCAGTTGGATCCAGATGGGGTCTCCGCCCAAAGATCAAGCGCTGGATCTATTCTGAAGTCTTCGCACTTAACCTCCTATATTGTGTTGCTTTCTAGTTGACTGATATGAACAAACTAAACAATGTCAGACTTCTTGACAAGGTCAGAAAGTCTACAGCTATTCATATCACTGGTCGTCTACGTCCCACCCCAACAAAGGCCTCCATAGCAATGCTTAACTGGCTTCCTACTGTGCTTCTCGCTAAGCAAGTAGCTAAGTTTGCTGCGACTAAACTCAATGCCTTGTCTCGTTGGCGCATCGTCCCTCCTGTCACTCCTTTATTTTGGAGGTTGATCCTGTTGCTCCACTGAACATCGATTTTCTCCCTGTGGAATATTATTTTGACAGGGGTTTTCACTTTCTGATTCCGAGCCGGTACGATTGGGACACTGACATGATCATCCTGAACTCCTGTACATATACAGCGACGGCTCTAAACTCGATTATTATGTTGGTAGCGCAGTCCACTCTGAGAAACTAGAACTGAACACCATCTTCTCTGATAGTCAGGCTGCCATAAGATATCTGTCGAGCGCTATGAATAACTCCAGGATCCGTAGGGAATGTAGCCGCTGTCTCGACCTTCTTTCTGAGCGCTTCAATGTCTCACTTGTCTGGGTCCCTGGGCGCAATAATATTCGGGGAAACTGTAGAGCAAACGAGCTAGCCTGGACTGGCGCTCATATTCAGGAATCCTCTTCAATCGACTTGGGTATTCCACTTACCTCGGTCAAGTTGGTCATTGCGCGGAAATGCTTTCTGGACGCCAACCTATCCTGGGTCAACGAAGAGTCCTGCTCCGCCGCTAGAATCACTTGGTTGGAAGGCGCATCAACCAGTTACTCGGACTTGGTCAACGGTCATCGTGTTATGGGAAGACATGCGGAAAAATGCAACTCCCATATAAAAACTTCTGTCGTGAGTCCGCTGTTGTCCACTTTCTTTGTGAATGCCCATCTCTTGTGGGGACCGGATATAGGTTATATGGCTCTTCAATCGTTGTCAGCTTGACGGAGCTATCATCCATAGATGTCAGGTAGTCGTTATTTTAAGGTGTATCCCTTGCGCTGCTTCTTTCCCAGTTTGATGGAACATAGTCAGTACAGGTACTGCGTTCACCAGTTGAACCACAACGGGCCGCTATGCGTGCTCAAATGAGCTTTTGGTATCAAAGCTACTACTCTAACCTACCTACCTATCCTAGCTGAAAAATGTGTTCCTGTAAACACCCATGCAAAGGTAGAAGTGTGAGTATGAATGCTCAATCCCATTTCCTAAGTATATTGTTACGTTTTCTAATTTTGCAAACCGTTTATTTATCGTGGATTCGATAAATAATAAAAGAATAAAATAATTTATTTCATTTTTTCAGTTTCATTCACTCTGTTAATGAAGTCGTTGTAGCCTAGTAGGTAGCGTGTTGACTTATTAGACGTGAGGCCATGGTTTAAATATCAGATCGACACTTCCAACAAAACTCTAAATATGAAAAAATATTTCTTCGGTGACTTCCTCTCAGCAGATTTCTGGCAAAATGTCTGAGAGTAAATAAAATTGCCATGAAAAAGTTTCTAAAAAATCTCACGTTCAGAGTGTACTTTAAACAGTAGGTCCAACCACTCATATATAAAATTAACACACACAACATAAGTGGTGTGAGAAACTAGGTCGTAATCCTGACTGAAGGGTTGTAATGACCAATTATGTATGTATATTATTAAGACGATTAAAAATAAAATAAAATGCATAAGAAAGAGAAACAGACGACAACAAAAAACACACACACTACGGTCATCTTCATTAACTATAAATGTTTGGCCTATAAGGTAGCTTTCATTCAGCCTCTCAATATTAATTAATATAACAGTTCTTCGTGCCAAAGCCAGTTGTATGTTTGAGAAGCTTATATAAAAGCATTTCGAATGGACTTTTCGTAATAAATCTGTGGATAATATACCCCTGCACAAATTTGACATAATTTGAAGTAGTTGGGAAATTAACAAGTTTTCCTAGAGTTTTGAAAATAGTTTTATTAAATGCAATTTGGGGTGAATGATTTTGCAACCTTCTATTCTTCAGCATAGGTTTGTGGACTTAAAATAGCATTTCAAATACAAAGAAAAGTTCTCATGGCTACATGAGGCAGCTATGCAAACATCTTGTTACTTATTTTCTTTGTTCCGAATGCTATAATTTTGGGACATAAAACTGTAAAATTTCGAAGGATTAATACAAAGCTTATTATCATTAGCTGTGCTGGCAATGATATTATTAAGTTACGTTATTTATTTGTATTGAGATGTACATCTTCAGAATATATTTTAATTTTACCGTTGATAACAATATCCGGCAAGTCCTTAATATATAGACAAAATAAAAGAGGCTCCTAAAGAATTTGCTACTCTGTTGACGTTAAGTGTACCTGAGCTGTAATAAGTAATTTTAGAAAACAGAAAAACCAAGTTTCACTTTTAGCTCATTCACTTATTTGCACTATCATAACTTCTATTTATGTCGCCATTGCAGCTACTGGTGAAGCAATGTTCATATTAGCTGAAATACTTTTCAACTTTTTCCAACTGTTTTCAAGTTTCTTTCTACACAATAACTTTTGTTTGCGTCGTCTACCATTGTGAGTGTTTTCTTCTTAATTTCTCCATTCACTTACTTGTACAAAGGCCCTTTTTTATTTGCCATTTCACAAATACATTTTTTTTCAAAGTTTTTTAAAGTCATTGCATTTAACAGTATTTATATAAAATCTTCAACGACTGAAGGATGGATGGGGATATTTAAGATTAAATACTAGTCTGGGTTGGAACCATTTGAAGATAATACTTTGGAGTTCTATTAGCAAGCAACTTACGTTGGGATTTGAAGAAGAACAGGATCTGGACGATGTAGTTTTGTTAATTTATTGCAGTAACGATTTAGTACGTAGTGTGTTGGCTTATTAGAAGTAAGGCCACGGTTCAAACACCAGGTCAGCCATCAAAACGAGAAAATAAAAAAATATTTATTCGGTGACTTCCTCTCAGCAGATTTCTGGTAAAATCTCTGAGAGTAAATAAAATTGCCATGAAAAGTTTCTCAAAAAATATGTCGTTCGGAGTAGACTTAAAACTGTAGGTCCCGCCACTTATGTATGTATAAAATTAACACACATAACATAAGTGGTGTGAGAAACTATGTCCATAATACTGACTGAAGTGTTGTAATAACCAATTATGTATGTATGTATCTCAAGGTATTTTGATCACAATAGGCCACCAAGATCATGCGATTTAACGCCATGTGATGACCTTCCAATAAATAAACAGTTCCAGAGGTTATTGGCTTTGGAATGACCAAAACAATGTATAGTGAGATTCCTCAACACAAAATCAGGATTTAGAAAGACGCAAGGCGACTCATCCCTTTCAAGATGTTTGGAAGTTATAAATGCTACTTCAGAGGTTGGATTATTCATTATAGAGTGGTATTAGAAATCTTAAAAGACCCATTCTATTCCAAAAATTTGTAATAATGCATTCGCTAAAAAGTGAGTTTTCATGAGATTCAACCCAAAGAAAGCCCATAAAATGTTAATAATCAAGGCATATATATCATGGTGCATATCACATTCATATTTACACTCCCACATTGCTGACGTTGCAGATAATTTTAGCAAACGTAAGAACAGAAACATATTATAAAGTATCTGTACAACAGAAATTAATGAACAAAAATGTTTTCCTGCGCCCTTCACATTACGATTGAAATCCTGTCCTTCCTGTCCAAATTAATATATTGGAAGTATCTTTACACTTATCTTGACAGACTCTTGGCTTGAAAACTTTCCGTTGAAGTAAAATTTGCACAAATCAAATATAATCTTGGCAAAAAGGTTAGACTTACTGCACACTTTTCTTCTTAAGCCCATGCGGTATTATGATATTCAAGATTTTACGCATGATTACGATAACGACGTTGTACTTCAAAAACTTGAATAAAAATCAAAACAGTAATGCCTAGACAGCGAAATAAAATACTGGGAATGAATTTTTCTGATTGCAACCTACTTTCTCTCAAAAAGTAGTAATGCGGCTTATTAGAGGGATGTAGCCTGAGTTCTCTCTGTAAAGAATGATTTAGAGGGGATTAAAGACTCAATTTACAAATTTCGCTTTACCTCAGATTTGAACGTGGTTGTTGGTATTTAAAGGGAAGAAAGAGTAAATGTTATTGTCAGTAATTCATACTTTCGCAATCCCGTATGTATAGTCCATATAGTAAACATGAGTTTAATTAAAATTTTATTCAGTTATAGATAGTGTTAATGATAATTAGCTATAGTAAGGTATTCCTTGCAACATTTTTTTTAACCTAAAAATATGAGAGTTCCAGCCATTTGGACAAAAAGTCGCCGTAGTCTAATAAGTACTGTGTTGGCTTATTAGACGTGAGGACACGATTGAAATCCCAGGTCACAAACAAAACGAAATATGAAAAATATTTTTTGGCTGACTTCCTCTCAGCAGATTTAGTGCAAAAACCATGGGAGTAAATAAAATTGCCATGCAAAAGTTTCTCTATCTATTCTATCATTCGGAGTCGACTTTAAACTGTAGATTCCGACACTCACTTATAAATTAAGCACACACACCATAAGTGGTGTGTCTTCATGCTGACTAAAGAGTAGTAATTTCCAATTATGCTGTACTCAAAAACAAACAATTAAACAAACTGTTTGTTGAAAATTCAAATTCTCATTTATTAATGTTAAAAACTTAACAAACTAATTATAACATAGCTGTACTCTTTGGTCATCACGGTTGTATTTTACAGCACATAAAAACGTTCGTTAATATATCTCCATTATTATTAAGTGCGTGTGTACCCACACCATAATCATAGTCATCAAAAAAGTATACTTTAAGTATAATTTATTAAAATATCTACTTTTCAGCTAGTATAGACGATAAAAAGCTTACTTTTTCCGCTGAAGTTGTTTTTAACAAAGTTAACATCACTTTAACTCTATCAGCTGTTTGTCATTTATCAAAAGTTACAAAATCAAAACAAACCAAAAACAAAAGTTGTATGAATTGCAGATGCCATTGACTCTTTAATGGCCTTCCAAGCATTTTTTGTTATTAATCATAGAGGTGTCATTGCCTTTGTTCTCTACAATGGACAGGTGGTTATTGATGCACTCGCGCAAAAACTCCTTTTCGCTGGTGCTCCAATTTATAAATCAATGATACATAAGTATGTAAAACTCCATAAATGTAAGAACATTAGATCTATGTACATACCTTTTCTAAATTTTCCATTCAGATAATAGTTTATTTTCCCCGGATTAATTTTATGCAATTGTTTTTTTTTTAAATAACAATTTATATTTTGTTTATTTTTTTGGAGCTCTTATTGCATCAGCTGTGCAGAGATTCCACTTATACAATATTTATACTAGTTTGTATGCAAAATTTCAAACATTATATTAATCACCCACTTAAAGCTGATTCAACTAAAAACTGTTATTAATTTCCACTATAGTTAAGAAACAGTTAGTTTAGTGTTTGACTATGATTATGGGCCATGATGTCTAGGTTATTGAAATCGACCATGTTCACAATATTTTTTGATGACAAATGATACTGTCTGCGGCAAGCCAGTGGAAATAATTGAACATAAACACCGAAAGAAGTTCAGTGTAGAGTGATTTTTTGAGCATGTAGTGTATGTGTATTTGAGTCTCAAGTGGAATGATTGTGTCTCAAATACGACAATTTTGTTAATCCATGTACCCATTCATCTTTCAATGAAAATTAGTTTCATTTGCCCCTTCAGCAAAAACACATCGTTGTCTATGGTCGTCCATGGTGATTTGGCAAAACAGGCTCAAGGAACGACAACAAATTTGGCAGATGCAGCTTTAACAAGATAGCTCTTATAAACTATCAGACTTCGGAAGTCCCTGTTGGCCCTATATAAACATGTTAAGGCCTTTAGTTTGGATGGCTAATCTCTCACCCTTTGGAGTTATATAAAAGTATGTCATAATACAATACCTTTCCAACACATTTGGCCAATTCGTACGTTGTACTGAATACAATTTATGTTTGTGAACGCTCAGTGCTATGCTGTATTGTGTATTTCGTATTCCAAACGTCAAAAAGTGATAAGAAAAAGAATACCAGTATTCAAAATTTGATTTTCAAGCAAAAAATCTCAAAAATATTACGGAGAAATGTAAATTAATTAATTTCCTGTGTGAACAATATAAGTTTGAAATGTTAATTGTTGACTCATTTTACATAGAAAATATTTTGTATTTGTATTCTTCTTCTTGATTATTGGCATTTACATAAACCGATAGCATGAAACCAATACAACTTTTAAAAACATATAAAAAAATGTGTATAAGTGTATTGGATTTTTATATGAAAATTATCAACAACAAGCATACACTGTTGTATAGTCATCCAACAATACACTCAATACAACGATACAAGGGCTTGTGTGAATTACCCAATTGCAGGGTTTGTATTGCTTGCTTGAAATTAGCAAAAGCACCTACATTTGTGCTATGCTTAAAGATTTTCAGCAATTGTACCCAAAGCAAAAGCAAACAGCAAAGTCGAAGAAACAGAAACAAACTCATTAGCTGTAGTGTTACAGTGAAATGTTTTCTGCTAACGGAGTGAGTTACAGCTATTAATTTCAAAACGATCACTATTGCTTACAGCGTTTCAGCTCTTGTGGTTTCTCTTGTGTTTTTGCTGTACTTATTTTCTGTGCTCTTTTACTTTACTGTTGAACAATGTACATACAAAATGAGGAATCCAAACACAGTATACTTATATACATATGTATGTATGTACATTGTACAACATTTCAGAGAGAATGGTGCAAACACACAGTAATTTTCTATACATTATAAAATCTTTAAGCAGTTCTTTACAAAGTAAAAGAGCGCAGCAAATAAGTACAGCAAAAGCACAAGAGAAACCACAAGTTTTGAAACGCTGTAAGCAACAGTGATCGTTTTAAAATTAATAGCTGTGACTGACTCCGTTAGCAGAAAACATTTCACTGTACCACTACAGCTAATGAGTTTATTTTTGTTTTTTTTTTGACTTTGCAGTTTGCCTTTGCTGTTTTATTTTCTCTTAGTTGTAGTTAAACAAATAAGAAAAATCAAAACACAGTGAAGCAAAAACAAACCGTGCCCAATTGTAATGTTTATTTAATTTTTTTAACAAATTCCTACAATGCACTTAACAGTGCTAGCAACAAGCGACCGTAACATAAAATTATAAATGCATGAGTTTCTGTTCAAGTGTATGTGAATTTATGTAGTTTGCATTTAATATTTCTCATGCATGTTACGTACTGTTGTATAAACACAGAGAAAAAAACAACTCATATTGGTGTCATATGTATGTATGAATTGGTGTTGTCAGACCACGTGACGTATGAGTATTAAATTTTTTATGATGCTCTTACATTACTCACACAGTTTTATTTTTAAAGGGTCCGCCAAATAACTTATTTTTTTGAAAATGCTTTAAAAAAACTACTGAAAATTTTCTCAAATTTCTTTTTTTATTTAAAAGTACAATCCTTCTGGTTAATAACGGAAAATAATTTCATTCAAATGGCTGCCTCGGCTGGCCGTGCAGTAGCCCACACCAGAAGATGCCGATTTTGGCAAAAAAAATCATCTTTTCAGATGAAGCTCATTTTGATCTTGGCGGGTATGTAAACAAGCAAAATTGTCGTATTTGGGGCACAGAAAATCCGCACGCATACATTGAAAAAGCCGACGCACCCAAAACGAGTCACTGTTTGGTGCGGATTTTGGTCCAGACGCCTAATTGGGCCTTTTTTATTAGAAAATGAGCAAGGAGTGGCCGTTACAGTCAATGGCGATCGTTATCGGGCATGTTAAACGAATTTTTGTTCACAAAAATTGAAGAGGAGGATATTAGCAACATTTGGTTTCAACAAGACGGCGCTACTTGCCACACAGCCGAAGCTACACTCTATTCTTTGCGTCCTGTTTTTGAAAATCGCATTATCAGCCGCAGAGCTGACATCGTTTGGCCACCTCGGAGCTGCGATTTGACACCGTTGGAGTATTATTTGTGGGGTGCCGTCAAAGATAAGTGTTACGCCGACGAGCCAGAGACAATTGACGCTTTAAAGGAAAATATTCGTGAAGCCATTGGTGAAATACAGCTGAACACAATCTATAAAGTGCTTAAAAATTTGACCGATCGTGTAGGCTACTGCATGGCCAGCCGAGGCAGCCATTTGAATAAAATTATTTTCCATTATTAACCGGAAGGATTGTACTTTCAAATAAAAAAAGAAATTTGAGAAAATTTTCAGTAGTTTTTTAAAGCATTTTCAAAAAAAGTTATTTGGCGGACCCTTTAGTTTTTAATAGAAATATTGTATCAATTATCTAAAATTTTAAAGACAAGCAAAGATACTATGTTAATAATTTGCAATAAAAATACTATAAAATTATTAGATATAAACACTTATTTGTATATGTCCTATACAGGTACATTTCATTTATTAACCTACGGTTTGAAGACAGTATTTTGAAAAACTTTTCTTAGCAATTTTTATTTACTTTCAGAGTTTTTGTCAAAAATTTGTTGAGAGGAAGTCGCCGTAAAATATTTTTGTGTAATTCATTATGTTGGAGACCTGACCTTGGGTTTGAACCGTGAACTCACGTCTAATAAGCTATCTACCTAAACTACTACCATAGACTACAGCAACTACAGAATTCTGTCCATTAATTTAGTAAAATATCGTTTAATACCTGTACTGCGATTAATTCTAGATTTGTTGAAACGAGTGAGCAAATGATTTGGAAACTGAAGACATCGAAACATTTTAGCTAAATGTTCTCCGGAGTACTTAGCAACTGCCCCTAATTTTCATCGAAAAATCATTTTCGTTATGATACCCATTTCTAAATGAATGGGTAAGTAAACATAGAAAATTGTTTAATTCGAGACGATACCATTTCCCATGAGATCTAATGCATGCCTATGCAGCCGACATGTTCACAGTTTGTTGGGAATTTTAGTAATACAGTCATATTTCTTTGAGAATGACGTTGGCAAAGTCCATCACTGTCACCGGTAAGCACTAAAAGTCAGTATTTACAAACTTTTTTTGGATTAGATATATTGCACAATCGATATGGACATCTCACATGGAGGCAATATGAATTTGCCACCGAGATTGTGCGATTTTAACCCGATAAATTGTTTCCTATGAGGCTTTCGTCAGTTGCAGGTGTTTCAGAGAAGCCGTGGCAAACATTTAGACGATGTCTAGATCTTTCAAATTTAAATTTAAAGGTATGAAGCGCTTATGGAATGACCCGATTTATTTTATTTGATATATCGGCTCTTAAATGCGGTTTTATATGAGTTTTATTCGGTTTTATGTGGGTCTTTACCATTTAGTTGTCGATGTTATTAACGGTGCGTTAGTGTTTTTTTCTTTTATGCTTTTTGTTCATCATCATTACAGTTTTATTAAGCTCTTCATGTGCTGTTGCATTTGACTATACCGTTTACGCAGTATAACAAGTCAGTAATTGCGTGAATGAAAGTATATTTGCCATGAAAAGTTTTTCAAAAATCTGTAGTTCGGAGTCGACTTTAAACTGTAGGTCCCTCCACTGTACGTCCCGCCACTTGGATAAAATTAATACACACAACTTTAGTGGTGTGAGAAACTAGGTCATAATCCTGACTGAAAGATTGTAATGAGTTTTGTTTCTGATCAGCTAGATTAGAGCTTCTATAACTATGAAAATGCAATGGAATAATTTTTGAGTAAGTAATACGTAGACGCTAGTAAGAAGTAAGTCACATTGCTGTATTTGAACAAATGAAGAATCACAAATCAAAATCACATTAAATAGTAAAAGCGCCATGTGATTTTATGCCAATTTTTTTTTACACTCATACATTACATTTTTCAATTCTGTTGGGCCATTGTATTCTTTCATTTATCGTTACATATTATTATTTATTTAATTTATGAATTCAATTATGTTAATTATATTATATGAACGCCCCTAATATTAAGTTAATGTTAAGTTCATTGAACATATAGCAAATAGGCAAATATAAGCAACGGAGTTCCTGAATAGCTTTACACAGTTAGAATTAAGTATATAGAATATGTTAGGATTAAGTAAAGATTGAAGAAATAAATTAGTTGATAATTAGAATCCTATTCGTTCGGTCTATTTCAATTCGGCAAAGGTTTGGTCTTCGCGGTCATTATTTCAAGTGTCCCAATTTAAGATTAAATTATAATTTGTTTAATTTAATGTATTTCTTAAAAACCAATAAGGAGAAACCAATTCTTCAATTTAGTTGCTTTTCAAGCGTCATTGGATGTTTAATCATCAACAAAGTCCATTACGCAACGCTTGAGTGCATTACGATTATATTGTTTCTATGGGGGAAAATTATGACAATCGTTATTATTTTAAAAGACGAAAAAAGCAAATGTCTGAAGGACCTAATGGGATTGTTAAAAATTCGTAAAATGGGAGTAGAAAACGTACATAACGCATTACATAGTACATGTTTTGAAGCAATTTAACAGTTAGGTGGTGCAATCTTAGACGCAAAACATTACATGATTAAACATGATTGTCCTTAAAAGAATAAGAGAGACTCCTCAAGTATAAAAGAAAATGTTTGTGCCAGAAAATAGATTTTCATCCCTTGTTTATAAAACTAAAATAGAAATAATTGCTCATGCATTCGGCGATGAACTGCATATACTCGTACATATACCTTCAAGGGAGATATGAATAGATACCTAAACTTCTGTTAAGTCGATGCAAAATACGATTCTAATGAATAAAAGAAGTATACTTAGTGTAAGTGCAGCTGTCAATATTAAATTAAATTGTTTAAAATACAGATTACGAATAACAAAACTAAAAGTCTGTTCATCTACGTTAAGAAATTATTGTACGATAGAGAAAAACAAAATCGATTAAAGTTAAAAGAAAATTTAGTTTGACATCTTTGGCAATACATATTTTAAAAATCTTTATCTTCTTCTATATTTACGTCTAGAGAGACCAGAGAACCTTTTCTTACTTTAAAATCATAAATTCATACCACGACTTAGCATCATGTCCCTAACGGTTTCAAAATCTGTGCAAATTCTTTTACTTTCTCTGACAATCAACCAGCGACTACTTAAAAAAATTCATATTATATACTAGAAAGTACTTTTTGTACAATTAGGTACGTTCATATATACGCCAAGTAGGCGTACACATCTCTCACAACTTTTTGAAAACTACTTATCACATTTAGATAAAGTAAAATTGTTTTAAATATCAAATTTTACTTCAAATAACTAAATACAAAAATTATGTTTAAAAAAATTCAGATACAAATCCAAAAGGCTGACTTAAAAATTATTCGTACAGACCTCTCTAGTCTGTACTGCCCTTTAACATTAAGATTTTTTGAAATTTGATTTGTTTGCGCAAAATTACGTGATTAATAATTAAGCGGTTTGAAGGGACATCAAAATTTACATCAATGTAAACGTAAATTACAAAAATTACAAATAAAATTTCTATTGACGTCACAAGTTGATTGACAAAATGAGTAATGATGGTAAACGTTTGCTGCAAATTTCTGAAAAAATTATACCAAAATCACTAGTATGCGTTCGATTTTAATTTCCAAGAACAGATTGAGCGGAAATAAAAGAAGCTTCCTTGTAAAGGATTACAATGTTTATAACTGAAATACTGACAAAATGATACAAGCTACGGTAAAGAAATTGTATGCAAAAAGTATGCCTGTCTAGATATTGTGAAAAGAAATCATTGCGTCATTGTTATCTTTTTGTTGAAAATATGTGCGAAAAATTAGGGAAATAAAGAAAGAAAAAAAGAGTACATCGTAAGTTAAAAAATAATTCCACGGCGGTTGATATCTAAACAATAAAATTCGCCAGAAAATATTTATCATAAACAATTTGAGTAATAAAAACTTAAACGATACTCTGCAAATTGAAATCCATTACCGAAGACATGTAGTGGAGCTTGTCGTATTATTATTGTTTTTTTTTAATTCTTAAAAAAGTAATGACTAATTAAATGGAAGGAGTTAGGTAATTAGTAATTCAATTCAAATGTGGCGATCAGCCCGATTTATCGACTATGGAAAAACTAAAAGAAGGAAGGACCAAAGTAAATTTTAATAAAACTTAAAATTATATTAAAAGGTTTTTAAACACAATATATAAAAATGATTTAATACAGGGATTACCAAAAATTTTTTGGTTGTTTATTATTGAGTAAGAGAGCGAAAATAAGTAGGGAGTTTACAGTCATAGAAAAGTGTTAATAATATAAGCTATTTTGATTTTCATTTCATCAACATACATAAGGTTATACACCTTTGACTTAATAATTAGGGGAAGTTTCTAAATAGTTTGTTGGGAACTAATTTTGGTCCATGAATTTCCTCTCCTACTAATAAGAACCTTTTAATTTTTCCAAAATATTGCTTTATGTCTATAAAAAAGTATTTCTCTATTTCTAAGATATAAATTATTTACTTGGCTATTAAAACAATCAAAATGTGTTTTAAGAACATATAAGACATTGTATTTTAATAAAAGCATTTTTTAACATAAAATATTTTTTGAGCGTAACCTTGAAAAAAAGTCATAGCATCCGCTAACAAGTGCACTCGCCATAGTCTGCTCGACGGCTAAATAAAAGAGCATAAGCAATGTGTGTGAATTCTCTCTGCACAATTGTGCTATGAAGTGGTAGTCCCTGATTTATAGTAAAAGTTCAAAACAAACAAAATGTGTGTTATCTAAAATATATTATAACTCGGGCCTATCACAGAATTCAAATTCGATCGGATGCAGAATTAATTCTGAAACTGATTTCCACAGGAAACGTTAAGCGAAATTTTGTTTCAGTATAAACCACTTTGAGTTGCCAAAGTGCAACTTTTATTAATTTCACAAATAAATTAATCAACATTTGTGCTAACCGCTATTTAAAAAGAAATTAAAAAACTAGAATAATTTCATTTTCATGGGAATATAAAATATAAATAAATTAAAACAAAATAAATTGAAAGGTAAGTTCAAAAAATCAAAATTTAAAAACTTATATTTAAATACAATAATTTTTTATGGGTATCAGTAGCAGGGAAAAGTTTTCCTGAAAGGCGAATATTAGGCTAAAGAAGTACTTTGGGGCCACCACCATTGTTTTATTTCTATAAATAATAATTAACAATAATGAATAGCTATAACTGATTGAAGTCGCCGTAGTCTACTTGACATGAGGACAGAGTTCAAACCTCAGGTTAGACATCTCCAATAAAACGAAGTATGAAAAAAATATTTGTTCGGCGACCTGCTCTCAGCAGATATATGAAAAAAATCTCAGAGAGTTTTGCCATGAAAAGACTTTAAACTGTAGGTCTCGCCACTTATGGATAAAATTAACACGTGCAACATCTGTAAGTGCCGTCAGAAGCTAGGTCTTAATTCTAACTGAGGGTTGTAATAGACAATTATATATTTATGTATGGAAATTATAATTAATAGCATAATTTAACTTTTTTGTTAAATTAAATATAATTTAATTATATAAATTTTTAATACATTTGGGATATTATCACTTATGCGCCTTCCGACTTTAAACAAGCTCTACAACAGCTTCCACTAATCTTCGATTTTTTAATGTTGTAATTTTAAGTAAATTTTGTAGCTTTTATTTAAATTTATTTTGGAAATATCAAACGATACGAGGAGCAGTTCTGTAGTAGGAAGGAAAATGCGTTTATTATGAAACTTTTATTACAAACTAAACAGGAAGTGTATGAAATAGATTACTGATTTTCTTATATCTGCTTTTTTACTGTGCTATATCGCAGTCTACTGCAAACATATTTTTGTGAAAAATATTAGACAAATTTGAACGTCTTTCCCGAATACGTTTTATGCTCTATTTTTTTCAAATCTGTATTTACGCTATTGCAAACATATGGTAAAAGAATCTCAAAAATTAAAAAATATAAATTACTATTGTACATTGTTTTAAAATACAAGAAGTGTTTTATAATTTTCTTTCGATTGGCTGTTTAGTTATGCAAGAATAATGAGACACGTGTTTTCGAACAGTTGGGAACAAAATTAATTTCTAAAGAATTTAATGCTTGAAATCTATTAATTATTATATACAGTAAACCCAATATACTACTCTTAACCTTCTCGTATCCACATGTAACGTGGAAAGTCCCACACATAACGCTAGGATTTCTCACGTTACATTTCTGTACTGTTAAATTGATTATGATGTGTACGTTTCATAATTAATTTCTCGTACCTTTGCGCGTTGTGTCAATTGTATTGTCATACAGTTAAATTAATGTAACAGACATTTTAGCATACATAGTTTTTGTGGATCATTTATATATTACGCGTTGTACGTGGTAATAAAACCGCATTTAATCTAAAAGAATATTCTGAAATTCTGAAATAATATACCGGGAGACTACTGTATTTTCCGTAATGCAAATTATGCGTGATGTTCTCAACGAATTCAATGTTGAAAACATTCGTTAAGAAGTTTAAATTCCACTTGTTGTTAACCTTTTTATTAATATCGTTGTGAATTTGAAACCATTCATAAAATTAGTTGCGGGCGTGGTAAACGAACAATATAGTTTATAGCAGTTTAACAGTATAGATTAAAACTGTTGAAAATATTACTGAATTTTCTATACTTGTTGCTTAAAAAACATTAAAATGAGTGATTGTTTGTCATATTGAAGAAACTTTCAATGTTAATAAAATTATACTTAATAATCTGAAACATAAAAACGCATTTTAGCAGTGTTCTAATTTGTAACAGAGTGCCCTAGTAGTCTGGTGGATAGTGTATTACCCTGAGGCTTGTGACCTCGATTCCCACCATTTTTATACAAAATATTAACACATATTTAGATTCAAAGAAATTCTCAAATAATCAAAAATCTTTTTTGGAATATTATAATCCAAGATATTTAAAAATTCCATTCTTTCTGTGCATTTTAGATGCAATTACTGTTGTGCGTTGTGCAATATATACTTTGAAGATAAAAAATAAGACACAATTTTTAATTCCTCCACCATGTCTTAATGTTGGAAATATTTAATTTAATAAGTAATTGAAGTGATACAAATTTTTGCTTATTAAGACGTGTTCTTATTCAAGAGGAGGCGCTTTAAAACTCATTATTCAATAAATTTAAAATCGAATATATGCAACAGACATTTATAAGCACGCGATGTAAACTTGATTATCACAGAAAAGCATAAATTTTGTTCATATTTTTGCCTCAACTTCGCTTCCGATTTATTCTTACTTTTGTGTTTTTTCTTTCATTTAAATTGTAGGCCTCTGCAATCACAGTCAAACTTTTTCTTTCATTCACATTTAAATACACACATATTCATATATAACATAAACACAGTAAAAGGCGTGTTACAAAGGTATCATCTTGTCAGGTTTCACGTTACACATACACATCTGTATGCAAATATAATGTACTTTTAATGAAAAATATCAAGCAATAGAATGTGTGTGCGATGCCTGTGTATTTTAAATTTATAAAATACTAGCTAATGCCCGGTGTGCTTCGCTACCCCCATCGAAATTAATTACATAATAATTAAAAAATTTATTTATTTAGTAAATACGATTACGATTTTGTTCTCGAAGCAAATCATATTGCTCTATCCTCTTTGCTGCACTTCTTGTTGATGTTCAAATCCGCTGACTTCCTACTCCTGATTTATGTTGGACTTACGTTTCATTAGCTCGTGATGTTGTGGTACGATTTCGCTGGATTTGTAGCCGACCTTCATGTTCCAACGGTGTCTCGGTAGCTCGTGCGGTTGTCGCAAATTGTCGAAGACTTTCAAGACGTCTTTCATGCTCTGAAGGCGTTTCTGTGACTCGTGATGTTGTGGTACGATTTTGCTGACTTTGCAGCCGACCTTCATGTTCCAACGGTGTCTAGGTAGCTCGTGCGGTTGTCGCATGTTGTCAAATACCTTCAAGACGTCTTTCGCCTTCTGACGGCGTTTCCTAAGCTCGTGCTAAAGAGGCAAGGTTTAGTTGACTTTCAAGGCGCTCTTGACTTTCTGAAGGCGTTTTAGTAGCTCTTGATGTTGTTGCGGTACGTTGTTGTAGGTCTTCAAGGCGTTCTTTACGTTGTGATGGCGTTTCGGCGGCTCTAGGGTTTGAAGCTCGACTCCTTTCAGTCCTGAGGCGAATTTCACGCTCTTCCGAACTTTCATTTGCTCTTTGGGATTGCAAACCCAATGCATTTTTGGTGCTTCTGGAAATTGATGCTTTTTTGGGGCATTTTTATAAATTGTTGCAAAATAAATGTCTCTAAAATAACGTTTAACTTGCTTAGAATCAAACATTCAAATGAATTCCAAAACCGAATGCGTGTTATATTTATTTCTTTATATTTTACCTATTATGAGTAGGTAAAAAATCGGTTCAGGTCAAAAACCTTTGGAAAAAAAATTAAGGTTATTAAAATTTAACAAATAATTGTATTTGCGTCGGTCACAGAAGAAGAAGTAAACAATAACATAACTATTACATATGTGTATATTTTTCAAGATAAATATTTAACCGTAAATCGATGATTAAAAAAACTTCATAATTCTTGCTATGTATCACTTTTGATACATACTTGTATTTCATAGAATTTTCGCAATTATTAATAGATGTTGTTACAAAATTTAAATGTTTTTATTTATTTTAATTCATTTTAATAAAACTATTTTACATTATTACATTTTATTATTACTTTTATGCAATTTGCGCCAAAATTTTTGACATGATTGCAGCATGGTTTTTAAAGTAAAAATTAAACACTTCATAACAGCTTGGTTTTATTTTTTTCTAAATGGTAACAATTTGGCATCTAGCACCCTTGCTTTGTGGCGATTTATAAGTTTCCAAATGTTTAGATGGGGCAGCTTATTGTCACTCCCATCAGCAACTCTCCCAATCGAGGGCTAGCTGAAAACTGATGGCATAGCTATATTTCGCTAGAAACATTTGTTGTCGACGTCATGTGAGGTAAAAAGTTTCCTGTTGCAATAGAACATCGATTATGTCAATAAAAATGCTCTCTCCATCATTCCCCTCTGGTGTCCCGGATACAAGTTTCCCCAAATACGGCTATAAGTAGTTGCTACGCACGTAACATGCACTTGAATCTAAAACTGCCAATTCGATGCCGATGGACCACGAAATTTATAACGACTATAAAATTCAATTAGTTACTAATCTATAGTGACAAAATTATTGGGATTATTAAAAACTGAGAGACTTTCAGCTCAGTTTTCGAAGAGGCGTAATAGGTGTAAATTTATCATCACTTCCGAGTAGCACGTTATCAAAGCGAATAATTCTGTTATCTCATAGGTACATATCATCTGTAATATCTATGAAATGTAATATCTAAGAAATAAAACATAGGACGAAACGCTTTTTTTCTAATGTTTGTCTGTCACGGAATATAAATATGAGAGAAGCAGTAAGAAAGACTATACAAGATTTCATGTTTCAATTCAATTGGTAATATTTTTTCTTCCCAAACTGCTAAAACAGTTCTGTATTCGAAGTAGTACCATCTTTTTCGATTAACGTCCTATTGTCATGTTTGCAGCTGTCAATACTTGCGTCAGTTCAGAAAAGCTTCTGTTTTCTGCTTCTTCAGAATCTTCAGTAGCGGAAATATTACGAATATATGTACATATTTAATCGGTCTTTGTAAACTGGAAATGTCTGACCTGAGGTTTGAAATATAATAGCCTAACATAGTGCATACTAGACTACGACTACTTCAATCAATATCAAGCACAGAAAATCAACTTTTTCACTTTCATCCAACACTTAACTTTCAATTCCTTATCAAATACCATACATAATGTATTATTTCCGATAAAACTTCACAAAATCTTTTGAAAACTTAAAAAAATTACATACACAACACCAAAGAATCCTTAGGAAAGTCGTATGTATCCAAAATGATAAATAAGCCAGAATTATGAAGTTTTTGAATTTTTTTAAGTCCTGCTCAAATATTCTTTTTTTATTTGGTTGAAAATTACGACAATCACAATTCTAACGAATTCAAAAAATATCAGACATCTAACTTTTTCTGAATTAAAGTTATATCGCCTCAAAAATTTAAATTTATCATTTTTTATACAAAGCTCGATCTACTGTTAAATATTATGAATTTTAGTACTTACTATGTATATGAGTTGCAAATTTCAAACTCAACCATTTAAGGGTCATATACCTTACTATTGCATGTTTCAAGATATAATAATTTCCACACTCACTAACCAGAGAATTTGTGTAATTACTTCACGTGAGAGGCACCAACTTCCTATAGCTGGCATACAAAATTTGGGACTCTAGCTGTTATAGTTTTCTAGATATACAGATCTTAATAATTAGTTCATATGGAATTTGCTACGCTCCTAATGCTTAATCGCCCATTTTTAAAAAAATATTGATATTGAACCTTTAGATATTCGTACAAAATTTGATCAGACTGACTGTTCTGGTGTTCTAGATATGCATATTTTAGTATTTACTTCATATGGGACGTGCCACGCCCGCTTTTGCTGAACTCCCTATTTTTGTCCAAAATATTTATATTGAAAAACAAAAGTTACTTGTACAAAATTTGGGGACCCCAACTGTTAAAGTTTTCTAGTTATGCAGATTTTAGTATTTACTTTATATGGAAGGTGCCATGCCCCCGATCATAGGTCGCCCATTTTTTCAAAAAAAAAAATCATATTGAACCTGAAGATATTCGTACAAAATTTGAGTAGTTCTGTTCTGGTGTTCTAGATATGCAGATTTTATAATTTACGTTATACGGGAGGAGTCACGCCCACTTTTGCCAGATCGCCTATTTTTGTCCAAAAATATGTATATTTAAACTGAAGTTACTTGTACAAAAATTGGAAACTCTTGCTCTTACAGTTTTTAAGTATACAGATTTTCGTATTTACTTTATATGGGATATATTTTTGTCCAAAATATTTATATTGAAGCTGTAGTTGCTTCTACACAATTTGAGGTGTCTTGCTGTTATAGTTTTTCCAATATACCTCGTTCATTTGAAATTTCAACATAAAAAGTAGCCTATAACTCCTTCCAGACATACAGCAAGATACTGTGAAAATTTCAAGAAGATAGCCGTCTATAAACTTCAAACATACAAACAAACAAACATTAATGTTTATATATATAGATAGATAGATGTATTTCAATTACTGTCGTGTATAAAATATTACATAGAACTGACGGGGGACGGATACGTAATATTTTGTTAGACAATAACACTCATACTTTTGTTATTTATTTTATTTTATATTATTTGCCTACTTCAACATAAAAAGTAGCCTATAGCTCCTTGCAGACATACAGGAAGATACTGTGAAAATTTCAAGAAAATCGGTTCAGCCGTTTAATCGTCTTTAAAGTTCAAACATACAAACATACAAACAAACACACATTCATTTTTGTATATAGATATGGATTTGTGAAATTATAAGATTTCATACTAGGCAACTGACTGCCATTAACATGGCATAAATTAATATACTGCCAACATAAAAAGTGAAAGTAAAGCGCTTTTAAATTTACACATTCGTGTTCTGCTTTTTAAATATATGTATTTACATAACAGACTAACAACGAAAATTGTTTTATTAATGAGTAGAATACCAATACAAATTATATTATAATGAGTATTGTATACTTTGAGCTCGGTGTAGTGTAACGGACCAGTGTTCTCGGTGAGATTCAAAAACACGATCCTCAGGCTAAAGTATACATACATACATATATATATACATATATATATATAATTGGGCATTACAACCTTTTCGTTTGTACTACGAACTTATAATTTTATACAAGAGTATATAAAGTCAACTGCGAACGACATATTTTTTAGAAACTTTTCATATATGTATATATAGACAGAAAAATGGAAAAAAATGAAAAAAGAAAACAAAATGTGAAGCAAAATGCCGATAAGTTAAATATATCTCATATACACATAGCCACAAAAGTATACATACGGATAACAAATTTCAGAAATTTTTTAACTAATTCGTTTTCGTTGAAAATCTTTGTAATTGTCTGACAACTTTCCTCGATTTTAAGACGGTCTTTTGCTTTGGTTCAGAAATTTTTGAAATTTGTAAATCGGATGCATACCTTTGTGGGTCTGTGCAGGGCCACAATCCAGTTCAATTTCAGAAATTTTTTAATCAATGCAAAGGACCGTCTTGAAACTAAGAATTTGGTGAGAATACATACCCCCGGAGCTTTGCTTCAATCTTGTGCAGTCGTTGCCTCGACGTTCGAAAGCAGTAGTGAAAGCATAAAGTTTTTGTTTTGTGTATTAAAACAGGGCCTACCAATTATGTGTTCGATATGAAATTTGTTAATTTTGTTTTCTTTTTTTGTTTTGAAAATATTTTTAAATAAAAAGGGATAAGTATTATACATTATCATCATACTGTAATCGCCGTAGTTTAGTGTGTTGGCTTATTAGACGTAAGGCTACGGTTCAAACCCCAGGTCAGACATCAAAACGAAAATATAAAAAATATTTCTTCTGCGAATTCCTCTCATCAGATTTTTTTGTAAAAACTCAGAGAGCAAATAAAATTGCCATGAAAAGTTTCTAAAAAAAGTTGTTGTTCGGAGTCGACTTCAAATTATAATACATTGTTTTAAAGTTTTTTTTTTAATTATTTATAAATCCGCATTAACATATTTTCGAAGTATATCCATTGAAGTGGAATAATCGGCATTCGAATAATCTCATACCTACCTAGTGTCCAGGATTTTTGTTGCTAAAGATGAAAATATAAAGTTGACCAATTTTTTTTTAATTTTACTTCCATTTTATTGTTTCCTTTTTATAGGCGAACTTGGGGGATATCGACCTCATGAAAAGTTTTATTTCGTTTTGTTATTTTCTCACTTTATTATTAGTCTGTTCGAGGACATTTATGTACTATATAAATATTGTCTGTTTGTACAAAATAAATAGATGTCAATAAAAGCTATATTTAACAAAAGTTTGACATTTCATTTGTTTTTAATAATCTCAAGTGTTTGTATTGCAACATAAAAACAAAGGAAAAATAACGAAAACAAAGTGTACTTGTGGGAATAATGGAATATTTTCTGTGATAGATAGATGTATGTGTGTTTGTATATATTTACATATATGAATTCCAGCTACAGAATACGGTTATCCATCGTCAAACGTAAAGTTCAAGGTGCTACTGTAGGTTTTTTTAAAATCGATTGGCTATAGACATTAATGGCCTGCTTCTACAAGACGTGCATAGGTTAAGATCAGGGTGTTGTATTCCAATATATTTTTTTGTCCTGTAATATGTAATATTTATGAAACTTATTTAAAATAGATTCAACATATATTTATGCGAGATTAAACTCAAGTTTAAGTTAATCTCCAGTTAAATTTAATCTTACGTTAATTGAATTTGCCTTTTTTGAGTGGGAGTTTAAACCTTGTAGAGCTGCCACACTTATAAGCAAAAATTGCAATGTGTTTCACAACAATTTTCTTTTGTATAGAACAAACACAGCTGAATTCTATTGATATTTAAGCAAAAAATTAATTTTTGAAAGATAATAAATAAACTAAAAAAAAAACTATTGTCAATTTGTATTATGTATATGTAATTCAGAATCACTTAAATATTTGTCTTATTCGGCTTTTTCTCACTTAAAAGCTTTTTTTAAATAGAATTTGTCACCTACTTTTGATAAACATAAGATTAAGTAGACTCAAAAACTGAATACGAAGATTAAAGTTAATTTAATCGTTAATCTCGCATTCAAAAAATGGCCCTAAGAGTTTCATACTGATGAGAACAATGATGTTAGTGACAACAATAATTAAGGACCTTATAGTTCAACGTACATATACAGCGTGCAGAACAGAAGTAAGTGCATGTTCACGATAATGAGTTTCGTCATGCATAAAATCAAAAGCATACCAACAAAAAAAAAAAAAATATTTTAAATTTATTATTTTATTCTTATCAAATAGCAGTAAAGAAACAATAATTAATGAGATGAATTCAATGAGTTTTAAAGAAAAAACGAAAATAACACACATAAACTCAATTTTGCATGCTTCAAGAAAATTATAAAAACTAACCCAATTTCAATATTTGGCCCATAGACCCTTATTAGAAATAACTTGATTTACATGGTTTGACATGCTTTCTACCAAGTTTCCCACATTGTTGAATATATAACACGCGCAATTACCAAAAATGCTGACAACAAGTCTACAATACCGGGACATTAATTAAACGCGCTATTACCAATATGCTGACACCCAAAATATAAGTTACTCACTTGTTTTGCAACGTGACTAGATTAATTGACCGAGGTTTAATTATAAGAAAATTTAATTTGTTAGTTAGTCCTTAAGTAATATTGAAACAATAAAGTGTGGCTTTTAACCAGAAAAATATATTTTTTTTAATAATTTAATAATTTATTAACTTATATTATAAATTATCCTATTTTTTCTTATATTATTATTTCTCTCCAAAAAAAATAAAAGTCAAAGCATAACTTTTATTTCTGCTAGGAAAATTATTATTATTATTATTATTATATTTCCACCCGAAAATATAAAATCAAAAAATAACTTTTATTTCTGCTCTTAAAAATAAAAATCAAAAACAACTACATATTATTTTTGCACAAAAAAATAAGAGTCAAACCATTGGTTAGGTTAGGTTAGGTTAGAGGAGGTCGAATTGACCCATTGTATAACGTCCTAGTTTCCCACACCACTTATGTTGTGTGAGTTAATTTTATACATAAGTGACGGGACCTACAGTTTAAAGTCGACTCCGAACGACAGATTTTCGAGAAACTTTTCATGGTAAATTTATTTACTCTCAGAGTAATTGCCAGAAATCTGCTGGGAGGAAGTTGCCGAAGAAATACGTTTTGTATTTTGTTTGTTGTCTGGCATGGGGTCTGAACCCTGGCTTTACGCCTAATAAGCTAAAACACTACTTACTAGACTACGGTGACTTAGTTTTGATCATTTCTTGCAAATATCTGAATTCTTGATGTGCACGGTGCTGTTGTAAGCATACATCGGATCCTGTTTTGGCGTCGTTTTGTCTTTTGCAAATTTAACAGCAAAATAGCAAAACATTTATTTCGTTTTAGGAGTGGTAGTAAAGTAGAAGTTTTCAATTCAACTTCAATTGGGAGTTCTAACGAGCTATACAATGTATTAGAGTTACCATTTTATTTAATATAACTTTGTTTCTTTAACAGGCGTCTATCATGTAAATATAAAAGTATTTTAAGTGTGAGCGTTGAGGAACAACTTTTTTGTTTATCTGGAGGAAAGTATTTGTTTCTCGTCGTCTCACCGTTGTCAATCAACTGGCAGGCACTCATAAAGTCAGTACCTTTAATGGCAAACAAAAGTGATAGAGAAAAAAAATAATAAATAAAAATAAACGAATGATTGTTTCAATGCCAAAGGATTACTTTATTTTTTCATAATTTTTTTCCAAATTTATAAAAACATAAAAATTGAAGAAATAAAAATATAAGAAATAGAAGATGTTGATATTGTTGAGTGATTATTTTATTTTACAGAATTGTTTGCGAAAGAACATGGTAGCAAGTGAAACACACTAAAAAGCAATAAAAAAATTTGTTTGTTCTGTAATCGTTGAAAATTGATTTTATTTATTTTTTGTTTATTTATTTATTTATTTATTTCAAGTCTATGGAAAATCCTTACAGACTATTAGATTTTATATTTCAATTCATTTTATATATCAGTTTAGAATTATTATTATTATGATTTCAATTCAAAAAATAAGTTAAAAAAGAGACAACATTGAAATTATTAATTAAATGAGTTTAATTGTAAAATTATATCCTTTTTAATGGATTCCGTACGTACTTTAACCATACGTATAGTAACTGTGTGTATATGATATATATTATATCTAACAGGATAACGATCCGAGACGTACTTCACACTTTGCAAAGCTGTGGGTATCCATAATTTTTCAAAACTACTACAAACACCGGCACAGACGCCAGATCTCAACATTATTGAGCATGTAAATACAGTATCAGCATAGTGGAACAGTTGAAACTAAGAATTTGGTGAGAATACATACCCCCGGAGCTTTGCTTCAATCTTGTGCAGTCGTTGCCTCGACGTTCGAAAGCAGTAGTGAGAGCATAAAGTTTTTGTTTTATGTATTAAAACAGTGCCTACCAATTATGTGTTTGATATGAAATTTGTTAATTTTGTTTTCTTTTTTTGTTTTGAAAATATTTTTAAATAAAAAGGGATAAGTATTATACATTATCATCATACTGTAATCGCCGTAGTTTAGTGTGTTGGCTTATTAGACGTAAGGCTACGGTTCAAACCCCAGGTCAGACATCAAAACGAAAATATAAAAAATATTTCTTCTGCGAATTCCTCTCATCAGATTTGTTTGTAAAACCTCAGAGAGCAAATAAAATTGCCATGAAAAGTTTCTAAAAAAAGTTGTTGTTCGGAGTCGACTTCAAATTATAATACATTGTTTCAAAGTTTTTTTTTTAATTATTTATAAACCCGCATAAACATACTTTCGAAGTATATCCATTGAAGTGGAATAATCGGCATTCGAATAATCTCATACCTACCTAGTGTCCAGGATTTTTGTTGCTAAAGATGAAAATATAAAGTTGACCAATTTTTTTTTAATTTTACTTCCATTTTATTGTTTCCTTTTTATAGGCGAACTTAGGGGATATCGACCTCATGAAAAGTTTTATTTCGTTTTGTTATTTCTCACTTTATTATTAGTCTGTTCGAGGACATTTATGTACTATATAAATATTGTCTGTTTGTACAAAAAAAATAGATGTCAATAAAAGCTATATTTAACAAAAGTTTGACATTTCATTTGTTTTTAATAATCTCAAGTGTTTGTATTGCAACATAAAAACAAAGGAAAAATAACGAAAACAAAGTCGGTGTGACAACAAGGCATTCAGTAAGTAAAGAGCGTTGAGTATTTGTTAAGTGTACTTGTGGGAATAATGGAATATTTTCTGTGATAGATAGATGTATGTGTGTTTGTATATATTTACATATATGAATTCCAGCTACAGAATACGGTTATCCATCGTCAAACGTAAAGTTCAAGGTGCTACTGTAGGTTTTTTTAAAATCGATTGGCTATAGACATTAATGGCCTGCTTCTACAAGACGTGCATAGGTTAAGATCAGGGTGTTGTATTCCAATATATTTTTTTGTCCTGTAATATTTAATATTTATGAAACTTATTTAAAATAGATTCAACATATATTTATGCGAGATTAAACTCAAGTTTAAGTTAATCTCCAGTTAAATTTAATCTTACGTTAATTGAATTTGCCTTTTTTGAGTGGGAGTTTAAACCTTGTAGAGCTGCCACACTTATAAGCAAAAATTGCAATGTGTTTCACAACAATTTTCTTTTGTATAGAACAAACACAGCTGAATACTATTGATATTTAAGCAAAAAAATAATTTTTGAAAGATAATAAATAAACTAAAAAAAAAACTATTGTCAATTTGTATTATGTATATGTAATTCAGAATCACTTAAATATTTGTCTTATTCGGCTTTTTCTCACTTAAAAGCTTTTTTTAAATAGAATTTGTCACCTACTTTTGATAAACATAAGATTAAGTAGACTCAAAAACTGAATACGAAGATTAAAGTTAATTTAATCGCTAATCTCGCATTCAAAAAATGGCCCTAAGAGTTTCATACTGATGAGAACAATGATGTTAGTGACAACAATAATTAAGGACCTTATAGTTCAACGTACATATACAGCGTGCAGAACAGAAGTAAGTGCATGTTCACGATAATGAGTTTCGTCATGCATAAAATCAAAAGCATACCAACAAAAAAAAAAAAATATTTTAAATTTATTATTTTATTCTTATCAAATAGCAGTAAAGAAACAATAATTAATGAGATGAATTCAATGAGTTTTAAAGAAAAAACGAAAATAACACACATAAACTCAATTTTGCATGCTTCAAGAAAATTATAAAAACTAACCCAATTTCAATATTTGGCCCATAGACCCTTATTAGAAATAACTTGATTTACATGGTTTGACATGCTTTCTACCAAGTTTCCCACATTGTTGAATATATAACACGCGCAATTACCAAAAATGCTGACAACAAGTCTACAATACCGGGACATTAATTAAACGCGCTATTACCAATATGCTGACACCCAAAATATAAGTTACTCACTTGTTTTGCAACGTGACTAGATTAATTGACCGAGGTTTAATTATAAGAAAATTTAATTTGTTAGTTAGTCCTTAAGTAATATTGAAACAATAAAGTGTGGCTTTTAACCAGAAAAATATATTTTTTTTAATAATTTAATAATTTATTAACTTATATTATAAATTATCCTATTTTTTCTTATATTATTATTTCTCTCCAAAAAAAATAAAAGTCAAAGCATAACTTTTATTTCTGCTAGGAAAATTATTATTATTATTATTATTATATTTCCACCCGAAAATATAAAATCAAAAAATAACTTTTATTTCTGCTCTTAAAAATAAAAATCAAAAACAACTACATATTATTTTTGCACAAAAAAATAAGAGTCAAACCATTGGTTAGGTTAGGTTAGGTTAGAGGAGGTCGAATTGACCCATTGTATAACGTCCTAGTTTCCCACACCACTTATGTTGTGTGAGTTAATTTTATACATAAGTGACGGGACCTACAGTTTAAAGTCGACTCCGAACGACAGATTTTCGAGAAACTTTTCATGGTAAATTTATTTACTCTCAGAGTAATTGCCAGAAATCTGCTGGGAGGAAGTTGCCGAAGAAATACGTTTTGTATTTTGTTTGATGTCTGGCCTGGGGTCTGAACCCTGGCTTTACGTCTAATAAGCTAAAACACTACTTACTAGACTACGGTGACTTAGTTTTGATCATTTCTTGCAAATATCTGAATTCTTGATGTGAACGGTGCTGTTGTAAGCATACATCGGATCCTGTTTTGGCGTCGTTTTGTCTTTTGCAAATTTAACAGCAAAATAGCAAAACATTCATTTCGTTTTAGGAGTGGTAGTAAAGTAGAAGTTTGCAATTCAACTTCAATTGGGAGTTCTAACGAGCTATACAATGTATTAGAGTTACCATTTTATTTAATATAACTTTGTTTCTTTAACAGGCGTCTATCATGTAAATATAAAAGTATTTTAAGTGTGAGCGTTGAGGAACAACTTTTTTGTTTATCTGGAGGAAAGTATTTGTTTCTCGTCGTCTCACCGGTGTCAATCAACTGGCAGGCACTCATAAAGTCAGTACCGTTAATGGCAAAAAAAAGTGATAGAGAAAAAAAATAATAAATAAAAATAAACGAATGATTGTTTCAATGCCAAAGGATTACTTTATTTTTTCATAATTTTTTTCCAAATTTATAAAAACATAAAAACTGAAGAAATAAAAATATAAGAAATAGAAGATGTTGATATTGTTGAGTGATTATTTTATTTTACAGAATTGTTTGCGAAAGAACATGGTAGCAAGTGAAACAATCTAAAAAGCAATAAAAAAATTTGTTTGTTCTGTAATCGTTGAAAATTGATTTTATTTATTTTTTATTTATTTATTTATTTATTTATTTCAAGTCTATGGAAAATCCTTACAGACTATTACATTTTATATTTCAATTCATTTTATATATCAGTTTAGAATTATTATTATTATGATTTCAATTCAAAAAATAAGTTAAAAAAGAGACAACATTGAAATTATTAATTAAATGAGTTTAATTGTAAAATTATATCCTTTTTAATGGATTCCGTACGTACTTTAACCATACGTATAGTAACTGTGTGTATATGATATATATTATATCTAACAGGATAACGATCCGAGACGTACTTCACACTTTGCAAAGCTGTGGGTATCCATAATTTTTCAAAACTACTACAAACACCGGCACAGACCCCAGATCTCAACATTATTGAGCATGTAAATACAGTATCAGCATAGTGGAACAGTTGAAACTAAGAATTTGGTGAGAATACATACCCCCGGAGCTTTGCTTCAATCTTGTGCAGTCGTTGCCTCGACGTTCGAAAGCAGTAGTGAAAGCATAAAGTTTTTGTTTTATGTATTAAAACAGTGCCTACCAATTATGTGTTTGATATGAAATTTGTTAATTTTGTTTTCTTTTTTTGTTTTGAAAATATTTTTAAATAAAAAGGGATAAGTATTATACATTATCATCATACTGTAATCGCCGTAGTTTAGTGTGTTGGCTTATTAGACGTAAGGCTACGGTTCAAACCCCAGGTCAGACATCAAAACGAAAATATAAAAAATATTTCTTCTGCGAATTCCTCTCATCAGATTTTTTTGTAAAACCTCAGAGAGCAAATAAAATTGCCATGAAAAGTTTCTAAAAAAAGTTGTTGTTCGGAGTCGACTTCAAATTATAATACATTGTTTTAAAGTTTTTTTTTTTAATTATTTATAAACCCGCATTAACATATTTTCGAAGTATATCCATTGAAGTGGAATAATCGGCATTCGAATAATCTCATACCTACCTAGTGTCCAGGATTTTTGTTGCTAAAGATGAAAAGATAAAGTTGACCAATTTTTTTTTAATTTTACTTCCATTTTATTGTTTCCTTTTTATAGGCGAACTTGGGGGATATCGACCTCATGAAAAGTTTTATTTCGTTTTGTTATTTTCTCACTTTATTATTAGTCTGTTCGAGGACATTTATGTACTATATAAATATTTTCTGTTTGTACAAAATAAATAGATGTCAATAAAAGCTATATTTAACAAAAGTTTGACATTTCATTTGTTTTTAATAATCTCAAGTGTTTGTATTGCAACATAAAAACAAAGGAAAAATAACGAAAACAAAGTCGGTGTGACAACAAGGCATTCAGTAAGTAAAGAGCGTTGAGTATTTGTTAAGTGTACTTGTGGGAATAATGGAATATTTTCTGTGATAGATAGATGTATGTGTGTTTGTATATATTTACATATATGAATTCCAGCTACAGAATACGGTTATCCATCGTCAAACGTAAAGTTCAAGGTGCTACTGTAGGTTTTTTTAAAATCGATTGGCTATAGACATTAATGGCCTGCTTCTACAAGACGTGCATAGGTTAAGATCAGGGTGTTGTATTCCAATATATTTTTTTGTCCTGTAATATTTAATATTTATGAAACTTATTTAAAATAGATTCAACATATATTTATGCGAGATTAAACTCAAGTTTAAGTTAATCTCCAGTTAAATTTAATCTTACGTTAATTGAATTTGCGTTTTTTGAGTGGGAGTTTAAACCTTGTAGAGCTGCCACACTTATAAGCAAAAATTGCAATGTGTTTCACAACAATTTTCTTTTGTATAGAACAAACACAGCTGAATACTATTGATATTTAAGCAAAAAAAAATTTTTGAAAGATAATAATTAAACTAAAAAAAAAACTATTGCCAATTTGTATTATGTATATGTAATTCAGAATCACTTAAATATTTGTCTTATTCGGCTTTTTCTCACTTAAAAGCTTTTTTAAATAGAATTTGTCACCTACTTTTGATAAACATAAGATTAAGTAGACTCAAAAACTGAATACGAAGATTAAAGTTAATTTAATCGTTAATCTCGCATTCAAAAAATGGCCCTAAGAGTTTCATACTGATGAGAACAATGATGTTAGTGACAACAATAATTAAGGACCTTATAGTTCAACGTACATATACAGCGTGCAGAACAGAAGTAAGTGCATGTTCACGATAATGAGTTTTAAAGAAAAAACGAAAATAACACACATAAACTCAATTTTGCATGCTTCAAGAAAATTATAAAAACTAACCCAATTTCAATATTTGGCCCATAGACCCTTATTAGAAATAACTTGATTTACATGGTTTGACATGCTTTCTACCAAGTTTCCCACATTGTTGAATATATAACACGCGCAATTACCAAAAATGCTGACAACAAGTCTACAATACCGGGACATTAATTAAACGCGCTATTACCAATATGCTGACACCCAAAATATAAGTTACTCACTTGTTTTGCAACGTGACTAGATTAATTGACCGAGGTTTAATTATAAGAAAATTTAATTTGTTAGTTAGTCCTTAAGTAATATTGAAACAATAAAGTGTGGCTTTTAACCAGAAAAATATATTTTTTTTAATAATTTAATAATTTATTAACTTATATTATAAATTATCCTATTTTTTCTTATATTATTATTTCTCTCCAAAAAAAATAAAAGTCAAAGCATAACTTTTATTTCTGCTAGGAAAATTATTATTATTATTATTATTATATTTCCACCCGAAAATATAAAATCAAAAAATAACTTTTATTTCTGCTCTTAAAAATAAAAATCAAAAACAACTACATATTATTTTTGCACAAAAAATAAGAGTCAAACCATTGGTTAGGTTAGGTTAGGTTAGAGGAGGTCGAATTGACCCATTGTATAACGTCCTAGTTTCCCACACCACTTATGTTGTGTGAGTTAATTTTATACATAAGTGACGGGACCTACAGTTTAAAGTCGACTCCGAACGACAGATTTTCGAGAAACTTTTCATGGTAAATTTATTTACTCTCAGAGTAATTGCCAGAAATCTGCTGGGAGGAAGTTGCCGAAGAAATACGTTTTGTATTTTGTTTGATGTCTGGCCTGGGGTCTGAACCCTGGCTTTACGTCTAATAAGCTAAAACACTACTTACTAGACTACGGTGACTTAGTTTTGATCATTTCTTGCAAATATCTGAATTCTTGATGTGAACGGTGCTGTTGTAAGCATACATCGGATCCTGTTTTGGCGTCGTTTTGTCTTTTGCAAATTTAACAGCAAAATAGCAAAACATTCATTTCGTTTTAGGAGTGGTAGTAAAGTAGAAGTTTGCAATTCAACTTCAATTGGGAGTTCTAACGAGCTATACAATGTATTAGAGTTACCATTTTATTTAATATAACTTTGTTTCTTTAACAGGCGTCTATCATGTAAATGTAAAAGTATTTTAAGTGTGAGCGTTGAGGAACAACTTTTTTGTTTATCTGGAGGAAAGTATTTGTTTCTCGTCGTCTCACCGGTGTCAATCAACTGGCAGGCACTCATAAAGTCAGTACCGTTAATGGCAAAAAAAAGTGATAGAGAAAAAAAATAATAAATAAAAATAAACGAATGATTGTTTCAATGCCAAAGGATTACTTTATTTTTTCATAATTTTTTTCCAAATTTATAAAAACATAAAAACTGAAGAAATAAAAATATAAGAAATAGAAGATGTTGATATTGTTGAGTGATTATTTTATTTTACAGAATTGTTTGCGAAAGAACATGGTAGCAAGTGAAACAATCTAAAAAGCAATAAAAAAATTTGTTTGTTCTGTAATCGTTGAAAATTGATTTTATTTATTTTTTATTTATTTATTTATTTATTTATTTCAAGTCTATGGAAAATCCTTACAGACTATTACATTTTATATTTCAATTCATTTTATATATCAGTTTAGAATTATTATTATTATGATTTCAATTCAAAAAATAAGTTAAAAAAGAGACAACATTGAAATTATTAATTAAATGAGTTTAATTGTAAAATTATATCCTTTTTAATGGATTCCATACTTTTATTAAGATCTATACGAAGATAGAGATTATTAAAATCATTACAGATTCTACGAAATGGATCGAAGTTCGCGTAGTTAACTGTGTAATATTTTATATTTAAGAAATTTGGTATCTTGTTGGACGAACAGGTACTTTTATGGAAAGTTTTTCTAGAAGAAATTGAGAGTTGATAACACCATTAAGCAGCTTCAGAAGAAAGACAGCATTTAGCATTTTACGACGGCTTTTTAATATAATATATATCATAAGGCGTAGGGATGCCAATCGGGAAATCCCGAAACAGAAAATCACAGGATTATCGGGATTCCCAAATCCCGAATCCCGGGATTTTTTAAAACTTGTCCCGGGAATTTTCGGGATTGTAAATTCATACATATACACCTTATAAAGTAAGAAAAAATTGAGTCTACGGCATTGTTTTTCATTTAATATAACATTAAATAACACTCATGTAGTTTTTCAAGTGTATCATGCAACAATTAGTGAATATTCTATATCACTGGACATCGAACTGGATAAGAACCCAACTTCCAACATTTTTTTAGGTTTTTTATTAAGAGAAAATTCCAAATCCTGGGATATTTCGATCCCGAATTGTCTCGAAAAATCCCGGGATTTCGGGATCGGGATTACGAAATCCCGAATCCCGTGATTTTTAAAAATCGATCCCGTTTGGCATCCCTAACAAAGTGGTAACCTTTCATTAGGATCCCATCCATTCCCTAAACCACGAAGACAAAATAATAAGAACTGTTTTTGAACTGAATCAATTTTGCCAGAGTGTACAGCGTATTGAGGGTCCCATATTACAGATCTATATTCAAGAATTGGGCGAACCAGTATGGTAAACAATTGCCTAGTAACATAAGGATCAGAAAACTCTTTAGCCCATCGTTTGATAAATCCCAGGGTACATGTAGCTTTGCTAACAGTTGATGTAATATGATTTCTGAAGTCCAATCGAAAACTATCCCTAAATCGTTGAAGGTATTGACTAGTTCAAGAGCGGCACCATTCATTGTGTAAAATCCATTGGTTGGAGATGATCGAGTGAAGCACATATATTTACATATTTTAACATTCAGCTCCATTAAATTAATACTACACCAAGAGGTTAAGTAGTTAATATCCTCTTGTAAAAGTACTTGTCTTCAATGTTATTAAATGATAAAAATATTTTAACATCGTCTGCATACATTAACGTGTTTGAATTTTTGATAACAGAAGGGAGATCATTTATAAAAAGAGTAAATAGGAGCGGCCCAAGATGACTACCCGGTGGTACGCCTGACAGTACATCAATAAAGCATCATTTATAGCATCATTGCTGTAATCATCAATATATATCGTTAATAATCATCAATATACTGCAAAGAAGAATTGAAACACATTTTTTATTCCTAAATTTCTAGACATTATAGCCTAAATTGTGGAAAAGAAAAAATGAAACGAAATGCCGATAAGAAGCAACATACCGAATTGTAAATGTCATATGAAGATTGCCGTGAGTTATTGATGACAATTTCCATTAGACAAAAATATATTAAAAATGATAAACAACTTTGTAATTATTGTTTCTAATAAATGTTAAAATTAAAAACCAATTCTATGTGGTAAATAACTACAACCCTGGCTATTTTTATGTATTAGGATAGTAATTGGAATAAAATTTACAAATTCATTCAACGTGGTGTGAGAAACTAAGTCGTATCCTGACTGAAGGGTTGTAATAACCAATTATGTGTGCATATATGTATGATCAAAACTAAGATGGTTGGCGTCATCAATGCAAGACAACGTTACATCCCGAATATTATGCACGAGCGATTTGAGGGCGTGCACATTTCACTTGAAGGTGATGTGAACTGACTACCCAGATTACGATTTGACCCCGTTAGATTTCTTCTTGTGGCGTTTTCTTAAGTCGCTGATTTTTTCAAAGTCAATATAAAGTCTGCCTGATTTATGCACCAGAGTCATGTAAATTTCAACATTTCGGATGTGTTCAATTAAGAGAACGTTTGAACGATCTTATCGGACAAATAGCCTAAGAACATTAGCGGACTAAAATATTTAATGTTTTTAATTATACTACATACTATTTAAATATCTTCTCTGTTTTGAAGAAACGAAGAGAAAAACAAAATCTTTAAGATGGAATATTAATAAAAACAAAAAGATTGTGAAACAACTCTTGATCTATTTGCATTGTCTAGCTGTGAAAAACTGGTAGCAGTGGTGCAGCGGTAATAATAACAGTAGTGATTATACTTTTAGACTATGGTTGTGTTTGTAGCGAAGAAATAAAAAACCGCAAAACAGTAAATATATGTATGTCCAGCAACGGTAAGTGCTTTAAATGGAGTGGATGACATGCAATTCGTCATATTTTTTAAGACACTTATATTCCATTTTTTGTACGTTCTTCAAAAAATTTGAAAAAAATAACAACAATGGAATTATGTCAAGAAGTAGAAACTGGTTTTGATTAAAAAGGAAAACTGAAAGCGTAAAAAATAAAAGTAAATCCTAGCACTTGCATTCTACTTTGTTCTTCTGAAAACTTATTTCGAAAATGTGGTGAAAAGGTGGTAAAATAAAACTTGACCGTATCTTTTACAAAAATGCATGCAGAAGCTTAATTAATAAGGAAAAATAACTATAATTTCCTTCATTAATCAAAAATCCGTTTAAAGCTGAGTACCTTCTTTTTGTGTCGAATATGGTTACAGCCGCCCTGGTCTAGTAGGTAGTGTGTTGGCTTATTAGACGAAAAGCTAGGGTTCGAGCCCCAGGCCAGACATCAAAATAAAATACAAAAAGTATTTCTTCGGCGACTTCCTTTCAGCAGATTTCTGGCAAAAACTCTGAGAGTAAATAAAATTGCCATGAAAAGTTTCTAAAAAATCTGTCGTTCGGAGTCGACTTTAAACTGTAGGTCCCGCCACTCATGTATAAAATTAACACACACAACATAAGTGGTGTGAGAAATTAGGTCGTAATCCTGACTGAAGGGTTATAATGACCAATTATGTATGTATGTATGGTTACAATTACACTTACTGCGGGCTTCATAATGATTTCTTATGGGATTTTAACAAGCGTGACATTTAAATCCTTTCATGTACTAATATTTTTAAGGCAGAGAATAAGAAGTAACTTTATAAATGCGCACACATACAGTATAGCCAGAAAATGTACTTGTTTTCATGTTATACGCTGTCTCAAGCAATTTGTCGCACATCAGGTACTCTGAGATTGTTTACACAATATTTCAAAAACTACCTACCAGATTTGTGTAAAATAGAACAGTTTTAAATTTTCAATTAGCGACACTATGACACAATAAATAAAAATGGAAATATACCTGTGTTGAAAAAAAGTTTTTATATTTCTCGAACGCTCCTAACTTGTATTCGAAAAGAAACTCTTTCTTTGAACTTTACAAAAAAAAAAAACAAATTAATTTAATACCTTAAATATATTTTAACTGATTTTAAAAATTCTAATTTTTATGGAAAGGGGAAACCCTTCAAAATGCTATTAATAAACATATTTTTCAAAATTATAAGTTTTGATAGAGTAAACTTGGTGTTTATGTCTGACGATCAATAGTTCCCATTCCTGCTGACATAAACAGGATTGTTTAAACGATGGCAAATTGGCAACAGAGGGCGCTGCAGTGTAAAATATGTAGCAACTTTACCCTATTAGTACGAAAAAATACAACACTTTCACATTGTGACAGCTTAATACATAAAAGTACAATGCTGATTACAATTGATTTGACATTTGTTTAAAAATTAACGCTTCACATTCTTTTTCATTCTCGCACAGCAAACAAGCCTAAATAAAGAATTTTCTTAGAATTAAAAAATATTTGTTTTAATTATAGTAAAGACTATAATTGGTGACCCCGACAATTAAATTAATAGTTACCTGCAATTGGTGCCTTTTTCAAGCCGACAATTCAACATGAGTGTTGAAAGCTCATTTAAAACTGTGGAAGACACGAACAGAACGGACACAGGTGGATGCAGAAAACTCTTGGAACTCGATGAAAATATTTCTGTAGAAGCTGTTGGTATGCACCATTTACCAAAGTTTTTGCCGTCTGATCCTGAATTGTGGTTCACACAAGTAGATGGATTGCTACATGTGAACAGAATTACAGCAGACTTATCCAAATATTATACCGTTATCACTGCCTTAGATGCGGATACATTAATGCAAATAGCTGATGTCGCCAAAAATCCTCCAGCTACAGGCAAGTATGATAAATTAAAAAAGGAACTTATTACTCGTTTTGGTATTTCTAAGGAAAAGCAACTACTAAAACTTGTGACTGGGTTGGACCTTGGAAACAGACAACCTAGCCATTTACTAAGAGAAATGAAAGAGTTGGCCGGGAACAGCATTTCCTCGGAAGCTTTGGCTGCACTTTGGATGCAACACATGCCAAGTAATGTTAGATGCATATTATCAGCGTGTAAAACTGAGGACATTGAGAATTTGGCTGAAATTGCTGATCGTATTTTTGATAATTCTCCGCAGCCACCCTTTGTCATGGCTACAACAACACCAAGGGATATTGTATCTCACTGTGATGCGCTCACGTCGCATTCGAAAACTTCAGCATTAGAATCCCGTGTGTTGGCTATTGAAACATCCTTAAACCAATTATTTCAGAAAGTCAGCCAACTTTCAATAGACTTTGCAACAAACAATACAAATGCACAACGTCGTAGTAGCAGTAGGGAGAGTGACCATGGTAGAGGCAGGTCTCAAAACCGTCGTCAGCCAAAAGTTTGCTATTATCACGTTCAATTTGGTGCCAGCTCGAAGAAGTGCAGGCAGCCATGTGAATTCAATTCTGGTACACCACAGGAAAACTAGGTCAGCTGTCCTCGGTAAGTGCGACGCATGACAGCACCGATAATTTAAGTCGCACTTTTGAAAAACGATTACACATTTTTGACGGAAAACATAATTTGAGATTTCTTGTGGACTCTGGTTCGGTTGTGTCAGTAATACCAAACATTTTTTTAACCAATTCTAAAGCAAAATCGGATGACATGAGATTATTTGCTGTTAACAATACACCAATTCCTACTTACGGTACAAAATATCTTGAAATAAATATAGGCCTACGACGAAATTTTGGTTGGACATTTATAATAGCGGACGTTAAATCACCTATAATTGGTGCCGATTTTTTTATCTCACTATGGTTTAGTTGTGGACTTAAGATGACAGCAATTGATTGATTCTCTAACATCACTCACATCTGTTTGTCATGCCAAATATTCGGATCAACCAAGTGTATCGACAATTAATTCGTCCTCCAATCTATACGATCTTGTAGTGGAATATGTGGAAATCACGAACCCAAATTCTTATCGCCTACCAACGACATCAAACGTACAGCACCGAATCATAACAAGTTGTCAGCCAATAGCAGAACCACAAAGGCGCTACTCTGGAGAGAAATTGAATGCTATCAAGGAAGAGTTTAACAATTTATTGCAACTTGGAATAGTTCGTCCGTCAAGTAGTCCATGGTCTAGCCCCATCCATCTTGTAAAGAAGAAAACTGGTGGATGGAGAGCCTGTGGCGATTATCGGAAAATTAACGCGAATACACAGCCAGATCGATATCCAATTCCACGAGTGGACGATATATCGGAAAAATTATGCAGGAAAACAATATTTTTTAAAATTGACATTAATAAGGCTTACTACAATATACCCATGCATCCGGATGATATTCAAAAGACTGCCGTCAACACACCAGTTGGATTGTTTGAATTTATAGTAATGCCTTTCGGGCTAAGAAATGCTACCCAAACATTCCGAAGATATATGGATTCGATTTTCCGGAATTTGGACTATGTGTATTGTTACTTGGACGACATTCTTATTTTTTCCGAGAATGAAGAACAGCATCACAACCACGTAGAAACGGTGTTACAAAAATTGAAAGATGCAAGCTTGTCAATTAATGCTTCAAAATGCGAGTTTGGAGTTCCCAGTTTGGACTTTTTGGGCTACCACATATCCATTACGGGATTGAAACCACCTATGGACAGGGTTAATGCTATAGAAAATTACCCAAAGCTGGAAAATATTGTAGAGTTACGCCGATTTTTAGGAATTTTGAATTTCTATAGAAAATTTATTCCTAATGCGGCCACCATTCAAGCTCCCCTTAATGGGCTATTCAAAGAAAAACGACAAAAGAAAAATTGAATGGAATGATGATTTAGAACGCTCTTTCGAGGCATGCAAGACAAGTTTGGCCAAGCAGACCATGTTAAACTTCCTGGATCCAGAAGCACCACTGTCCTTGATTACAGATGCATCGGATTCAGCAGTGGGGGCTCATTTGGAACAGTACGTTAATGACCATTGGGAACCCGTTGCCTTCTTTTCAGCAAAACTGAAACCGTCTCAGAGAAATTATAGCACTTACGACCGGGAGTTATTGGCGATCTATTTGGCCATCAAACACTTCAAGCATCTATTAGATGGGCGTAATTTTGTCGTGCTAACCGATCATAAGCCATTGACTTACGCTTTGCAGCAGAAATTGGATAAAGCATCACCTCGTCAGGTACGTCACTTGAACTTTATTTGCCAGTTTACGACCGATATTCAGCACGTTTCTGGTTCACAAAACACAGTCGCTGATGCTCTATCACGAGTTAATGAGATAAGCATGCCAGAAGCTGTAAGTCTCCAGGAAATACTCCAACATCAGGAATCTGATACACAGATGAAACAAATTTTGGAAAATAGCACATCATTACGTCTACAGAAAATTAAAATAAATGATATTGAATTGTATTGCGACATATCAAATTCAACAGTTTGCCCGTATATTCCACTTCCCCTAAGGCGGAAAATTTTTCATTTGATCCACGCAATGTCATATCCTGGGAAAAGAGCGACATTGAAACAGATACGTCAAAAGTTTATATGGCCATCCATGAATCGTGATATAACTACTTGGGTACGCGAATGCTTAGACTGTCAACGAGCAAAAGTTAATAAGCACACACATTTGATACCTAATCATTTCAGGGAAACGGATCAACGTTTTGACCATGTACATATAGATTTAATAGTTCTCCCAGATTATATGGGATACAGATACTGCCTTACGATGATTGATAGATTCTCACGTTGGCCGGAAATTGTGCCACTTAAGGAAATGTCAGCAGATACAGTAGCGAAACACTTTTTTGCTTCATGGATTTCTAGATTTGGTTCACCTAAAACTATAACCACCGACCAAGGAACACAATTTGAATCCGCTCTATTCTCATCTCTCTCACGCTTAATTGGAGCTCAACGCATACGTACCTCGCCATACCATCCGGCATCAAATGGCATGATTGAGAGATGGCATCGGTCTTTAAAAGCTGCGTTGATGTGCAACAACACAACTCCATGGTTGGAAGTTTTACCAACTGTATTGCTTGGTTTGAGAACCTGTTACAAGGAAGATTTGGGAGCATCGTCAGCAGAAATGTTGTATGGTACAACAATTCGTATTCCAGGAGAATATTTTTCGGATAATGATGATTCAGCAAATCCAATTTTATTTTTGGATAAATATCGAGAGTATATGCGACATGTTCGTCCCACACCAGTTAATCATCACTTAGGCAACACAAAAGTTTTCGTTCATAAAGACTTAATGACCTGTTCTCATGTATTTGTAAAATCGGAGCACGTTAAAAAACCATTGGAAGCCCCTTACACAGGACCTTTTGAAGTTTTGGAAAGAGTTTCCGACAGAGTGTTTTCGATCAAAATTGATAATAAACCACACAATATATCCATTGAACGACTGAAGCCTGCTTTCATTACAAAAGATCCTGATACAACGCCAGCACCTTTAAGGACATATAGCAGAAAGAAACCAACTGAACAATCGGAACCAGTGGAACAACCAAACCAAACTAAACTACCGAAGCCAGTTGAACAGCAAACCCCTTTAAACTGTCCTGAACTGCTTGAACAACCTACCTCTACATCCAAAATCCATGCCACCAGGACAATACCATTAAGAACGTATAGCCGAAAGAAGACCGTTACTTTCGCTCAGAATGCACCTAGTACTCCTACCACAAATTTGGGGGGAGAGTAGCTGTAGCAACTTTACCCTATTAGTACGAAAAAATACAACACTTTCACATTGTGACAGCTTAATACATAAAAGTACAATGCTGATTACAATTGATTTGACATTTGTTTAAAAATTAACGCTTCACATTCTTTTTCATTCTCGCACAGCAAACAAGCCTAAATAAAGAATTTTCTTAGAATTAAAAAATATTTGTTTTAATTATAGTAAAGACTATAAATAAAGCTTTTTGGTATTTTAATATTAGTGTTGTTTTTGAAATTAAAATTTTGTTTTGTTAATTTTTTCTTATTCTTGCTTGTAACATCCATAATGATGCATCTAATTTGTTTGAAATTAATTAAAATTTGCATAAGCTGACATTGTTTAATCAAAGAAAAAGATAATTGTGTTAAAATTTGTTATGAAATAAAAGACAGTGTATATTTTATTGAACGTAAAAAAGATTTGTAACATATGATAAATGTTTTGTGGAAAAAACCAAAATATAATAAAGGAGTTTTTGGACTTAGTATTGGAAAAAGAAAGGTCAACAATAAACCACACGGATTTATGAATTCTACAACAAGCCTTTTATACAGGAAAAAAGTAGTGAAAAGGCGAACAGGCAATAAAGAAGGAAAGTGTTCTCTTTTGTGTATATTTAGTGCTGGAACGATTCTAATTTTTTTGTGTGTTCTTCTTCCCCCCATACAGTTCACGGATTTAACACTTGGTAAATGTAATTTCATCCCTTATTTTTTCAAGTATGACCATTGTTAATTGCAAAATTTAATTAAAATTATGGAATGAGTCTCTACATCCTTGGAGTGTATTCGCTTATGCAGGTATTGACACTTCGTTCGATAAAATCGGACAAAAATTATCACAATCATTTAAAGAGTATAACAGTAATGTCATATATTATATATATTTATTTATAAAATCAACTTATATTTTAAATATTTACAAAATGTTTTGATTATCAATTGCACGATTGAGCGAGATGTTCAACAGGAGATGGCTTCAATTGAATAAAGGTTAACGCACTTCTGCTATTCGCTCAAACGTAAATTTGGTAAATTTTTGATAAACAACCAAGACCAATCAAAGATTTTATGAAATTCGACCTGCCGCAATTTTTCTGAATATATATGAGATCGGAAATATAATTATGAGAACACTTTTGATATCACTCAGTTGACTTGTCACGTTAATTACATATATGCATACATAATTTGTTATTACAAACCTTTAGTCAGGATTATTAGTTTCTCATACTACTTATGTGTGTGTTAATTTTATACATGAGTTGCGAAACCTATAGCTTGAAGTCTTAAATGAAAGGTTTTTTTGAGAAACTTCTTATGCCAATTTTTATTTACTCTCAGAGTTTCTGTCAGGAATATGCTGACAGGAATTTGACGATGATGTGTTTTCTTCGTATTTCGGTTTTGATTGAGATGTCTGACCTCTAGTTTGAACAGTACGTCTAACAAGCCAACACACTACCTACTAGCTTACGGCTACTTCAATATCATTTTACTAAAATAAAAACGCAGACCGCACAGTAACTAATCAAAAAAGAATTACGTAAGCACTTTTGATACCTTTTGTTAAATTTATTGCAGATTGCACTGAAAATGCATATATCTGAACTTGAAAGACGCTTTCCCATCATCTTTTGGACTGTTTTGCAAACATTTGCCCATATTTTTTTCAATTTGTTGTCTGAAATTCATTATATCTATGTATTTCTGTTGGCTTTCACAGTACTGAAGAAAATACTGAAAATTTCAGAAAAACACACAAGTCGATGGGATAAACAAACAAGATAACTGGTTAACAAACATAAATACACACATAATTGGCCATTACAACCCTTCATTTAGGATTACGGCCTAGCTTCTCACACCACTCATGTTGTGTGCGTTAATTTTATACGTAAGTGGCGTGACCTACAGTTTAACGTTGACTCCGAACGACAGATTTTTGAGAAACTTTTTCATGGCAGTTTTTCCCAAAAATCTGCTGAGAGGAAGTCTCCAAAGAAATATTTTTTCATATTTCGGTTTGATGTCTGACCTGGGGTTTAAACCCGGGCTTTGCGTTTAATAAGTGAACACACTACCTACTAGACTACGGCGACTTGAATATTAATATGTATATATGTATATACTGACTCAAATAAGTATCCTTACACCAAGCAGGGCAAAATATTTTCACAATATTTCAAAAAACTTTTTACCAGATTTAAATAAAATAAAATTATTTGAAAGATCAATTTGTACTGTAAATAACTAAATTGTATAATTTTGTTTAAAAGATTTCCAAAATGCTAATTCAAAAAAATTTCCGTATAACAGTGAAGATTCAAATTGATTTATTACAAATTTCTTTCTTAATATAGGCTTTAAGATCCTTTGGCGGCAAAAACTTCTTCCAAATATTTTTTCTTAAAAAAATCCGGCTTTTATATGATTTCTGTTTCAATATATACATATTTAATTTATGTAAGGCGTGGGGGAAGATTTAAAAAAACGTTATATCTAGATCTATAGATGTAATTGGTTTCTATATTTCTATTTTTTCAAAAAACGGTAATAAGCTATTGATTTACTCCAATTTTCAAATACAGTCAGTTCGATACTGTTTTGCCCCTTTATTTGAATACCAATTATGGAATCAATTAAGAATGTAAAGTTTATAATATTTTTGTCATTTGATTTTTTATTTTAAAATCTAAGTTTGTGCAAGAAAAGTTAACATTCATAAAAAATGTGTGTATCGGGCTTGTATAATTTTTTAAGTCGAATTTTTAAGTTCTAAAAGTTACAACTTCTCAATAGAGCGTGTAAAATATATTCACATTTAATTTAAATAAATCTTAATTCATTTACTCTTTCTAAGTATCAGAAAAGGATTTTTATTAAATTTTGTAGTGAAACACAATTGTTGTTTTTGTGTAATTTGCAAAATTTGTTTTGGAATATTTCTTACGAATTCTGTTATCGCTGGTTATGACAAGCAAAGTCTGTTTAACAAGTCTAGTCACGTTTTAAATATATCAAAATATGCTGTCACATATTTCTTTTACTTTATAGTACGCCACAATTTCTTTCACATCTTGTCAATAAAAGAGTTTTATCTCAAACAGTAGTGAAATGTCAATTAAATGTTACTTCTGTAATAACAAGAAAGAGATTTTAACAATATTTGGTTTAAATGTAAAAGGAAACGGTCAAATTTGGTTTTATATTTTAAATAATATAGTTTTTTTATATTTTTCTTAACATTTTGTTATTTTTTATTTCTATTTATATTCTCCCTCCACATTATAATTTCGTTGTTGTGCGGCTTGTGTGGTTTATAAGTTTGTCTTGCATTATAATTTTGTTTACAATATAATGACAACCTTTTTATAAACGATTTTACCTTTAAAATTAGACTTAAATATTTATCATAAATTTTCATTTTTTCTTATATACATACAGATAAAGACGATGTCAAAATACCCCGAAATTAAGCCGCAATACACACATTCGTTTTATTGACATCCGAAATAAAAAACGAATAAAACTTGAATATGTTTCAACAATTTAATATTTTTTTAACCTCAGTGGGTCATAAAGTGTTATGAGAAAGGTAAAATAGTAATGTGCCAATATCTAAATATATGTATATATGCTATATAAATGCAGTATGTATGTATTTAAAAAAGGTTAAACATTCAACTTATTTACATTCATACCATTCAATTGAATTGGTGCGGCCTAATATTCGCACTTATTTACAGACACGTTTAGCAACAGAATATATTGTTTCAAACTGAACCTTAAAAGTTTTATGTCACGTTTAAAATTCAACAGATTGGCAACAGTTTTGTATGTCAGCAGCATAAATGTAGGTCATCCAATAAATAACGTATTTATTTTTTAACTTGTAAAGAGGAAGACAAATTTGTATGACGATTTATATACCAATTTTTTTTGCTGGCTTATCTCTGGAAGGGATAACTAGTAAAAGGTAGTAATTAACACATAATAAACATTTCTTCTGTATAAATTCATTCTCATATAAATGTTGCGAGTGAACTTGTTGTAACTGTTGTATTTATTTTAAGTCAAATAAAAAGACGTTGAATAGAGTATAGTATGTACAAAAAATTTATTCTTTAAATAAAAAATATAATTCCTTAAATGGAAAATATAACAACCGGCTTTAAGTAAAGAAGAATCTAGAATCGTCTAAAAACGTGATCATCCCGTTTGACAGCTGTAATAACAGTGATGATTGGGTTTAATCAATCTACACTGTAATTAATTTTAGATACTATAGAGATTAGCAATGAATGTTTTTTTCGCTACTCATAAGCACTCATGAAATTTTGAATATAGGTGAGACAACAATATTGAAATTTAACTACTCTGATTCATTCGTACTTATTACAACGGTGATATATAAGTACAGCTTGCAATGAGTATGCGTACAACGTTGACATCAAATTTGATTCATAAGCCTACTCATTCAGATTCATATATTTAGAAAAATACTTATCAATCATTCGAGTGACTTGAATCATTCATCAAAATTTATAGTCTTAGTTATTTTTTGCATTTACAAATAAGGAAAACAGACAGAGCAACAAGCAGAGCAAACACAAAATCTTTTAGTGAGTATTTTAGTGTTCGTATGCGAATCATACTTATTTTGTTATTCTTGTATATGTTGAGTTATGGAGAGTCGAAATCAACAACAGCATACGTGTTGTTAAGTATGAATATGATGAGTACTTTAAACTTTGAATATGAGTAGAGGTTCTATGATATTAAAATAAGTATGAATGCATATATGTATCAGAAATTGTGAGTCTGATTCGATTCTACTCATCTTTTTGAATACTCTTGATGATCTCTGGTATGTAGTACTCCATAAACTCGAATATTCGCTTACTTGTTTCCAATCAATGCTTCATGACATGATACCCATATAATGCGTAATGCCTTTTACGTTCCAGGGTGGTTTACTAGAAAATCAGTGAATATTATCAAATGTTGCATGCGTGTTTTAAGCGAAAATAATTCAGTTTAGTTATACTATCTCAAAATCTACGCCTCAAACGGCAAAGAATTCCGAGCAAATATTCCAGTTTACAGTAAATATTGAGTATAAATACTTAATGCCATTTTAACCACAGCGAAAATTATTAATCAGTTTTGGATCGACCTTAATTCTTAGATTTGTAATATAATGAATTTATTTAAATTATTTTCAGCAGGCAGTTCCTTAATATATTATATTAATATAATTAATATAATAATTAATGCACATAGAAGCTCTTTTGTTAAACCTAATGGATAAACTTTAATTAAGAAATGCTTTACGACATGTATTTTCTTATCTTAATTATCCTGCGATGATTGCCATCGCTGCCAAACGTGTGTTCATTAACGTCCATTTCAATAGTGAATGAATTTGTTAGTTTGTTCTGAAATTTAAGTGGTTGGTATAATGCTAACGATAGATAAAAAATAGACAATAGAATTGTAGGGTATTGACTTATGAAGGAATAATTACTTTTAAGTATCACTCAATTAAGTAAAGCTTTTGATATCACTCAATTAAGTAAAGCTTTTTAACATCTTATTTGTAAATAGCACTCCATTAAAACAAGTTATTTTTATATATTAAATAACAACAACAACAGCAAAAGAATAACTGTAAACCTTTTGCTGTGTTCTTAATTAATATTTTAAATACCAAAAATTCATTCCCGTTTTGTAAAGCAAAGTAGAAGTATTAAATAAAATTTATTAAATAAGATAAACTCTTATTGTTTAACTTAACTATAAGCCTGAGTTTATCACAGTGGCGACAAGGCAAAACAATATTGAAATAATTTTTTTTTTTATAAAAAATAAAAGTAAACAGGTGCAGTTGAAAGTTTCTTTTGAATCGAAGGTAAAGAAGACTACGCAAATTGCACAAATAATTGGTAAAGTTCCAAGTTTGATCATACGCAAAACAATTGGTCAATTTTCGAAAATCAAATGGAACAATTTCTAGTGGCGAATGATATAAATAATAGCGTCAAAAAGAAGGCGATCTTACTGACGTCATTATGCAAAACGTCCTATATGCTGTTACAAAATTTAATAAGTCCGAGAAAAATAGAAGATGCAACAACAACTTATGAGTCGTGTGTGGAGGTGATTAAAAAACATTTTAAGCCACCAACATCAGGTTTTGCAGAAAGGTACAAATTTTACAATGCTTCAAAAGCACCTACGGAGACAGTTAATGAGTGGTCTCTACGTGTGCGATCATTAGCAGTGAACTGCGAGTTTGGTGCAAATTTAGCAACAGCGATTCGGGATAAATTTGTAATGGGGTTGGAAAAAGGTCCGGCCCGGGACAAAATTTTCTTAGAATCAGTAGAATGTACTTTCGACAGAGCGGTGGAAATAGCCAATAATGTTGAGTATGCAAAACACCAATATGACACGGCAGCGGTCAAAGAAGAGCCCGTTAATTTTATAAAAAAAGCAAATGGCGGACGAAGTAAAAGGGAATCGCAAAGGGTTGCTCAGCAAAAAAATTATCAACAATGTGAAATCTGCGGTTATAAAAACCACAAAAGCGAGCAATGTAAGTTTAGAAATTACAAGTGCAACAAATGTCAAAAAAGAGGGCATTTAAAAAAAATGTGTAAGGCAAAAAACTTTAATTTTTTAGAAGATGTTCATTGAGATTTAAGTTTATTTTCTGTTACAAGTTTAAAAGATGGACCTATTAAAATTAGAGTTAAGATTAACGATAAACCATTTGATATGGAGTTGGATACTGGTTCAGAAAATACGGTTATTTCAGAGAAAACATAGAAGTCTAATTTTAGTAATTATAGTCTTCGTAAAATATATATGTTATGGAAAGCGTATAATGGTACAAATATAATACCTATCGGAGCTTGTGATGTGTGTATTCAGTACGGCCATAAGAAGAAACTTATTCCTATTATTGTGATTAAACATGGTGGTCCACCACTGTTCTGTAATATAAATCATGCATCGGAACTTCATATGATTAAAGGTTGTCCTATTGTTAGGAAATTTAATAAACTGTTTGATGGTGGTTTGGGTCTATTTAAGTTGAGTAATGCTGCGTTGAAGCTAAAAGAGGATGCTGTCCCAAAGTTTTTCAGACCGAGACCTTTACCTTTGACCATTAAAAAGAGAGTTGAATTAGCATTAGATGAATTGGTGAAAATGAAAATTTTACAACCGGTTGATTATAGCGAATGGGGGACGCCAATAGTGCCCATATTGAAAAAAGACGGTAATGTTAGGATTTGCGGGGATTTTAAGGTAACGTTAAATCCAAACTTAATGATAGAAAGGTATCCTTTGCCTCGGATAGAGGAAATGTTTTGTAAGTTGCATGGAGGGGAGGAATTTACAAAACTTGATTTAAGTATGGCCTACCAGCAAATAGAGCTAGATGAGGAATCTCGTAAATATACTACTATATCGACTTCCAAAGGTCTTTTTCAATATACAAGGCTTATATATGGCTTAGCCTCAGCTCCTGCGATTTTACAACGGATCATGGATTCACTGTTGGCAGGTTTGGATGGTCGAGTTTTGAACATATTGAGAGATGTAGGTTTTAAATTGTCACCAGCAAAACGTGCGTTTTATTGTAAGAAAATAGAAAAAAAGCTACTGAAAAGAATACGTAGGTATGTTGAATTAGGATGGCCTGCTAAGTGTGCAGAACCCGAATTACTGCCATATTTTGTGAGAAGAACTGAGTTGTCGTGTGAGTCGAATAGTTTGTTTTGGGGATATAGGGTGATTATACCTACGAAATTGAGGAGTGAAGTTTTTAATTTGTTACATGCGTCGCATATGGGCATAGCGAAAATGAAATCTATGGCTCGCGAATGCTGTTGGTGGCCAAATCAAAGCAAAGATTGAAAGGAAATTGTTAGGGCGTGTGACTCATGCTTGATGACACGACCTAATCCACCTCAGCAGGAGTTAATTCCTTGGCCTAGGTCGGAGGAAGTATGGTCAAGATTACATATAGATTTTTTTGGACCATTTGTAAAACGTTGGTACCTAGTGGTGGTGGACAGTGCCAGTAAATGGATTGAGTGTCTGGACATGGGTACTAATACAACTAGTAACGCTGTAATTCGGGTTTTAAGAGAATTATTTGCACGATTTAGTTTGCCAAAATGTATCGTTTCGGATAATGGTACGTCTTTTGTGTCCAACGAATTTAGAAAATTTTTAAAACTTAATGGTATTAAACACATTACAACTCCTGTAGGAAATCCAGCTACTAATGGACAGGCTGAAAATGCAGTAAAAACTATTAAAAATGCTCTTAAGCGCAGTCTAAATAATGTACCAATATCCGAATTCAATAATGTACTATGTAGATTTTTATTGGATTATAGAAACGCTGTACATTCCAGTACTGGTGTTTCACCAGTTCAGTTAATGTTTAACAAGCGTAAAGTAAGAACAAGGCTTGATTTAATCAATCCAAAAAGAAAAATAGTTAACGTTAATACCGATCAAGTAAAATTAAACGTAAAAAATAAACAGAAAAGTCAAATTAAATTTTATAAAGGTAAAAAGAAAATATTTTTTACGAAGGCGATAATGTTGTTTGCAAGGATTATTCAATTCCGGGAAAAGTTTCTTGGATTAGAGGTTCAGTGCTTAAAAAACTTGGTAAGCAAACCTATTTAATAAAAACAAAAAATTAAAGATCTTGGAAAAGGCATGCTAACCAAATGGTACTGTGTACTGAATCTGAAAATGAAAAAAGTGAAATTCCAACAACTCTTTTAGATCCGTTACAAAAAATTGCTCCAAGTATCCAACAAAGTATTGAAGACAGGGTTCAATCAGATTACATCAGAAATAAAGAAGAAAATATAAATTCTAAAGAATATTCAAAGAAAAATGAATCATCAACAGAAATTGTTAAATATAATTTAAGAGAAAGAAAAACTAAAAAATATATAAATTATATGTAAAATTTATATTGAATTTATATATTATTGAGTCAAAATCTATTATTATATGTATATGCATGTATATTTAATGTATTGTTAAGCTAAATGAAATGAAGTATTTTAAAAATGTATTATATTGGGTGAGAAGCAAATTTATGAAGGGGGTGATTGTAGGGTATTGACTTATGAAGGAATACTAATTACTTTTAAGTATCACTCAATTAAGTAAAGCTTTTGATATCACTCAATTAAGTAAAGCTTTTTAACATCTTATTTGTAAATAGCACTCCATTAAAACAAGTTATTTTTATATATTAAATAACAACAACAACAGCAAAAGAATAACTGTAAACCTTTTGCTGTGTTCTTAATTAATATTTTAAATACCAAAAATTCATTCCCGTTTTGTAAAGCAAAGTAGAAGTATTAAATAAAATTTATTAAATAAGATAAACTCTTATTGTTTAACTTAAATATAAGCCTGAGTTTATCACAAGAATAAATAATTCATTTTAATAAGGAAACATATATTATCTTAAAAAAGAAGAAATAAACTATTTATCCTAAATATATGTTCGGGATACGTAGTACATATTACCTTAATTATAACCTCATTGATTTAAAATAAAGTATGACCATACGGTTATACATTTAAACTCTAAAAATCTCCAGATATTGATGAAATTCAGAATTAGTTACATTCAGAACTGCTTTGTGGAGCAAAAACAATTTTATTTAGTATTATCGTTGCTTATCGTTTACAGTATGATTCCAAAGTAAAGAAAAAAATTTTGTAAAATTTATATTGTTGTCTTAAGTATTTAATAATACGAAATACATTCCACAAAATCAAATGCAATAAGGAATGCATTCGAGGAATGAGATATATTATAAATTTAAATACAATATACTTTTAATATATTAATATTATTATCGACGAGTAGGGACATGCCTCGTATTGAACCCCAGGCTGATATGTAGACGGAGGATATATAGTATAGGCTTTCGGTGTTGTTGGTGATTTTGTTTGTCTTCATTCTGCCGTTATAAAAAATTATACCACTCTGGGCATAGGACCGCTTTTGCCAGGAATTACTGTTAACTCAATAGTTAATTGAGTAGCGGAGACCTCTCTCGTACGATGGAACTAATATTCTACAAACCACTCATTCACCCCGTGCTTCTCTATGGATGCTGTTACACAGCGATGCAGTATTCGAAAGAAAAGTCAAGTGAAGGTCTTCGTCCCAGTGCAAGTTGATGATGATTATCGCGTGCGATCCAGCAATGAGTTATATGAGATCCTCAGCGACTTGGACGTTGTGAACTGCATTAACATCCAGCAACTGCATTGGATCGGATATCGTTCAAACGGATGTTCTGGCTAGAAAGCGGACTAGTGCAAGTCTGCTATCGATTGGTGTGAGCAAAGGTGCCAGACAAGCAGAGATGTTTGGAAACTCCCCACTAAGTCGCTTCGAGTTTCCTTACCCTGTCTGTGGCGCCTTCAACTCTCTCCGCAACATCCTTCAAATTTTTTACGATGCCTTCAGATTATTTAAATAAATGCTTTATTTATTCCAATAACAACACTCTTCAACTGTTAATATTGCGCTATCAATTTTATTCACCATACTTATTAAGAAAGATGAAACTTTTCAGTGTTCACTATTATTGTGAAAGACTGGTTATTAACAATTTCATATGCGTGTTCAGTATTTACTCTTTTAAATCAACTTTTTTTGTTTTTTTTTTTTTAACCGAACGGGATAATCTTTTTTGTTAATTTAATTTGAAATTGACCTCAAGTCTTAAATATTTATTAATACCTATTACTGATTTTGGGACGGTTTAATTTTGCGTTCATGTTCTACAGGTTGTTTCTGAAAAATGCCCACTCTCTCATATATTTATGATAATTCACCGTGAAGTCTACAAAAGTGAAGTAAACACAAGAAAAAATTTTGTGTTTTTATTCCAACAACGAAGAGATTCGTTTATTCTTTTTGTACCCGAGATTATTATTTAATGAGACTTTCTTGCGTTGACGCTCCAGGCCACCAAATCTGTTTTCAATTTGCGTAGCAAAAGTTTTGTAACCACTTTAGTCATCTTCTCAGAGATAAACTCATACATTATTTGTTACTTTCAACGTTAAAACTTGTCCGCAAATTTCTCTTCCGTTCCTCCATAAGCGAAAGGGTAACTTTTGAGTTCCCCTTCGGATAAAATATATAAAATTAGTATTTGACAATATTTTCAAAGACTTTTGTTTTGTAACGTTTTCTGTATGAGGAACTTTCTCAGGTACATTTCAGGCTTTGGAACGGTTGCTTTATTTTTGGTTTCACAAATTTCTAAATTTATTAACAGGTGGGTGTGTCATTATTTAAACTTTAAAGCTTGCCTTTAAGGAATGCCATAAAATAATGTGACTGTGTTGCTAAGTGAGCAAGTAATGCACTGCGAGAAAATTTTACTAAATTAGAATATACCTGACTTGCGCTTTGGGTTGTCGTATTGAATCCATTATAATCGATGCAAAAATAAAGCTATCAAATAGCATTGCCGACATGTAAAATCGTGTTTCAACGTCTCATACTTTTGAATAAATCCTTGTACCTTTAAACGAAGGAATGACTGTGACGGCTCTTACTTTGTCTAACACTAATATCAATCTAGTAAAGTTTCCAACTTATGGTATTCATACTTGGTTGTCCCTCGCCCTTTGTCTTTGATTTCAAAATCAACAATTTTGGAAAGCTCTAGGCACTGGATACACCGTGTTTTTAATAGAGCTTGCTCAGTATAAAAGTTGATGATTCTCAAGCAGAACTTTCAGAATTTTTTAAACTCATCCTCCATTTAAATCCCTAAAATTCCCCAAAACAGTTTTTTTTTATCCTAAAAAACGTCAAATAAAAATATTTCAATTTAATGTATTCAAATTTATGTTTTAAACTCTGTTTATTTTTAAAGTTATTAGCATTGATAAGTTTTAATGTTAATTTAACTTTTACTTTATCTAAGTGTATGAAACTATCTCCTGGTTAATACTAATCTGTTGTGTGTATATGCTGATTGAATTAAAAAGTATACCATTTATGAAGATGAATTGGAGTTATTTCTAAGATATGTCCTTATTCTCGAAGGAGCTTTTGATAATTCATAATTCATTGTTTTCTGTATTTAATCACATTTATTATTGAAAATATACGCCTAACAAAAGTCATTCTTAGCGATACAGATAGCATATTCGAAGCTAACTGTGAGTTCTGGAAATGGTTTGATGAAGCTTTGCACCAAAATACCACACCTTTACGAAGTAAATACTCCCAATTAAAATATGACCTTCTTATCGACCGACTGAAGCCAACGTAGGTCCTACTGTGCTCCAACATTCCAAAGACAAAAATTGCTTAAATATTTGTAACAAATTGAATTGAATAGAAAGCGGTTAAACATGTGAAGCAAACGTTTTCATATATAAAAAACATATTTGTTAACAGAAATTGAACAATCAATCATTATTAAGCTATTTCCATACGAGAAGCAACAATCTGCAATAGTTGCAGCACTTGTGGATGCAAATAGATGTAGGTTTGTCATGAAGGCTTAAACAGTTAATATGATAAGCTAGGACGAGAAGGATTGTTATCGTTTATACAAGAACTTCAAGCATCTATTATTTGCACATCTATGCCAGACGCAATTATAAGCGTAAGACAATAGACATTGAAAACCCGATAACCAACATATCAACCAAACCAATATATTTTTTGGTGTACATACAAAAAAGATCGATTTTTAGCTCCATCAAATTTGGCTTTATCGTTTTATGTTGCAATCCCTGCTCCTTCAGTACCTTTTGAAAGAAGCTTTTCAGCTGCCGGTGAAATATTAAATGATATACGAAGTCATCTCAAGCCAAATAAAATTGCTAACTGTGTAATAATGCTGTTTATTTCATGAACTAAAAAATTGCTTGTTTTGGTTTATTATATTTTATATTACAAAATAAGATCGAATCTTTAGCTACATATTCTGTTCATTTTTCATTTTAATACTTGTATTCAAAACGATAGCAATATCGACATCATCGATGGTTAATCATATATTATCGGAATATATCAATAGTAATTTCTATTGATAGTTTCCGAACATTGTTACACGGTTAGTAAACTACCAAAATACAGTCAAATAAAAGCAACGCTGATCTAATGCAGTGTGATGGTTTTGGAAAAACTAAAATTCCATTCGTGTTTTCTCTTGATATAAATAGTAAGCTCTTATCACATATTGAGTTAACACGATAGTAATCGCTATGTGCTACACAAATACTTGATCATCGTCATCAATTCACTATCACCAGCTATAATTATAATTAGAGGTACAAACTAAAAATTAAACATTAGGATGATGTGGTTTTAATATGTAATACTAAAAGTTTGTTATATATTGCAGAACATTAAGCAACAATACTTATTAAGTAGATCAGTTCTTGCTGTCGTTAACCAAACATGATTGGTTGTATCTGTAGATTTAATACAAGCTATTGCTTCACCATTTGTTCTTCATTGCAAAATGCGACAGTTGCGATTAAATACGTCAGCCTAAGGTATTACAAATTGCCATCATAATTTATAACGTTGGCATCGATTTTGTAATCATCATAAACAAAACAACAGTCTTCAGAAGAGTGTATTGGAGATAAAAAAAAAATGATAAAAGAAGAACTGAATTCAAATTAGACACTATTTTTCGATTGAAAGAAAATATTGTTCTCAGTTAATGCTGATATATTTCTTTGTTACATTTTGTTGTAGTCTTTTTACAGATATAGGGGAATATCTTAGCATTGGTAACATTTAACACCTACCACCAATCAAAAAAGAATTAAAGAATTAAAGATAAGAAAATAAGTAATTTTAATTATGAGAAAAAAAAATGTAGTAAGATTGAATTTAAAAGAGGTGTTATTATTGGAGTCGCCATAGTCTAGTAGGTAGGTTGTTGCCTTATTAAACATAAGGTCAGGCAACAAAACGACAATATGAAAAAATATTTCTTCGGTGACTTCCTCCCAGCAGATTTCTGTGTCTAATCCAGCGCCCAATCTTGTGCCATTTCCGCAATTTCATCTCTAATCCAATGAGTCTTTGTCCGCATCTCCTATAAAATTCAATTGAAGGCTACCATATGCAAAGTATATTCCTGAGACAGTGGTTTATAAAGGCTTGCAGCTTATTCCTTGTTTCCACTGACACGAGGCATTAGCGCTTCTGTAATGAATGTATCGTCTAATATCTATTTCTTTGCAATATAAAATAACTGCCGGCAATGGCATGTAAATGTTCTTTTCGCCTTTAAAAGACGAGCCTCGATGTCAGTTTTGGCACCATCATCCGTCTATTACCAAGAACGACGTGATTACTGCGTGAGTTGTTCACCCGCATGGAATTTGCAAATGGTATAATTGAGCACATTTCTATAACCTGTTCAATATCATCAGTATTAGTCAGGTCGTTAAGGTATTCCAGATAATGCCCCTGTTGGGAGTAGGATCTATACTAATTATACGAATTAATACCAGAAATATGAATGAGAAGAGAATACATCCTCATCATACACCTGAAGCGATATCAGATAGTCTCCCTCCATGCAAGACTCTAGATTGAAATGCTGTATACGAGGTCTATATGAAACGAACTAAATAGCTTGGAACCTCTCTTCACTCAAGAGCGCTCCAGACACGCTGGTGCTTCAGTCGATCAAAAGTTTTCTCGAAATTAACGACAACCATATATGAGGGTTTACGCAGCTCGCTGATATATTCCTGGTCTATCCGAAGGGATGCAATATGGTAAACACCGGAAAATGTTTACGTACTAATGAAGTTACCTATTTGTTGATTTGAATTAACTTTGTCGAACCGTAGAAGCCATATTTCAATAAAAGCGAAAATCCATCCACTTTCTGAGTTGATAAGTTAAAGGTCAACTAAATCGAAAGCATTAATTCTATAAAAAATAGAGAGATAAATGTGTACATGAACAAGCAAAACTCTCGAATTTTAACGGTACCAATACATATAAGATCCAGGAGGGCCCAATGTATCACGAAAGATTCACTGATTGCTGTGGATTTAAGACTGTTCTTCTAGGCACTACTGGTGAGCTATTATCATTTTCATTTTCCATGACTTATTTGCATCAAAACGTCAATACCAAAGCAGTAGGTTAAAATTCTTTGCAATAATCTATTTGTAAAATTACCTATAATAGTTCGTTCTGATGGCGATATAAATTTAATAACACAGGGGAACAGTCTAAATGGCTGCAAATACTATGCATTTCTTCTTAACCTTTAAAAAAAATAATAATAATAAAATCCTACACGAGTACACTTCAGTACTTAAGGCAATGATGAATAAATAATGATGAAACATAATGGAACCAAAAATATTATCAACTCTACCGGTTCTGTAATTTTATTTTGGGTTACATGTAAGTCTTTTTATATAGAACATTAAAACCAAAAATATAAATTTAAAAAAATCTACTAAAATTGCTACATTAGCTTGTAAATGTTTATTTTTAATCTTAACGATATACTTCGTACTTTATTGAGTACGAAATATAATACTTATACCAAAGAAAATAAAGTATAAAGAATGTGCATTTTAACATATTTTGGAATATTTTACAAAAATATTTCATGACGCGGGAGGAAAGATAGAAGGGAAGGGTACAGAAACCAAGAGCGTCTCAATGTGTTGTTCTCATCGTGCGTTTTTGTTGCTTGACCACTTTTTTATTTATTTTTCTGGCGTTAAAAACAGACGGCGGCACCAATGTCCCTCAGGGGAAGAATATCTTCGGCTTTTTACACACATAGGACACGAATATCAAGAATGTTTGTCAAAAAGAGCGTAAAAATCTTGTCAGCTTTTAAAGAAGGTTCATGTCGTTTTTTTCAGACTTCAATTATACACGCAAAGAAATATCACAGTAGTATTCACTAATATCAATGAGAAAAGATTTCGATTTTTGGAAGAATACTTGCCAAGTTAAATACGGTGTCTTTAGGGATTTAGTGCAGTACAATTTTTCTACATTTTCCGATCTCATATACATATCATTGGGTTAATAAGTAGACTTGAAATTATTACTAACAATTTTCCTCTAGGTTAACACACGCCTATGGTTATGGATTACTGAGTGAGAGAGAGAAAATAAGTTGAGAGAATTTATTTATTTACAGCCATATAAAAGTGTTAGTAATATACTCTATCTTTGGCTTAATAATTTTAGATATATAAAAATAAAAAATAATCGATTTTATTATTAAAAGAACATAAAGCCATCCATCTTTGGCTTAATAATTAGGCCATGTTTTTTAGATAAATAAAAATAAAAAGAATAAAAAAAACATTTTTTATTAAAAGAAAAAAAAAACGAGCATTCCAAGGCATTTAAAAAAATTATACTATGGGACAAAATAAAATACGCCCAGCTAATGGCATAGAACATTTTTAACACAAAATATTCTTCGAGGGTTATTGTGAAATAAAATGATAAAGCATCGGCAGCACATGTATTCTTGTCGCAGTCTGATCGACAACTAAATCAAAAAACACAAGAATACATACACATGTACATACGTACGATGAGAGCAACACATTGTTACGCTATTTGTTTGTGTTTATTTTCCTTCTGTCTTCCTCCCCCCTCATCAAGAAAAGATTTTTAAAAAGATTTTGGTGAGAGCGGGTCGTAATGTTACAACCCGCCATAAGAAATTTTACTTCTACATAACGCATATTCTTTATATCCATATTCTTTGCTTATACGCATCTATTGGAGTCATTGCTCTGAAAAGTATGCAATAACATAAAAATGGTTTAATTTTGTTGTGTATGAATCTAATGGAATTGAATATTACTCATACGTCACAGGCATGTCATTATGAATTTTACATAATAAATGTGTATGAATATAATGTGAGTGAATACATATCTTCAATTGTAATTTAACAAAAAATCGATCAGCTACATTTAGAAATATTGGTATTTGTCCTTTACGTATACTATGTTACTTTCTGGATAGTTTTAATTCTTAGATGACATCTAAATTGGGTTATAATGGCCGTTGCTTTAATCAAAGGCAATATAAGTCCCAAATATCACTGAGTGAAACCGTGAAATCTTTAAGTTCACTATAAAATTATCAATTGAAGGAAGGAATAAGAAGTGAGTGGAATAACAGAGCTTTAGAATTTTGTTCACTTATCAAGATGTCAGAAATAAGAAGCTTTAGCTTGTAAGGCCTCAAACTGTATCTTATATTTAACTGCCAATTATGCAATTGCCAAGAAATTGGATTTTAAGTCTTCCAATAGGTTTTTACATTTTTCAATTGCCATTCTGTTGAATTTAGTTGTATTTTCTAGCATGTTTTACTGTTAACAAGGCATCCAATAACATACAAATAATAAAATTGTTTGATCAAAATGTGTGTTTTGTTCCTCGTACTTATATTACAATTGTTATAACACGCTTACCAAGAGGGTTATTCGCAATTAGGTGGATATAAAACCCGTACCCGCAAATCTGCCTAAAACAACGTCGTTGTACATGACAGCGCACAGCAAAATCTTAGGCAGTCAATTTCATATTGATAATAAACACTCGACTTTTCGCGGATCATAACTTGACGAATTTTGCTTAGTGATGTGGGACTGCACTTGTATAAAATTCAATTGACCTAGACAACAACGTGTGTTCGCTGAATGGATTCATGGTCCTACTTTGCTTTGAAAAATTATCTTTAGCCATTAGGTCACTGTTTGACCTGGATTTTAGGCTGGCAGTGTTAACGGTCCATACTTCTTTGATAACATTATCGATGATTATCGATTTCATAATCGGTTCAAACCACAGGTTCGACATCTCCAACAAAACGAAATATTGGAAAATATGTCTTTGCTTATTTCCTCTCAGCAGATTTCTGGCAAAAATTCTGAGACTAAATCTAATTGCCTTAAAAAAGTTCATCAAAAATCTGTCATTCGGAATCGACTTTAAACTGTAGGTCCCGCCAATCATTTATAAAATTAGCGCACATAACATTATTCGTGTGGGAAGCTAGGTCGTAATTCTGACACATCACCTTCTGGACTACAACGGAACAAAATTACAACTCTGGAAAGAGTTAGAATGGGATCTCACTGTTGGGTCACATACTGTTAACGTGAACTAATCTTACATCCTTAATTATCTATGTCATTCACTTTTCAAGTACCCAGTTAATTGATGCTAATCAGTTAATCCAAAGGCGTTATTTGATACCAAAGTCCCCACAGGCTTAATGCACTTCCATAAACTCCCGAAATGACTCCCAGAGGGCATTTAGGGGCTCATTTGAATAAACAAATGACAATTAGCCAAAGTTTATTGAAAAACTTGCTTATGAGTAAACGGCAGCAAATAACAACCGAAAACACCTAAAAAAGGCTAGTATATTTATTGCAAATAGGTTAAATGGAGTGCACGTGACCTTGCCCGTACAGTGCGTAAATATTGAAGCTGTGGCTGAGAGTGTGCGTGGGAATCCATTAACATCAACTCATCATTTTTCTAAAGAATTGAACATTCCACGCATCAGTTTACCCCGAATTTTGCGAAAAGATTTCGATATGATGCCTGACAAAGTTCAATTGGCTCAAGAGTTGAAGCCGCATGACAATCCGCTTCGCTAGAACGAGAAACTGTACAATGATAACGATTTTGCCAAAGAAAATCATCTTTTCGGATGAAGCTCATTTTCATCTTTGTGGGTACGTTAATAAGGAAAATTGCCATATTTTGGGCTCAAAAAATCTACATGTGATGTTACGGAAGCCAATGCAGGCATTACGAGTGGCTTGTGGAGCGGATGCATCATTGGCCCATATTTCTTTGAAAATGAGAACCGACGGTAACCGATTTTTTTTAACCGCCCCTCATGGTCTTAATGTGAACGATATTTAGTTCCAACAGGATGGTGCAACTTGCCACACATCTCAGTCGACAATCGATTTATTGCATCAAACATTTGATGCTTTTTCATTAGCAGAAAGGGTGTTGTCAATTAGCCGCCAGAAAGCTGCGATTTGAAATTGTAGGGCGCCGTTAAAGAAACGTTCGGAAAACCAGAAACATTTGAGCATTTGAAGGCCAACATTCGTGATGCCATGGCTGAGATACGACCCCCTTAGACCCAAAAAAGTGTACAAAAATTTTTCCAATCAAATGAGGTACTGTGAGGCCAGCCGCGGCAGATATATACATGAAGTTATATTATATTTCTAACCGCAACAATTGTAAAAAAATTAATTAAAAAATAAATTTGGAAAAGTTTTTTTGTATTGTATTTTTAAATTTAAGTTTTTAAGGATCCAACTTTTATAATATGTCAATTAAATTATAGTATATAATTTCAATGTCGTCGTAGTATAGTAGGTAGTGTGTTGGCTTATTAGTCGTAAGGCCCGAGTTCAAACCCCAGGTCAGACAACAAAACGAAAATATGAAAAAAAATTCTTCGGCGACTTCCTCTCAGAAGATTTCTGGCAAAAACTCTGAGAGTAAATAAAATTGCCATGAAAACTTTACCAAAAATCTATCGTTCGGAGTCAACTTGAAACTCTAGGTCTCGCCACTCATGTATAAAATTAACGCACACAACATAAGTGGTGTGAGAAGCTAGGTCGTAATCCTGACTGAAGGGTTAAAATGACCAATTATGAATGTACATACGTATGTATTTTTGTCTTATTTTGTTATGTTATTACTACTAAGCTACAAAGCATGTACAACAAATAAAAAGTATTTGAATTCAAAAAAATTTAAGTTTTCAAATTTTTTAATATTTAATAAAACATTTAATAAAAAATGCCCGAGAAAGTCAGCGCACAATTTTGAAACAAATTTTATACCTCATTAATGGCACTATTTCGCTTTTTTAATAGTTGGTATGGTATCCTTTGCATTGTAAATCCTCCGCCATTCTTTTCGACATCCTGTGAACTAATTCCTGCTGTATTCACCTCTTTTAGAATGATGTTGAAGTTACTTAATGGTTCCTAATTTTCTTTTCTAATAAATTCTACAGACACTTAATAGAATTTAAATCGGTTGGTTGAGACGGCGCCTGCAATTGTTTTGAAACATTATAAAGAAGCCAGTGTTTCACTATATCAGCGGTATATGCGGAACAAGCCAACATTTTCGACATGATGTACATTGCAGCGTGGTTTTTTTCGTGAAACTTCTACACTTCATGTCAGCTTGGTTTTATTTTTTTTTTATATAAAAATTAACGCACACAACATAAAGTGGTGTGAGAACCTAGGTAGTAATCCTGACTGTATGTATGTATGATGAAGTTTACAATGACCATGACATATAATTAGTTACTCATCTACATCGACAAAATTATTGGGATTATAAAAACACATTTTTCCAAAATTCCGTAATAGGCGTAAATTTTTAATCAGTAAAAATGAGTCATACAGCATTTCAAGAAACAACTGCTAATAAACTGCGCGTAAACTGATAATAATTTCTCTTCCCAAACTACTAAACGCATGCGGTTCGCTGTTCTAAGTAATACCATATTTGTCGATAAACAGCGGATGGTCATGTTTGTTGCTGCCAAACCTTTTCATCAGTTCATAAGACGAGCTTCTATTTTGACAGTCTTCAGCACCAGGTGTATGAAAAACAGAAAGTTCAATCACTTCACTTTCATCCAACACTTATAAATTATAAAGTTTTTGAATTTTTGAAGACCTGTTTAAAATTTTTTTTATTTGGTTTAAAATAACGGCAATAGTAATACCAACAAAACGAAAAAATCAGGCACCTATCTTTTTCTGAATCAAAGTTATATGGTCTCAAAAATTGAAGGGTTCATATTTGATACAAAGCTCAATCTACGGTTAATGTAAAACAACATAAGGACTTGAATTTTAATAAAAATTTTACGTTTTAACAGTAACAACAGTCCGCGAAATGTCGTTATGGCTTATACAAATTCAACAAAAACTTTGTTTTTTAAAAAATATTTGCTTTTTACCGCTTGGGTTAAAAAGCGTTCCTTATTATTACACGTTTAGAAATACAATCAATTTACTCAAAAATAACTTCAATAATAATACCTTAAAAATAGTTACTTTTTGATAAGTCAGCATTTTTCTTGTTGTTCGAAATACAAAGTAAATGAAATTGCAATAAATGGTCTAGACAACAGGTAAGCATATTTTATGGTTTGACCCAAATTATTTATTGCGCGTTTTAAATATAATTGTTGTTAACTCCTCCACCCTTAAATATCGTCGTCTACGAACGTGTTAAAAATAGGGTAAGTGATGCACTCTTATTGCGGGCATTATATTTCCCTCTTCTTCTGTTGGTGGGGTTATTGTAGCATTGAGAACTAATGTTGTGGGGGGCTCTTTTTTTGCCTTTTTGATAGCCAAAAATGCTAGACCGATTGTGACTAGGAAGGCAATAGCTATCGTAGTGTTTGTTATCTATGCTTCCTCTCTGATACTGTGGATTGGCTTTGTATTGACAAAATTTAATTCTTGGAGTGATTCCAACGATAATATGTTTAGTCTTTTTTTTCAATTGGACTTTCTTGCAACGCTGCTGGTGTTAATATCATTTGGGACTTTTCTAGATTATGGTAAGTTTCGTCGCCGATTGTTATGGTGGTTTTGTCAAATTTAATGAGGAATGTACAACTTAGATCATATTTCATAGCCTCTGTTTCAATTGTTTCATTTAAATTGCTTAGGAGAATGATCTCATCAGAGATTTCTTCTATGCGTGGGACATGATGAGCATTACTAGTTGTGCAAACCGATTTCTGACCAGTTATAATATTTTTGATACAATTATCTTTACTTAAATCTATTAATTGATTTTTTTACAAATTTTAATCTTATTATAGCTTTTACAATTATTGTTAATTGCATAAATTTCATTCTTACTTATAAACATTTGTTCAAAATCCAGATTTATTATGGAATCATTTCTTATAAGAGGTTTTACAATTATATTATTATATAAGATTGAATTTGTTATAGGGATTTTAATTACATATAGAAGATTTGCATCATTACTTAGTATATCTATGCATGTTTTCTATTTTTATTTTATTTATAGCCATTGTCATTTCTTTTTTGTCTAATAAGAATGAATTAATTACATTGAGTTTTGTCCATTGTATAGCGTATTTTACATTTAGGATTGCCTCGTTTGCTAGTCTTATTTTATTTCTTAGTATATCAATATTTTCATTTATGACCGTATAATTTTTTTTTTATTGCATTTGAAAAGTCATTTATTAAATTAGTAATATTATTTAATTGATTTGCAAAATTTGTATTTATAATAACTTGTTGATTATTATTGCTAGATAACTCTTCTAAGGTCCTATAAATAATTTCTGCATCGTCATGGTCTGGTGATCCGGCAATTAGTTTCCAAATCTTGCCAATTGATCTAGTTCGTCTACCAGGCAGATAGCTGATAGTCTTGAACCTAATCTTTTATTAATTCTGACATAAATTTTTTGTCCTGGTGTATAGTTCTTAAATGGTTTCCTTTTTTTGTTGTGGAATTTTAAATCATCCCGCTGTTTTTTTTTTTACTAATTTTTCTATATTTTCTTTCCTTGCATTTTCATGCTGTTCCGGACTAGTGCTTACTCTTTCGAAGAAAAGCTCATAAACTGATCTGTCCAATAAATCATTAAAATTCCTATGTGTTTTGTCTATCTTGAGACAACGCATTATTTCTGATAAGGTAGAGTGGAAACGCTCTATCTGGCCATTTACCGTACTTTTGTAAGGTGGAGTTTTAAAAATTTGTCTATCCAATTGATCTTCAAGCATAAATGGAATTGAATCCGAGTTTAAAGCTTTTTCATTGTCAATAACAACAATTCTAGGAACTCCGAAATTAAATAATATTTTTCTTAAAGTTTCACGGATGTCTCCAATTGATCTGGAATTTATTTGAATCGCTTGAGCGTATTTTGTGAGTTTATCTATTGCAGTTAGTACGAAATGTTTTTCGGTGGACCAAATAACTATTTGTAGTATTTCTCCAGCATATTGGGGAATTGGGGTAGCTAATACGTTAGATTTACTGGGGTGGCGATCATATTTTCCCTCTTTACAAACCCTACATTGATCTATTATTTTTTTAAGTTTTTCGCTCATTTTTGGAAAATAGAATTTTTCTAGGTGTTGCATTTTGTTCTCCCTTGCATTTCTATGATATTTCTAATTTAAAAAATGAATTGTATATATTGATTGTATTTTGCCCATTATTCTTTCATTTGTAAACAACCCATTTACTATATCTGGGTTGAAATACCTTTTCAGGATTGCTCTTCTTGTGAATAATTTGGAGCTGTAATAATGTGTCTATGGAAAGTTGGGAAGGGAAGTTTAAATTGATATTGACTTGTTTCTCCTATAAGGATGAAAATTTGGTTTTTATAAACGTTAACTGGGCATTCTACTGCTGGAATTAAGTTTTCATCTGAACTATTATCACTGTGTACGGTAGCCGTTAAGGCATTAATATCGACAGCTTTATTACACGTTGTTATTTTTGTTGCTCAAGACATATGTAAGCGGTTGGTGATCCGTATATATAATTACTTTAGCGCGGCCATATAGGTAGTTCCTGAGTCAATTCAGGGACCATATAATGGCTAACATCTCCCTCTCATTAGCTGCGTAATTCTCTTCGGTTTTACTAAGAGAGCGAGAGATGAATGTAATTGGTCTATTTTCCTGACTGAGTACGGCTCCTATCGCGTAATTCGAAGCATCTGTTGTCAGCTCAAAACTTTTGTTAAAATCGGGGTATGTTAAGATCACATCCCTTGATGATAATATTTCCTTAATTTTTCAAATGCTTCTTTTGCAGTTTCGTCTAAATACATTTTTTTCTTACTTGACTGGCTCCGGGATACCCGTCCCTCTTCCCTCCTTAAGAGATTTGTCAAGGGTTTTGCTATGTTAGCATAATCTTTGACAAAGCGGCGATAATAGCCGGCTAATCCAAGGAAGGATCGAAGATCTTTTAACGTATTGGGGTATGGACAATTCATGATAACCTCAACTTTCTTGGGGTTTGTCTGTACACCTTTGCGAGAAATTAGAAAACCTAAAAATTCAACTTCATCTCTAAAGAATTCACACTTATCAAGCTGAACTTTCATATTAGCTTCGTGTAAAGTTCGAAATATATCAGAAATATCGTTTATATGTTGATCCTCATTTGGGCTAAAAATGATTATGTCATCTATATAGACATAACACCTAACTCCAATATGAGAACGCAGAATTTCATCCAGCGCGCGTTGAAATATTGCTGGTGCATTCTTTAGTGCAAATGGTAAACGAGTGAACTCGTATTTACCATTATTAATGGAGAATGCTGTTTTCTCTATGTCTTTTACCTTCAAGGGTATCTGATGAAACCCGTTTTTTAAATCGAGTACTGTAAAAAACTTGCTTTTTCCCAATTGAGCAAGCACCTCATTAATCTCCAGTTGAGGGTATTTGTCTGCTATGGTGACCGCGTTTAGCTTGCGGTAATCTACCACCATTCGAAACTATTTTTCCCCACTTGCGTCGATGTTTTTGGGGACAATCCACACCGGCGAATTGTAGGGAGATTTTGATGGCCTGATAATACCGTCTTCTAATAAGGTTTTTACTTGAGATTCAATTCTTTTTTTAAAGAAGTCTTAGAATATACCGGGTCTTCTGTTTTCGTTCGTATTTCTCCTGTAACTTTTGTGGAATACGTCAGTTTTTCGTCACGGGCCGAAAAAAGGTTATCATATGTTGAAACGGCTTTTTGTAGCATGTCTTTTTGTCGTTGTGTCATGTGTCTAGTTCGAATTGAGGTCATATTAATGATATCTGTTGAAAATTCTTTTAACAGAATTTTTTTCCCTTTCCTATTTCCATATAATTATGCTTAGTGTAAATAATAGCGTCAAGGTCTTTTAGCGTGTCGTTTCCGATGATGCCATGGAATGTCTTCAAATTTGGCAATAGAAAAAATTTTACTGGTACATCTGTTCTACCAAATAGAAAGGTATTAGTGTGAAAAAGGATTTCTACCTTTCCTGCAATCGAATTTGCATAGAAGTTCTCTCTGTTTGGAATAGGGTTTTTTTACTAGATCTGGTCGTATGTAATTTTTATTCGAACCAGTATCGATTAAAAATTTTAGAATCCGTTGTCCATCCTACACTCGAAATATGGAAGGGTGGACGAATTCAATCTAAAAAATGAATTTCGTCAATGTTATCCGGATTGTAGTTTGTCTTTTCGTATCTTTCGCCGTCCATGTAGTCATATAAGATTCGTCCTCGACTTGTACCTGATTTAGGTATCTGTCAATGTCATCTATGTCCTGTTTCTCTGTAGCATTGTTTGCTTCAGCTTGTAAATGAAAATTCCTAGCCTGTTTTCGACCTTCTGGGTGTTGTGGGGAGGTCGCTTCCCGTAAAGACCGTTATTTATCGGTTTATTCATGTAATTAATATTGCGAAACATAATTCTCTGGTCAATGTCCATTGGTTTAGGGGGCTTTTGCACAAAAGGTCTTGGAGGTGGATTATTATATTGAGTGTGTTTAGGATAAGCACCTTGATTTTGATAATTATTATTTCTGTATGTTTGAACAGGTTGCTGTCTATGGAATTTGGTCAGATGGTCGCTGCGGTCGTGGTGTTGGTGGGATGTGTGCTATTTCTGGGTAAAATCTATTTGGAGTAACAACATGATTGTTACGTGGAGGAACAGGTCTAAAATTCTGCTTTGATTTTATGTTCTGTGCGTAGTTTGTTCTATAATTTTGGTTTCCCAACTTAAGACATAGGTGTAAGGCATTAGGCAAATCAGTTGGTTCTTTCATTGCTAAGAGCCTTGGAAGATCCCCTTTCAAGCCCCGTATGAATGTATACAGTGCCTTGTCTCTGTATGTTTGGGTCAAGAGATGCAACGATTCTTGCCCAATTTCCATACAACTGATTTTGTGCAATATCAGAGATAGGTGGTTATGCACCCTCTGATAAAATTCTTGAACTGGATCTGTACCTTGAATCAAAGAGGTCAGTTGGCACTCTAAAGTACTGATGACTCTCTTGTCTGCATAGTGAAGGATGAGACAGCGAGCAATACTTTCCCAATTTAATGGGGTGTTGTTTGATTCTAGGATTGCATCGGCATGTCTTATTATTTTATTTCGCACTACACTCAAAATTCCGAAATACTTTGCACTTCCTCTTAACTTTTTATATATATCTAAAATCCTGTCTACCGACTTCCTCTGGTACCCTATCTAGTTCACCTAACTGAGCCCTGTGTTGTGGTTCGATTATTTGGTCCTATTCATTTTGAACCGCAGGATTTATAATATTCTGTACTATTCCCCTAGCCTGCTCTTGCATTGTTTCTGAAACTATTCTTCTAATTTCAACTTCAAGGTCTCTCATGTTGAGTGCTGCCTGGTTTTGTTGTGCGTTTAGCATGGGAGGTCTTATCAAATTATTTGGGTTTGCCATTGTCCGAATTTGAGATATCTAGCTTAATCTTTGTTATATTTCTTTATGTTACTAAAGCTGAATGATACCGTAGGAATCACAGCGTTCAAAAGTAAAAGATTTATTTAATCAGTAAAAATAATAATTTTTATTAATCTGGAGGGTCCTGTAGGAATTGCAGATTTTTTTTGTAATAGATATTATTTAATTAGTGAGAAGTAACTTTATTAATCTGGAGGGTCCCTTGGGAATCGCAGATATTTTATTACAAACTTAAAATAACACAAAAAAAAATATATTTTTTATCACTTAAGTATTTCTTTTTTATTTTTTCATATGCAACTTGTATAAAAGGATTTTTTCTTATTATAGTAAAGATTTAATTAATTTTGGTTTGTTAGAAGCACTTCTTTCTTTTATTCACAATTATTTATTTATTTGAAGGATATATTCTTTATTCTTTAATAAAATTTGAATTAAAATTTTTACTAACACTTTTATTATAATAGTTTCTTTCACTTAAACTTTACTTACAATAATAAAATTAGTTGCATCGTTTTATTAGAAGATTGTTAAGCAGCGGCTGCTGAATTCATCAGCTCCTTTTCCTCTGTCCTCTGTGCGAAGTACAGCTACTAAGGGACCTCTTTTCTGCTTTTTTGTGTAGACTAACGGTGATGCGACGTGCTGTCTTGGAGGATGGTTTACACTTTTCCCGTAGTCCTTGGGTTTTGTGGTGACCACGCGCAAGATTATGAGCTAACTTATAGGAATTTTTTCATTTTCGTCCTTCCGTTTTAAGGGCTTAGTCAATTTACTTTAGAGAACGCGTGGCCCCCCATTGGGCGCCAATTAAACAAAAACTTTGCTTTTTTGTTTTTTAAAAAATATTACTCAAAAATAATTTTAATAATAATACCTTAAAAATAAAGTTACTTTTTGATAAGTCAGCATTTTTGTTGTTGTTCGAAATACAAAGTAAATGAAATTGCAATAAATGGTCTGGACAACAGGTAAGCATATTTTATGTTTTGACCCAAATTATTTATTGCGCGTTTTAAATATAATTGTTGTAACTTGCACCAAAAATTTTTTTGAGCCGAAAAAATATTTTTGTTTTTTACATCGATAACTACAATGTTACCGTTAATATCGAATCAGACGTGCTGCTAGTGTATTAGAGAGAGAGAAAGAGAGAGAGAGAGAGCGATTTTTTAACCAAAGACAGTTTGAGAACACAGCAATGTGTAAAGATGTACGATGACTTTTTATACCTAGTGTACGAGTATGTGCAAGCAAACATTCATTTTCTATTGTTTGACACTATCATTGCATACAATTGAGTTAGATATGCAGATGTGCGGCGAGTTCTACGGCGTTTTATATTCCTTAACCAATTTCGCATTCAGTTATCGTTCGTTATTGATTTTGCATTCGATTTAAAAATTTTTTTTTAATCATTAAAATTCTTTAGCTACGGGTATTCTAATATTTTACGATGAAAAATTGTGAAAAATAAAAAAGGAAAGTATTTAATTATTTTCTTGAAATGAACAAAATATTCAATAGGCAAATAAACAACAACAAAACACATTTTATTAGGCGATATTTCTTTTTTGAGACTTTTTAGTATCTTTCAGCTTAACTTTGACAACGTTTGACGTCAAATCTGCCTGCCAATTCCTCTTAAAAGATGAAATGTTGCCAGTACCTACCCCAAACAATAGCTGTTAAAATTTAAAGAGAAACGGAAATAGAAAAATAATTAAGTATACTGTGTGACTATGCCAACATGTGACGCACGCCAAACTATGATGTAGACCTGATTAACTATTTGAGATCTGTTTCTGAACCGTGAACGGTTCTACGTGCACCAACTTAAGAGTGAGATCAACATTTTTTGTAGAGGCTAAGAAGTAATTTCAAAATTCCCTGCTACACATTTGACATGGACTTTTGAGGAATTAAGTAACTAACATATGCATATCCATATGAGAAATTGCGTCAATATCCTTAGATATCCTACTCTAAGATTTTTGGTGACAAAGAACAATTATAAAAGAGTTTTTAAATTTCTACGATCATAATTTATGGCAGTTATCATATATTTCCATTAGTCGCACGAATGGAAGGCTGTACTAGTTAAAATATATCGAAAATGTGCAAAGATTATTTTGAAGCACAAGTCTATTAGTCTATTAACAATAATTTAAAAATTTTATGAAAGAGTTTTGATGCCATCACTTTAGTCAATTTTAAATACAAGTAAATGTACTTCATGCAATGAATTTGGCTTCGGAAGGAGCAAAAGTAGATTGACTTAAGTCATAAGAAGTGCATGAAGATCTGATAAATAAATGAAAGAATGTTTTTTTAATATTAAGAACGGAAGCTCTGTAAGTGTTTACTAGCCTATTTAAGTGTCTTGATATTGGGTAATATATTGGGTTCTATTCTAACATGCTGTTGAACGGTCGTAATCAAAACCAGAGATCTGCAATACTGTTGTTATATCATATATCGTTAGTCTCATTTGCAAATGTGTTAAGTCCCGTTTCTCAAATTTTACAGGAGACACAAAAAACATTGCGGCTTCTTCAGTTTTTAAAATTTGTAAACTTTTTAAACGCTATTATTTTCACAAAATAGCTCTCTTTGAATGACCTAGATCAAAAATTAAGAATAATTAATAATTAATATTCGTGGAGTTAGCACGTGCTGTTAACATTTTTCGTAGTTTTGTGGACTTAGCGTTTTTACAAACCACAAAATTACAACAACTTTAAACTACATACTGACATTTTTTTCGTAAAATATGTATTTGGCATAGCGTTATCGTTTTGCATTAAAATCTCAATTTTGGAAAAAAGTGGACGTAGCGTCTTTGCGAATTATACTAACGATATGTATATCGTCAGTCATTACCGTTAATGTTTCTATCAACTTATTTTTAATTTTTTTAAACATTTTTATTTCAGATTAATAAGTAATGAGATAAATATATGTATATTTTGTGTGTTGGGTACCTACACAAGGCAATGCATTATAGAATGATATTTGGTAAAGAACATGTCAAAGCTAATAAAGCCATGTTTTATTTGCAAAGGCTGCGAATCTGAATTTCTGAACACCGAGTTTTGTATATACATGGCGATTTAATATAATTTTTAAGTTTCTTGAAATAGTTAAAAAACTAACAAATTTAAATCAAATATGGAAAATAAAAGTGAATGTGCTTAATATTTTTGTTAATATTTTGACGAAAACTCTTACTTTTGACATAACCTTTGATTAAATTTTTGTTCTGAATCTTGAGTTTTAAAAAAATGGTCGAATTTTGTCATGTTACAACAATTATAAATGTGATTAATAAAAAATTTTATGTTTGTTATTGTCAATTTCTAGTTGCGGTTTTTTTGTGTTTTTTGAGATTTAGGCAGCCTCCGCTGACCAATAAAAATATTATTTTTCTTATAATTTTATTCAAAACAAAAAAATAAAAATTAATAAAAATTCTATAAAATCTTCCACTTAAATTTTTTTGTAGGTTTTAGACAAAAAGGGTTTTCATTTTTACAGTGTTAACGGATTTACCCAATGAAATTAGAATAATTTTTAAAGTTGAATATTCCGATCAGACACTTCAAAAACCCCGATTTACATTCTTATTCAGTGATTCCAGCCACAAAATTATTAAATTTTACCTCTTGTGCAATGATTATGTTATAAATGAGACTTCACTGTATTCTTTAATATATACATAAACTTAGCAACCGTGAAATTAATTGTCTTTATTACATTGACATAAACATTATATTACATTCTGAAATAAACAATCTCTTGAAATACTCGAACCTTAACAGATTGGCGACCAGTGAAAAGTTTCGATAAACGCATGTGTAAGAAATGGGTAATGAGAATTAGGTATTAAAAGAGACGTTGATCCAACAACAAGCTTGGACGAAATATTGTATATTAAATATTACAGAAAGCTTATTCGTGATTAAACGCAGCCAATGCTTATTTCTCGTCCTACAGAAAAAAGTATTCGAGTTTATTATACGAATACCGGAACTATGTCGAGCCACGGTTATAACTGATGCAATGAGAGCCAATATTAAACTAATGATAGCTATGAGTGAACACACGCGTTTAAATCCAGATCGTATTCACAGTTCAAAATCCAGTATGGATGTCTTTGCTCTATGGAACATGAAACTACACAAATTTAGTAGAGATACCTGGTCGAATATTAATATGTGACATTTTTTTTTTTTTGGAAATCAATACAAAGTTCTTTGCGATTTATTTGTTGACTGGACCCGGGAGTTTTGAAAAACATCTATGTTTTCCCAAGTTGATATAAAAAAATGATATGTTATTATTCAAGGTCGTAATATATGTATGTAAAATTCAGGAATTTATCAAAATGTGTATTCAAGCGGTAAATTTTATGAAAATGCATATTTCAGAGCCAAAATATCAAGAGATTTCTGATGATAGAAAAATTTTTTATTCTGACGCTATTGATAAAACCACAACCCAAGATCCTCAAATACTAATAATTGTACTTGGTGGCGATAGTGAAGAAAAGTATTCTTGTAAGAGATGCTGCATATACAGACCTTCTCTGGCTGTTCAATTGAAAACAGTCGCAACAAGGAGGAGATAAAGCCGGTGGCCTTATATCGATTGCTACTAAAGTCGTTATTCAAATGAACGCTAAATTAATGGGAGCCCCATGTATAATAGACATGCCATTGAATGGTTTAATGACCGTGGGTTTCAATGTTTGCCATCCTACTGGATATCTATGGATATAAATCTACAAAATAATTTTCATCAGTAAACCAACATTTGAAATGGCAAGAATTGTCTAATAAAATTTATATTATAATGACAAGTGCCTTGAAGTCATATCGCGCCGCACATGGTACTTTGCCAGAGCGCATATTATTTTATCGCGATGGAGGTGGTGATGGCCAATTACATCAGGTGTTTAACCCTGAAGTTCAGGGTTTCAAAAATAAATTACACGAAATTTACAAATTTGCTAGTATAGAAAAAGGATGCCGTCATGCTTTTATTATCGTATCCAAACGAATAAATACTCGTTACTTTATTAATGGTCAAAATCCCATACCTGGAACATTTATGATATCATAAATTTTGCCAGAACCTTACGACTTTTTTAGTGTCATAATCTATACCGCAAGGTACAGATTCACCTACAAGTTACAACGTTATTTAAGATAATATGGGGGTGAGTTCCAAAACGTCATTTGTAATGTTACCGAACAAAGTCATGCATTCCTAAACGCAACCTTGTGAACATTGCCAATGTATCGCATTCCTAAATGTGTAATACAAGTTATTGATACGCAAATAAAAAGCAAACTGTGCATCACTAATTTTGTTGATGCTTTGTGTTTACATTTATAAACAAAATACTAATACAACATGGCGGATGAAAGGTAAGAAAATATTTTTGTTAATTTTATTTTTTATTATTATTTTAATAAATTTAATTTATTTTTTGGTGAAAAAAAATTGAGTTTTGAGTGGAAGCAGCTTCTCCTGACGACAAGACTTCAAAGTGCAGCAGATTTTGCTTCAAAAAAAAAAAAAAGAAACTTATTGTGTTTTGGGAGAAAGTACTTCGCTATATAAAAGCAATTGACGAAAATTTTCCAGAGAAAATACTTAAACTTCATAGTGACATACAAAAGAATAAAAAAGAAATGGAACATCCGGAGAGTCGGCAACAACATGGGAAATTTTTGATAAAATAGATGAAATGTATGGCACTCGAACCGATGTAACAGTTCCAGAAAATATGCTTTACAGCTCGTTGGAGTTGTTACTATCAGATACTACTGATTCTTCAGCTACACCTGATACTTCAACAATCCCACAAGAACCTCCGCGTAAACGACCGCGATGTGATGTACTTGAATTTTTGCGTAATGAAAGCGATGCTGACAAAGAAATATTAAATAAGTACCTAATGGTTGAAAAGCAAAAATAAATAAAATAATATTTTTTATTATTGACAGTTCCATTTCAAAAGCAAAGTGATTGCAAACGTAAAGACCATAGTAGAAGAAAAGAAGGTAGTTTCATTCTCATTATAGAATGATATTTGGTAAAGAACATGTCAAAGCTAATAAAGGCATGTTTTATTTGCAAAGACTGCGAATCTTTGTTTCTGAACACCGAGTTTTGTATATACATGGCGATTTAATATAATTTTTAAGATTCTTGAAATAGTTAAAAAACTAACAAATTTAAATCAAATATGGAAAATAAAAGTGAATGTGCTTAATAATTTTTTTTTTTAATATTTTGACGAAAAAACTCATACTTTTGACATAACCTTTGATTAAATTTTTGTTCTGAATCTTGAGTTTTAAAAAAATGGTCGAATTTTGTCATGTTACAACAATTATAAATGTGATTAATAAAAAATTTTATGTTTGTTATTGTCAATTTCTAGTTGCGGTTTTTTTGTGTTTTTTGAGATTTAGGCAGCCTATATTTTATATATATTTTATAATTTTATTCAAAACAAAAAAAAAATTAATAAAAATTCTATAAAATCTTCCACTTAAATTTTTTTGTAGGTTTTAGACAAAAAGGGTTTTCATTTTTACAGTGTTAACGGCTTTACCCAATGAAATTAGAATAATTTTTAAAGTTGAATATTCCGATCGGGAATCAGACACTTCAAAAACCCCGATTTTCATTCTTATTCAGTGATTCCAGCCATAAAATTATTAAATTATACCTATAGGGCAATGATTATGTTATAAATGAGACCTCACTGTATTCTTTAATATATAAATAAACTTAGCAATCGTGAAATTAATTGTCTTTATTACATTGACATAAACATTATATTACATTCTGAAATAAACAATCTCTTGAAATGCTCGAACCTCAACAGATTGGCGACGAGTGAAAAGTTTCGATGAACGCATGTGTAAGAAATGGGTAATGAGAATTAGGTATTAAAAGAGATTTTGATCCAACAACAAGCTTGGACGAAATATCGTATATTAAATATTACAGAAAGCTTATTCGTGATTAAACGCAGCCAATGCTTATTTCTCGTCCTACAGAAAAAAATATTCGAGTTTATTATACGAATACCGGAACTATGTCGAGCCACGGTTATAACTGATGCAATGAGAACCAATATTAAACAAATGATAGCTATGAGTGAACACACGTGTTTAAATCCAGATCGTCTTCACAGTTCGAAATCCAGTAAGGATGTCTTTACTCTAAGGAACATGAAACTACACAAATTTAGTAGAGATACCTGGTCGAATATTAACACGTGAAAAATTTTTTTGTTTGGAAATCAATACAAAGTTCTTTGTGATTTAATTGTTGACTGGACCTGGGAGTTTCGAAAAACATCTATGTTTTCCCAAGTTGATATAAAAAAATGGTATGTTATTATTCAAAGCCGTAATATATATATGTAAAATTCAGGAATTTATCAACATGTGTATTCAAGCGGTAAATTTTATGAAAATGCATATTTCAGAGCCAAAATATCAAGAGATTTCTGATGATAGAAAAATTTTTTATTCTGACGCTATTGATAAAACCACAACCCAAGATCCTCAAATACTAATAATTGTACTTGGTGGCGATAGTGAAGAAAAGTATTCTTGTAAGAGTTGCTGCATAGACAGACCTTCTCTGGCTGTTCAATTGAAAACAGTCGCAACAAGGAGGAGATAAAGCCGGTGGCCTTATATCGATTGCTACTAAAGTCGTTATTCAAATGAACGCTAAATTAATGGGAGCCCCATGTATAATAGACATGCCATTGAATGGTTTAATGACCGTGGGTTTCAATGTTTGCCATCCTACTGGATATCTATGGATATAAATCTACAAAATAATTTTCATCAGTAAACCAACATTTGAAATGGCAAGAATTGTCTAATAAAATTTGTATTATAATGACAAGCGCCTTGAAGTCATGTCGCGCCGCACATGGTACTTTGCCAGAGCGCATACTATTTTATCTCGATGGAGGTGGTGATGGACAATTACATCAGGTGTTTAACTCTGAAGTTCAGGGTTTCAAAAATAAATTACACGACATTTACAAATTTGCTAGTATAGAAAAAGGATGCCGTCATGCTTTTATTATCGTATCCAAACAAATAAATACTCGTTACTTTATTAATGGTCAAAATCCCATACCTGGAACATTTATGATATCATAAATTTTGCCAGAACCTTACGACTTTTTTAGTGTCATAATCTGTACCGCAATGTACAGAATAACCTACAAGTGACGACGTTATTTAAGATAATATGGGGGTGAGTTCCATAACGTCATTTGTAATGTTACCGAACAAAGTCATGCATTCCTAAACGCAACCTTGTGAACATTGCCAATGTATCGCATTCCTAAATGTATAATACAAGTTATTGATACGCAAATAAAAAGCAAACTGTGCATCACTAATTTTGTTGATGCTTTGTGTTTACATTTATAAACAAAATACTAATACAACATGGCGGATGAAAGGTAAGAAAATATTTTTGTTAATTTTATTTTTTATTATTATTTTAATAAATTTAATTTATTTTTTGGTGAAAAAAAAATTGAGTTTTGAGTGGAAGCAGCTTCTCCTGACGACAAGACTTCAAAGTGCAGCAGATTTTAAAAAAAAGAAACGTATTGTGTTTTGGGAGAAAATACTTCGCGATATGAAAGCAATTGACGAAAATTTTCCATTTAGCCGGGATGAAATTATGAGAAAATACTTAAACTTCAGGGTGACATACAAAAGAATAAAAAAAGAAATGGAACATCCTGAGAGTCGGCAACAACATGGGAATTTCTTGATAAAATAGATGAAGTGTATGGCAGTCGAACCGATGTAACAGTTCCAGAAAATATGCTTTACAGCTCGTTGGAGTTGTTACTATCAGATACTACTGATTCTTCAGCTACCCCTGATACTTCAACAATCCCACAAGAACCTGCGCGTAAACGACCGCAATGTGATGTACTTGAATTTTTGCGTAATGAAAGCGATGCTGACAAAGAAATATTAAATAAGTACCTAATGCTTGAAAAGGAAAAATAAATAAAATAATATTTTTTATTATTGACAGTTCCATTTCAAAAGCAAAGTGATTGCAAACGTAAAGACCATAGTAGAAGAAAAGAAGGTTGTTTCATTCTCTCTTTATTTTTAAAATTCACTATGCGGCATGCTTAAGGATTTTGACGTTTAGAATAATGCTACCATATTAATTTTAAATTTCCCACGTTTTCTTTGAAGTCATATGAAAATAATAAATTCAATTCAATTGAAAAATATTTTGAAAAAATTGTATATTAAAATATTTGTGTTTAAATTGGAATCAAAGGTAAGGCTTGTGTTATATCAATAGTTACGAAGCTAATTTGAAAATATTATTTCAAGATTTAAAAAGCATGAGTTGTATTTTTCCCCAATGCGAAAATACGAAATATTTTTTTAAAGTCCCCACATTTCCCAAAAAAAACACCAGCAGTGGCCGGAAGTGTGTAAAATGTGTGAGTCTTATTTGCCAAAGGAGCCGATGGTGTGCTCGAAACATTTTATTGTAAGTGATATTACAGTTAAAACAAAACGCGTGAGTTTGAATAGAGATGCTGTTCCAAATAATACAAGGTACTAAGTAGTGTTCAAAATGTGATTTAATACATAATAGAAGATAGTCATTAATATTAAGTAATTTTAGCCAGGTAAATGAATTTATTGGCAATGAACAATATGTTGAAGAGTACCTTGAAGAATATATTGAAGAATGTCACGATTTTTTGGAAGGGTGGATAGACAATTGTATAGTAGTTTTTAAATTTAATAAATGAAAATGAAATAAAAAGCAAAGGAATATTCCAAAAAGTTGTAAGAAATTCTTATACAAGTATAAGTACTCAAACTGAATAATTAATTAGTGTTACATTATAGCCTTATATATTCATAATCATGTTTGTAATGCCCCATTATGTCAGCTGGCTATCAATGTAACTGTTGTGTGCTAAGTATAGATCAGTGAGATTTGGTACACATATCGACACTAGCTCTTCCATTTGAAAATGACTTAAAATTCAACAAAGCTGGTGTAGGGTATCGTATGGCGGGTATAACTGACTATACTTTCATGTTTTATATCCATTATATTTGCCACGTATCCTATAGCATTTCACTTTAAAACTACCAATTAGAAATTGATAAGCGATTATATAATTGAAAAGAAAAAGTACCATCTTTAGAATTTCAATTAAGTACTTTAACAAATAATGAAGCAGTGCCAAAATTAAACCCATCAAAAAGTTTGTCCATTCTTCCGAAAGTACCCCTTTACAAATTAGAAGACATTTCTTTTGCAATTTCTCTTTATTCAGCAGGCCCACGTAGTTATAAGTTTTTACGTAAAGGGATACAAAAGCAAACCTTGTCTCATAAGGGTTCATTTGAATCAGATGAGGAACAAAAGTTATGTGTTCTTTGTTTCGATAAGATGAAGTGCAGAAAGGAATGGGCATATGATAGGAAAAATGACGTCATTCTTCAATCTAAAAGGATTGTTCAGGTTGCAATGGTTCGGGGACTTCGTGGACATTGGAAACAACCCATATTTTATGATTTTGATGTTAAGATGCAAAAAAACTTTTTGTTACATATAATTTCGGAATTGTACAAAATTGGATTTACGGTAGTTGCAGCTGTTCAGTGATTTAGGGATTGAGAACCAACAGCTTTGGAGTACTATGGACATATCACCAGAAAAAACTTTTTAGACATCCTTCAGATGAAAATAAATTAATTTTTGTATTCGCTGATGTTCCACATTTAATAAAACTTTTGCGCAATCACTTTGTGGATGATTGGGTACTTTCTTCGAAATACGATCTTAAATAAATCAACAATAGAAGAACTTATTTCATTGCGCGATTTTGATCTCAATATTTCGAAAAAGTTATCTTTTGAAACGCTAAATGTAAAAGGCGCATATATCTTATTCTGCAGCCAGACAAAAAGTGAAAACAGCCACTAAGTTGTTTTCACACTCCACAGCAACGGCCTAAAAAGATAATTGGGCACATCTTTTTTTATGTCAAGATGACAAAAATTCATTGAATGTTCAGAACTTTTTCAAATTGTGAATGACTGGTTTGACATATTCAACAGCAGAACGCCACATAAAGATTCCCGATCACTAAGCAAAGCATACGGATTAAAAATGGTGTGTTAACACAATAATAACAATGTTTGAAGTAGGTAAGACTTTATATGAATTAGGTATAGAATTTATATTTATTATCTTCTTCCATTTCAAAGAGGTATTATACAAAATAATAATGGCCTTCCGCCTTTTCTAGATCATTAAAAAGAAAACTATGGAATGAAATATGTGCTTACTGACAAACTAAACCAATATTGCGTAGAAAACTTTTTAGTGCGATACGTGCAAAGGGAGGATTGCCTTTAGAGTTTAAGTACCGTTTCTGGCTTTTTGGTAAATAAATTATACCAAAAGGAAATGCTTAAAAAAATAATATGAAATAGAAAACATACATACATACATAATTGGTCATTACAACCCTTTAGTCAGGATTACGACCTAGTTTCTTACACCACTTATGTTGTGTGTGTTAATTTTATACATGAGTGGCGGGACCTACAGTTTAAAGTCGACTCCGAACGACAGGTTTTCGAGAAACTTTTCATGGCAATTTTATTTGCTCTCAGAGTTTTTGCCAGAAATCTGCTGAGAGGAAGTCACCGCAGAAATACTTTTTGTATTTTATTTTGATGTCTGGCCTGGGGCTCGAACCCTGGCTTTTCGTCTAATAAGCCAACACACTACCTACTAGACCACGGCGACTTCTAAATAAAGAAACAAAGAATTTAAATTAAAGGAAAAGGAGTATGAACTTGTTGGTTAATTTTTTATTAATTTTTTTTATTTATCTTAAATAAAAGCAAGTAAAACCAAAATATATTATCCATTATACGAAATATTACAATTTTAATAAAACTTTTCTTCCTTGGATTAATTAAATTTCTTTTAATTTTGTAAGAAAATATATGTTTTTTGTTTAAAATTTTTGCATTTTAGTCAGTGCTGTAAAACGAAATAATTAACTCGTTTCACAACACCTAAGCAACAAATCGATTCGTTTCGTATCGAGTAACACCATTAGAAAATTTCTCGCTATCGAAGTTATTTTCTATTCGAACGCAATTTCGATCACGACTGCGTGAATAAGAACTAAGAAGAATATGTAAGCGAACCCCAGAAAATTAAGGCCGGTGTACCTCAGGGAAGCATCTTAGTTCCTTTATTATATTTAATATATACCTCCGATATGCCAACATGCATCAGGACCCTTACCTCGACTTTCGCTGATGACACAGCATCGATAAAGACCCGCAAGAAGCATCTCGGTATTTGCAAGACCATATAGTGCAGCTGGAAGCTTGGCTAAAGCAATGGAGAAGAAAGGTCAGCGAAGAAAAATGCACTCACGTAACATTCACATTGCGTATGGAATCATGTCCACCTGTGGAAATAAACAACCAAATAATACCTCAGAGTACGGGGGTTAAATATTTGGGCCCGGCGACTAACGTGGAAGAATCACATAGATGCTAAGTTAGCACAGATTAAGTTAAAGACGATACAGTTAAGTTGGCTAATTAATAGAAACTCGGTCCTTAGCTTCTTCTATATAAAGCAATATTAAAACCAATCTGGTGCTACGGAATACAGCTATGGGGCACTGCCTCATCTTCAAACATTAATAGAATACAAAGGCGCCAAATTAAAATTCTGAGACTGCTGAGAGACGCCCCATGGTACATAAAAAATTCGAACATACACAAAGACCTAAACATGCCCACGGTTGGAGAGGAAATAGCGAAATATGCTGAAAAGTATCTAGTGAAGCTAAGGGATCAGCTGAATCCACTAGCTCGTACTATTTTGAATGATGCCGGCCATATCCGACTAAGGAGAAACACTGCGGACCTCATTAGAAGACGAGCGCAAACAATGTCAAATTGACTTAAGATTCTATGAAATTGACGATTTATCGTCATTTTGACGATTTTGAGCTCAAAAATATCATATTGACGATTTGACAAATTATGCCCTTATTTTGTTTATTTATTATTTTATATTTATTTTTTATTTTTAAAAATTAAAATTTTACATCATATTCTTTACTTTAGTACATTAAAAGCCAGTTTAAGCTTTGTATTTACTTTGCAATTGTTACTATTGGAAATTTATGTTAGTAATTACAAGGAGTAAATTATTATATTTTTAAGTTACTTTCGAATACCTGTGATGATTTTTCTGTATTTTATTCCTTTTTAATCCCTTAAAAATTTTTTTTTAATTGGTCATTACAACCCTTCAGTCAGGATTACGACCTAGTTTCTCACACCACTTATGTTGTGTGTGTTAATTTTATACATGAGTGGCGGGACCTACAGTTGAAAGTCGACTCCGAACGACAGATTTTTGAGAAACTTTTCATGGCAATTTTATTTACTCTCAGAGTTTTTGCCTACTAGACCACGGCGACTTTATCCCTTAATAAAATTACAATTTCTCAATAACCTCGTAATTGAGAATAATTTATCACTTGTCGTTGCAGACAATTACCATCGTAAGAACAAAGGCAAGCGCCGTTATTTTTGTTTTCTACAACCAACACCAACAGGTGATGATGACATTGTGTTAGAAACTATGAAAATATGTTATGAGAAAATGGAAAGGGAGAACAGTGTTTATGGACACTAGGCTTGTATATTTTTATACCATAAGTAACAGAAAAGACCTCTGCAGGAATTGAGTTAAACATACGAATAGTCCGACTAAAAAACGTACTCTTTCTGTAATGCAGTGTGCGATCCATTGGCCAATCGACCACATACGAATGTCCCGGCCGAGAAATAAGAGCGTGAAGTAGGAATATATGATTTTCGGGAACAAGTCACCTTATTTCGTAAGAGCAAAATCCACAAAACACATTGCAACGGTGCGCCAATGATTCAATGGAGTTGGATACACTACCGTCATTAACGAGCTACTACGGCCTCTCCTGTACACGGTCGATAAACCTCAAAATAGACGTTGAGGCACCGACCTCATAAATATAGTATAAATAAATAGTGTAAATAGTAAGATCAGATGATAAGACCTTAAGAAGGAACTGAAAGAACTGAAAAATTTGTAGGATACAACCAACATTACACTGAATTTTCATGCTCAGAATGTCTAGAGCTTCTGACTCCTTAATATTTACACCACCCGTAGATTAAGATGATGCAATATTATTGCTGCGCTTATGTGTCAATAAACAACACTGGGATAGATTGTTTAAACCTTAAACAATTTTTTCCTGAAAATGATATAAAATTTCTCCATTTTTGGAAAAAATTAATAAATGAAGATGAGGGACGCTAGCTTTTAATTTCTAACAAATTTTTTTTAATGTTTTATTTTTGAACTCAGATACATATGTATGTATATCAAGGTTTACCATTTCATAGCACAATTGTGCAGAGACAACTCACACGCATTCTTGTGTTTTTCATTTAATTGTCGATCAGACTGCGAGAAGAACACATGTGCGGCGGATGTTTTATCATTTTATTTCAGAATGACACTCAAAAAATATTTTATGTTAAAAATGAGCTATGACATTAGCTGGGCGTTTTTTTTTTTATTTTGCCGCATAGTATAATTTTTTTAAATGCTTTGGAATGCTCGCTTTATTTTCTTTTAATAAAAAATGGGTATTTTATTTTTTTCATTTTTATTTATCTAAAAAACATGGCATAATTTGTAAGCCATAGATGGATAGCTTTATGTTCTTTTAATAAAAAGTGGATTTTTTATTTTATTTTTATTTATCTAAAATTATTAAGCCAAAGTTATATAGCTTTACATATGTATGCTGATGAAATGAAAATAAAAATAGCGTATATTACTAACACTTTTCTATGGCTTTAAATAAATAAATTCTCTCAACTTATTTTCTCTCCCTTACTCACTAACACATAACCAAAAAATTTTTTACGACCCCTGATGTATATACAAAATAAAAAATCAATTTTTTATGCTATGAAATGGTAAACTATGATTTAGTGCCTCATTTATCTGGCAGCTATGCTTGTATGTGTAACAATACGAAAGAAATCTGAAGAATATAAAAAGTTTACTTAAAAGATGACGGGAACAAAATATCACTCCCATGCATATACATACATATGTACATCTTCATCAATCGGTTGAATATCCTCCATGGCAATGTTATCATTACTGTTGTTATCTTCCGGATGTGGTTGCAGTTCCTCTTGTTTGGCTTGTGCTCTCTGTTGCTGTTTCTTCGTCTTCATCTGCATAATTTGATAAAATCTCATGCGTGCAATATGTTGTCTCAAATTCTTTTTGAAAATGGTTTCCCGACTATGAATTTTTCATTGTATTCGGAATGAGTTTTCCGTTAGCTGCAGTTTAATTTACTTTGCGCTTGACGGTGCACAAAAAGAACGTGTGGTTGGACCTTATGTAATGGGTCCTTTACAGGGCTGCTTCTAATATTTCTAGATGGTACGGGGGCCATTATGAACCTTTTAAAAAATTTCAAGAAAATATAGTTGAAGTCGCAAAAAAATTTTTGTCACAATTCTGAACTGTTAGCGCTTGAAAAATTCTCATGTGCTTTTATGGTCATGTGAGTCTACCTACCTGGGGTGTCATTTGACAGAGCATGCATGTACCCTTTAAAGAAAGGGTTAATTCCTCATATAGTTTTTGGCAAATTTCAATTCTTTTTTAAACTTTTTTATGATTTACATAACAAACAATCTGCCTCAGTTTGGTTTTTGATTTTAATTACTTTTCAACGCTGTTTTTATAACGAATTTATTTTTATCGGAAAATGTCCATATTTTTAACTACCTTTGCGTATCCTCGAGTTTTGCTAAACAAACAAGCCAACTATAGATTGAGGTACAGTTGTGTCAGATGGCTTTCATCAATTTTTTCCATATAAATTTACCCTGTGAAGTAATTCTCATACTAAAGTAATTCTCCTACTTTGTTATGAAACCATCCTCCATATTAAACGTTTCTAAAACTATGTCCAACAGATTGATAAATACTGAATTGGAAAACTTATTTAGAAAACTTTCAAGACTTAGCATTGAAAACAACAGTCTTGTAAAAAATATTATCAATGTACTCAGCTTAAGAATATTAAAGACTCGATTAGAACATAAAATGACTTATTTAAGATATTTATTTATAAGGGCGGTCAAGTCTAAAACTTTTCCTATTTCCTAACTGTAACACCGCATCTGCAAACAATCTACCAGTTTGCTACGGCCAAATTTTAAAGAAGTTGTGGCATGTAATTTGCGATTTTGTTAGCAAATTAAGTGGCCTGGTGTTTGAATTCTATACCGAGTAATTCAGTTTTCAACCCCGGAGAAGACAAAGTAAAATCGTCGTAATGATTTCAAAGTTTATAACATTCAGAATCTTTAACCACTTTTTTTAAATAATCCGTTTAGGAAGTTCCTAACACCTGCTTCCACCAAAGCGGATAACATCAACAACGACCATTAATTCTTCAGAAAGATTAGAAGTGACTCAGTCAATCACTTCCTTGCCAGTGCATTCAGTAGACACATATTCACAGAGGGTAACGATAGATGGATCAGCTATCATCCAACGACCCTCTACACTAGACCAATCTAGCAAAACTCGATTAAAGAAAGAGACACGCTTCAATACAGAATGAATTTGGAGCAAATCCCCCAGGTTTTAGATGTGACTACATACCACTAGAGACTATTTTCGAACGTAAATACCAAATTCACACTCTCACATGAGAAGAATGGGTTGCTGAAGCTGTCATCGGTGACGGTGCTATAACGATCTTCACCAAGGGCTCGAAAATGGAATGTGGAACTGAATCTGGGGTCCTTTCCGATAAATTGGCACTCAACGAGATCAGCGCATTTCAGTGCTGCACGCACTTCCTTTGAACTTAATCATCATATGTGTGGGCAGTCAAGTAGCAGTCAAAGCACTGGGATCCCATTTCGTCAAAACAAAGGGCATCAGCAATTGAAAAACGAAAAGACGGACCAACTGTCACGAAAGGTATCGGAGATGTCTGGGGAGGAAACGATAGTGGGGGCCTCTACTAGAATAGTTTTCCAAAGTAAAAAAGCAGCATGGAATTCAACAAACCAATAAACCTGATTGCCGAATTTCAAAACTGACGTGTCCAACTGTGGACAGCGGGAGATCACGGGGAACTGATTGAGTTCGACAAGCAAACGGTTCTCATTCTAACAGGAATTCTAAAGGGACACTGCACTATTGACAGTTTCGCCGACAACTTCGATCTCTCCCACCAGATTACTGTAGAAGCTGCCGTGAAATGAAGGAAACGAAATCGCTACAATACCTTTTACGCTAGTGCCCTGAACAGACGTTATCGGTTTTTGGGTGGCAGAATGTGAGAAGACTTGGGCATGGTGGCAAATGTGCCACTAAAAGAACTGTCAAGTTTCATACGAAGCTCGATGCGGTTCGAGTTCTCCATTGATCCATTAAAGGATCATGAAAAGGGGACTTACCTCATACTTGGTAACACAATGGGTCATCGAGCGAACTTGCCTGTGAACGGCAAGCTACCCGTTAACCTACTCTAACCTGGACTTAACATATCGTACATCTGTAACACACTACAACGGAAGTAAAAAGTACAAACCAGCCGTTCTATTTTAAATAAAATCGAAAGAAAATGATTAAAAATGAAGAACTTTTTCAAATCAATATTAAGAGAATTCTTTTCAACAAATTGAATAATAATTCGTATCAAAATAATTGTTAAATATTTTTAAATTATTTATATTTATATATATATATTATATTATAATATTAAATTAAATATAATTATTAATATTAAATTAAATTCAAATTCTATTTCAATTGAAAACGACTAAGTTGAAGTCGTCGTAGTCTAGTAGGCTAGGTAGTGTGTTGGCTTATTAGACGTAAGGTCCGGCTTCAACCCCAGGCCAGACATCAAAACGAAATATAAAAAGTATTTCTCCGGCGACTTTCTCTCAGCAGATTTCTGGCAAAAACTCTGAGAGTAAAATAAAATCGCCATGAAAAGTTTTTCAAAAATCTATCGTTCGGAATCGATTTCAAACTGTAGGTCCCGCCGCTCATGTATAAATTTAACACTCGACATGAGTGGTGTGAGAAACTAGGTCGTAATCCTAACTGAGGGGTTGTAATAACCTATTATGTAAGTATGTATGTAAGTAGGATGATCATGACAAATAACACTTTACATAGTTCCTAAAGTAATCTGTTACTGATTTCCGGTAAGTTGTAATTACTATCTCTTAATATTTTGAAAATTGTTTAAAATAAATAATGAAATGACTTATTTAATGGATTACAAATGTATATAATGTAAGTACATACATACAATATACAACAAAGTAATCGAATATTTAAGTGCAAGTAAACAATGATTTCTTCTGTGAGTGAATCAGTGTCGTCCATTGCAAAAAAAAAAAAATTTTTTTTTTAGTTTTGAGTGGAATAATATTTTAAATAAAACTTCCCTTCCCCTTACCCCGTCAATTAAATTTATTTTAATTACGATTTCTATGATGATTTGCTTAATATTACATTTAAAATTGATTACAAATAAATAATTGAAGAATTAAATTGAAAAAGAAAATAATTTTATATTAAATTTATTATAATTTAAACTTAAACTTACAAAATTATTCATTTTTTACATCAATTTTTAATAAAAATTAAAAACATTGTCATGCGATATTTAATACAAAACTTATTCAAATTATGACTACAAATAATAAATATTGTTTTCTAAAATTAAACTCCTCGTGAACGTCATCCCCTACCATTATTTTTGTTTTAGAAACTTAGTCTGCTTTGCCTAGTACATTTTAGAGATCTTCTTCATCACTACTGATAGAAAGATCAGCCTCAAGGGTGCTCATTTCTCTGTTGTGGTTATTCTTTACAGTTTCTGAATTTCTCGCAGAAGGTTGCCCTGGACTGCATTCTTCTTCATCGCTACTGATGTTGACAAATTACGCTGGTGGCCTGCCTGTGGTCCCCATTTTCTTTTGATTCAGCTTCTGGCTAATGTCTTTTAGAGAGTGAAGTAATTTTTATTTATTATAAAAAAGAGTTGCCATACACATGTTATATAAATAAGTACTAAATAATACATTTGGGCATTATTTCACATATACAACATCTTTCCTTTTCAGATATAATTACAATTCTTAAAATAAATTTAAAAATATGAGTTTGTTATAAAATAGTTTTTAGTAGTTTGATAATACAATTTACAAGTTTAATTTTTTTGGTTCCTTGACAATTCTGCCACTTCTTGTAACATAGCTATTATTATTATTTTCTTGAACATTAAACGGAATTTCAATACTTGCTTCATTTGGAATTTCTTCCTCATTAGGCACTTTAACTTTTTCATCATTATTAAGAAATTTATCTTCAATTTCGATTGTTTTAGTTACATTAGGATTTTCAATTAATTTGTAGTCTAAAGTTGTTCTTATGTGTTCCTGATTTCTCCTGGAAAAAGTTTCATTGTCGTCTTGTATTAAAAATGATTTTGGTTCCTTGCAATTATCCATTATACGTCCTGGAAACCAACAGCCTGTGGGTGTCTTCTTAAACATCACCATATCACCCTTTTCAATGGGTCTTACTATTTTTCTTGCATATTTAATGTAATTATCGCAATACTTCTGAATGCTTGCACTTAATTCCCTCTTGTACTTGTTGTGGTCGACGCTCTTTGGTCGAAAATTTCGAGTTAAGGAAGGAATTTTTGTCCTAAGAGATCTCGACATTAATAATTCCGCAGGACTGGGTAAGTTGTCCTTAGGAGATGTACGATAATGCAGATATGCTATATAAGGGTCCGATTTACGTTCGTAAGATTTCAATAATAACTTTTTAATAGTTTGAATCGACCGCTCCGCCAAGCCATTGGATCTAGATAAATATGGACTAGACGTTTTCAGGTCAATTCCCCAATCTTGACAGAATGTTCTAAAATCTCTAGAATTAAATGGAGGCCCATTATCCGTTACCAAAATATGCAGAATACCATGTCTTGAAAAAATAGATTTAAGTTTGAGTATAACTTGTGAGCTGTTATAACCAGAGCTCAATGATTCCAATTCAATGTATTTGGAATAATAATTGACTACAAGTAAATACATATTTTTGTTAAATTCAAAAAGATCATACCCTAATTTTAACCATGGTATATCAATTATACCATTAGGTGACAATTCAGATTTCGGATTTGAGTTCTGATATCGCATACAAATCTCACAAGCTGTGACAATATTCTCAATGTCGTTATAAATATTTGGTCAATAAATTGACTGACTTGCATGAAATTGACCTTTGGTATTAAGATCTGATGGTCCTTCAACAAAACGCCATTCAAAATGGAAATGTTGTCCTACATTTTAAAATAAGGCATAACATCTAAATCAACATTTTTCTTGCTCATTGGCCATCCATTCTCCAGATAATTGAATAATTTCCTAAAAGTTTCATCATTGTTATGTTCCCTTACATCACCTATATTTAAAAATGGGGTTTCCAAATGTGAAGCCACGAAGTTGCAGTGTAGTGAAATCTCATTGTCCATTTCCGTAAAAGTTGTCCTCTTTAGTGGAGCTCTGGACAAAGTATCTGCTATATTCAAATTTTTACCCGGTTTGAAAACCACTAAAAGATCATAATACTGCAAGCGTAGCATAAACCTTTGCAACCTGGCCGGAATTTTAAAAAGAGGTTTGTCAAATGGATTTACTCGTATTTAACTAACAGAAAACAAACCGTACTTTTTAAAAACTGCTGCTCCAGAAGTATTGATGTCCTTTCTGGGGTACCTCAGGGTAGCCATCTTGGACCGCTTCTATTTTCATTGTTTATTAACGACTTACCTGAAACGATTCACTATTCCAATATCCTAATGTACGCTGATGACGTAAAAATTTTCTTAAGTTATCGCCAAAGTTCCGATCAGAAACTTCTTCAAAATGACCTAAATTCGTTTCATTTATGGTGTAATTTAAATCTAATGCAGCTTAATCTCAAAAAATGTAAATACATGAGATTTGTAAGAAAGAATCCGATTCCTGCAAACTATGCTTTTGATGGATACGAGCTTGAGCTTGTAGATAACTTCCTGGATCTAGGAGTTCTACTTGATCCCAAACTAAATTTTATCCCGCACATAACTATGACTGTAAATAAAGCTAGAAGCGTTCTTGGTTTTATAAAACGGTGGGCAAAATAATTTAACGATCCTTATGTTACTAAATCGCTCTACACATCTCTTGTAAGGCCTATACTCGAATATGGTTCCATAATATGGGATCCTCTATATAAAAAATATTCCGACGTCATCGAATCTATACAAAAGCAATTTCTGATGTTTTGTCTCCGAGGACTGAATTTTAATCCTACAAGTTTACCTTCTTATTCTGCCAGACTAGCTTTAATTAAACTTCCGACACTTAAAAGCCGCAGAACTATGTTAAATATCTCATTCATATTCAATGTAATTACTGGTGATATAGGCTCCAGTTTTTTAATCCATAATATCACGTTTAATGTTCCTCAACGTCCGTCACGTCATTTTTCCCCATTATCAATACAATTTTTTAGATCCAACTACGCTGGTGCTGATCCAATAAGGAGAATGTGTAAAGAATTTAATAAATTGTATATGCTAATAGATTTTTCGTCATCAAATAATGTTATAAAAAATAATGTAATTATATATTTAAATTCATAGTTTTTAAAATTGATATAAATTTAAATTTACAATTGTAACTTTAATAAATTGCCTGTAAGGAATATTTCCATAGGCAAATAAAATAAATAAATAAATAAAATAATGAAAAAAAATAAATTAACAAGAGGCTTGTGATCGGTTTCGACTGTAACTTTTGAGCCGTAAACAAATTGATGGAATCTTGTGCACCCAAAAACTATGGTAAATTGTTCTTCTTCTATTTGTGTATATTTTTGTAGGGCCTCTGTTAAAGATACTGATGCATATGCAATAGGATGTTTGTCATGCATAATTGTAGCGCCCATAGCGAATTTCGATGCATCAACTGACAAAGTTAAATCCCTTTTGGGATCAAAATATGTTAGAACAGGCGATTTAGTAATTTCATGTTTAAGTTTCTCAAATTCCTCCTCGTGTTTAGACGACCAATGCCACAGAATTTCCTTCTTCAAAAGCTCCCTCAAATGTTTGTTCTTTGACGACAAGTTCTCTATAAAAGAACCGAGATAGGTAATCATACCTAAGAAACGTTGTAATTCCCTAACATTAACAGGTCTATGCATATTAATGATCATTTGATCTTCTCCACATCGGGTTTTATAAAAGTTTTATCAAAAATGTGTCCTAATGACTTTATTTCAGTTTGCAACAACTTACATTTGGATTTGTTAAATTTCAATCCAACCTCGTTGGCTCTTCGAAAAACCTTTTCCAGAATTTCAAAATGTTCCTCTCTTGAACTTAAATGAATTAAAAAATCGTCGATATAAATAAGTAAACCTGAAATATCTGCAAATAATTTTACCTTCTCCGCGTGAAATATTTCTGTTACTGCGTTAATACCAAAAGGCAACCTCAAAAAATGATATCGACCAAAAGGCGTATTGAAAATAGCTCTCTTTGAATGACCTAGATCAAAAATTAAGAATAATTAATAATTAATATTCGTGGAGTTAGCACGTGCTGTTAACATTTTTCGTAGTTTTGTGGACTTAGCGTTTTTACAAACCACAAAATTACAACAACTTTAAACTACATACTGACATTTTTTTCGTAAAATATGTATTTGGCATAGCGTTATCGTTTTGCATTAAAATTTCAATTTTGGAAAAAAGTGGACGTAGCGTCTTTGCGAATTATACTAACGATATGTATATCGTCAGTCATTACCGTTAATGTTTCTATCAACTTATTTTTAATTTTTTTAAACATTTTTATTTCAGATTAATAAGTAATGAGATAAATATATGTATATTTTGTGTGTTGGGTACCTACACAAGGCAATGCATTATAGAATGATATTTGGTAAAGAACATGTCAAAGCTAATAAAGCCATGTTTTATTTGCAAAGGCTGCGAATCTTTGTTTCTGAACACCGAGTTTTGTATATACATGGCGATTTAATATAATTTTTAAGTTTCTTGAAATAGTTAAAAAACTAACAAATTTAAATCAAATATGGAAAATAAAAGTGAATGTGCTTAATATTTTTGTTAATATTTTGACGAAAACTCTTACTTTTGACATAACCTTTGATTAAATTTTTGTTCTGAATCTTGAGTTTAAAAAAAATGGTCGAATTTTGTCATGTTACAACAATTATAAATGTGATTAATAAAAAATTTTATGTTTGTTATTGTCAATTTCTAGTTGCGGTTTTTTTGTGTTTTTTGAGATTTAGGCAGCCTCCGCTGACCAATAAAAATATTATTTTTCTTATAATTTTATTCAAAACAAAAAAAAAAAATTAATAAAAATTCTATAAAATCTTCCACTTAAATTTTTTTGTAGGTTTTAGACAAAAAGGGTTTTCATTTTTACAGTGTTAACGGATTTACCCAATGAAATTAGAATAATTTTTAAAGTTGAATATTCCGATCAGACACTTCAAAAACCCCGATTTACATTCTTATTCAGTGATTCCAGCCACAAAATTATTAAATTTTACCTCTTGTGCAATGATTATGTTATAAATGAGACTTCACTGTATTCTTTAATATATACATAAACTTAGCAACCGTGAAATTAATTGTCTTTATTACATTGACATAAACATTATATTACATTCTGAAATAAACAATCTCTTGAAATACTCGAACCTTAACAGATTGGCGACCAGTGAAAAGTTTCGATAAACGCATGTGTAAGAAATGGGTAATGAGAATTAGGTATTAAAAGAGACGTTGATCCAACAACAAGCTTGGACGAAATATTGTATATTAAATATTACAGAAAGCTTATTCGTGATTAAACGCAGCCAATGCTTATTTCTCGTCCTACAGAAAAAAGTATTCGAGTTTATTATACGAATACCGGAACTATGTCGAGCCACGGTTATAACTGATGCAATGAGAGCCAATATTAAACTAATGATAGCTATGAGTGAACACACGCGTTTAAATCCAGATCGTATTCACAGTTCAAAATCCAGTATGGATGTCTTTACTCTATGGAACATGAAACTACACAAATTTAGTAGAGATACCTGGTCGAATATTAACATGTGACATTTTTTTTTTTTTGGAAATCAATACAAAGTTCTTTGCGATTTATTTGTTGACTGGACCCGGGAGTTTTGAAAAACATCTATGTTTTCCCAAGTTGATATAAAAAAATGATATGTTATTATTCAAGGTCGTAATATATGTATGTAAAATTCAGGAATTTATCAAAATGTGTATTCAAGCGGTAAATTTTATGAAAATGCATATTTCAGAGCCAAAATATCAAGAGATTTCTGATGATAGAAAAATTTTTTATTCTGACGCTATTGATAAAACCACAACCCAAGATCCTCAAATACTAATAATTGTACTTGGTGGCGATAGTGAAGAAAAGTATTCTTGTAAGAGATGCTGCATATACAGACCTTCTCTGGCTGTTCAATTGAAAACAGTCGCAACAAGGAGGAGATAAAGCCGGTAGCCTTATATCGATTGCTACTAAAGTCGTTATTCAAATGAACGCTAAATTAATGGGAGCCCCATGTATAATAGACATGCCATTGAATGGTTTAATGACCGTGGGTTTCAATGTTTGCCATCCTACTGGATATCTATGGATATAAATCTACAAAATAATTTTCATCAGTAAACCAACATATGAAATGGCAAGAATTGTCTAATAAAATTTATATTATAATGACAAGTGCCTTGAAGTCATATCGCGCCGCACATGGTACTTTGCCAGAGCGCATATTATTTTATCGCGATGGAGGTGGTGATGGCCAATTACATCAGGTGTTTAACCCTGAAGTTCAGGGTTTCAAAAATAAATTACACGAAATTTACAAATTTGCTAGTATAGAAAAAGGATGCCGTCATGCTTTTATTATCGTATCCAAACGAATAAATACTCGTTACTTAATTAATGGTCAAAATCCCATACCTGGAACATTTATGATATCATAAATTTTGCCAGAACCTTACGACTTTTTTAGTGTCATAATCTATACCGCAAGGTACAGATTCACCTACAAGTTACAACGTTATTTAAGATAATATGGGGGTGAGTTCCAAAACGTCATTTGTAATGTTACCGAACAAAGTCATGCATTCCTAAACGCAACCTTGTGAACATTGCCAATGTATCGCATTCCTAAATGTGTAATACAAGTTATTGATACGCAAATAAAAAGCAAACTGTGCATCACTAATTTTGTTGATGCTTTGTGTTTACATTTATAAACAAAATACTAATACAACATGGCGGATGAAAGGTAAGAAAATATTTTTGTTAATTTTATTTTTTATTATTATTTTAATAAATTTAATTTATTTTTTGGTGAAAAAAAATTGAGTTTTGAGTGGAAGCAGCTTCTCCTGACGACAAGACTTCAAAGTGCAGCAGATTTTGCTTCAAAAAAAAAAGAAACTTATTGTGTTTTGGGAGAAAGTACTTCGCTATATGAAAGCAATTGACGAAAATTTTCCAGAGAAAATACTTAAACTTCATAGTGACATACAAAAGAATAAAAAAGAAATGGAACATCCGGAGAGTCGGCAACAACATGGGAAATTTTTGATAAAATAGATGAAATGTATGGCACTCGAACCGATGTAACAGTTCCAGAAAATATGCTTTACAGCTCGTTGGAGTTGTTACTATCAGATACTACTGATTCTTCAGCTACACCTGATACTTCAACAATCCCACAAGAACCTCCGCGTAAACGACCGCGATGTGATGTACTTGAATTTTTGCGTAATGAAAGCGATGCTGACAGAGAAATATTAAATAAGTACCTAATGGTTGAAAAGCAAAAATAAATAAAATATTTTTTATTATTGACAGTTCCATTTCAAAAGCAAAGTGATTGCAAACGTAAAGACCATAGTAGAAGAAAAGAAGGTAGTTTCATTCTCATTATAGAATGATATTTGGTAAAGAACATGTCAAAGCTAATAAAGGCATGTTTTATTTGCAAAGACTGCGAATCTTTGTTTCTGAACACCGAGTTTTGTATATACATGGCGATTTAATATAATTTTTAAGATTCTTGAAATAGTTAAAAAACTAACAAATTTAAATCAAATATGGAAAATAAAAGTGAATGTGCTTAATAATTTTTTTTTTAATATTTTGACGAAAAAACTCATACTTTTGACATAACCTTTGATTAAATTTTTGTTCTGAATCTTGAGTTTTAAAAAAATGGTCGAATTTTGTCATGTTACAACAATTATAAATGTGATTAATAAAAAATTTTATGTTTGTTATTGTCAATTTCTAGTTGCGGTTTTTTTGTGTTTTTTGAGATTTAGGCAGCCTATATTTTATATATATTTTATAATTTTATTCAAAACAAAAAAAAAAAATTAATAAAAATTCTATAAAATCTTCCACTTAATTTTTTTTGTAGGTTTTAGACAAAAAGGGTTTTCATTTTTACAGTGTTAACGGCTTTACCCAATGAAATTAGAATAATTTTTAAAGTTGAATATTCCGATCGGGAATCAGACACTTCAAAAACCCCGATTTTCATTCTTATTCAGTGATTCCAGCCATAAAATTATTAAATTATACCTATAGGGCAATGATTATGTTATAAATGAGACCTCACTGTATTCTTTAATATATAAATAAACTTAGCAATCGTGAAATTAATTGTCTTTATTACATTGACATAAACATTATATTACATTCTGAAATAAACAATCTCTTGAAATGCTCGAACCTCAACAGATTGGCGACGAGTGAAAAGTTTCGATGAACGCATGTGTAAGAAATGGGTAATGAGAATTAGGTATTAAAAGAGATTTTGATCCAACAACAAGCTTGGACGAAATATCGTATATTAAATATTACAGAAAGCTTATTCGTGATTAAACGCAGCCAATGCTTATTTCTCGTCCTACAGAAAAAAATATTCGAGTTTATTATACGAATACCGGAACTATGTCGAGCCACGGTTATAACTGATGCAATGAGAACCAATATTAAACAAATGATAGCTATGAGTGAACACACGTGTTTAAATCCAGATCGTCTTCACAGTTCGAAATCCAGTATGGATGTCTTTACTCTATGGAACATGAAACTACACAAATTTAGTAGAGATACCTGGTCGAATATTAACACGTGAAAAATTTTTTTGTTTGGAAATCAATACAAAGTTCTTTGTGATTTAATTGTTGACTGGACCTGGGAGTTTCGAAAAACATCTATGTTTTCCCAAGTTGATATAAAAAAATGGTATGTTATTATTCAAGGCCGTAATATATATATGTAAAATTCAGGAATTTATCAACATGTGTATTCAAGCGGTAAATTTTATGAAAATGCATATTTCAGAGCCAAAATATCAAGAGATTTCTGATGATAGAAGAATTTTTTATTCTGACGCTATTGATAAAACCACAACCCAAGATCCTCAAATACTAATAATTGTACTTGGTGGCGATAGTGAAGAAAAGTATTCTTGTAAGAGTTGCTGCATAGACAGACCTTCTCTGGCTGTTCAATTGAAAACAGTCGCAACAAGGAGGAGATAAAGCCGGTGGCCTTATATCGATTGCTACTAAAGTCGTTATTCAAATGAACGCTAAATTAATGGGAGCCCCATGTATAATAGACATGCCATTGAATGGTTTAATGACCGTGGGTTTCAATGTTTGCCATCCTACTGGATATCTATGGATATAAATCTACAAAATAATTTTCATCAGTAAACCAACATTTGAAATGGCAAGAATTGTCTAATAAAATTTGTATTATAATGACAAGCGCCTTGAAGTCATGTCGCGCCGCACATGGTACTTTGCCAGAGCGCATACTATTTTATCTCGATGGAGGTGGTGATGGACAATTACATCAGGTGTTTAACTCTGAAGTTCAGGGTTTCAAAAATAAATTACACGACATTTACAAATTTGCTAGTATAGAAAAAGGATGCCGTCATGCTTTTATTATCGTATCCAAACAAATAAATACTCGTTACTTTATTAATGGTCAAAATCTCATGCCTGGAACATTTATGATATCATAAATTTTGCCAGAACCTTACGACTTTTTTAGTGTCATAATCTGTACCGCAATGTACAGAATAACCTACAAGTGACGACGTTATTTAAGATAATATGGGGGTGAGTTCCATAACGTCATTTGTAATGTTACCGAACAAAGTCATGCATTCCTAAACGCAACCTTGTGAACATTGCCAATGTATCGCATTCCTAAATGTATAATACAAGTTATTGATACGCAAATAAAAAGCAAACTGTGCATCACTAATTTTGTTGATGCTTTGTGTTTACATTTATAAACAAAATACTAATACAACATGGCGGATGAAAGGTAAGAAGATATTTTTGTTAATTTTATTTTTTATTATTATTTTAATAAATTTAATTTATTTTTTGGTGAAAAAAAATTGAGTTTTGAGTGGAAGCAGCTTCTCCTGACGACAAGACTTCAAAGTGCAGCAGATTTTAAAAAAAGAAACGTATTGTGTTTTGGGAGAAAATACTTCGCGATATGAAAGCAATTGACGAAAATTTTCCATTTAGCCGGGATGAAATTATGAGAAAATACTTAAACTTCAGGGTGACATACAAAAGAATAAAAAAAGAAATGGAACATCCGGAGAGTCGGCAACAACATGGGAATTTCTTGATAAAATAGATGAAGTGTATGGCAGTCGAAACGATGTAACAGTTCCAGAAAATATGCTTTACAGCTCGTTGGAGTTGTTACTATCAGATACTACTGATTCTTCAGCTACCCCTGATACTTCAACAATCCCACAAGAACCTCCGCGTAAACGACCGCAATGTGATGTACTTGAATTTTTGCGTAATGAAAGCGATGCTGACAAAGAAATATTAAATAAGTACCTAATGCTTGAAAAGGAAAAATAAATAAAATAATATTTTTTATTATTGACAGTTCCATTTCAAAAGCAAAGTGATTGCAAACGTAAAGACCATAGTAGAAGAAAAGAAGGTTGTTTCATTCTCTCTTTATTTTTAAAATTCACTATGCGGCATGCTTAAGGATTTTGACGTTTAGAATAATGCTACCATATTAATTTTAAATTTCCCACGTTTTCTTTGAAGTCATATGAAAATAATAAATTCAATTCAATTGAAAAATATTTTGAAAAAATTGTATATTAAAATATTTGTGTTTAAATTCGAATCAAAGGTAAGGCTTGTGTTATATCAATACTTACGAAGCTAATTTGAAAATATTATTTCAAGATTTAAAAAGCATGAGTTGTATTTTTCCCCAATGCGAAAATACGAAATATTTTTTTAAAGTCCCCACATTTCCCAAAAAAACACCAGCAGTGGCCGGAAGTGTGTAAAATGTGTGAGTCTTATTTGCCAAAGGAGCCGATGGTGTGCTCGAAACATTTTATTGTAAGTGATATTACAGTTAAAACAAAACGCGTGAGTTTGAATAGAGATGCTGTTCCAAATAATACAAGGTACTAAGTAGTGTTCAAAATGTGATTTAATACATAATAGAAGATAGTCATTAATATTAAGTAATTTTAGCCAGGTAAATGAATTTATTGGCAATGAACAATATGTTGAAGAGTACCTTGAAGAATATATTGAAGAATGTCACGATTTTTTGGAAGGGTGGATAGACAATTGTATAGTAGTTTTTAAATTTAATAAATTAAAATGAAATAAAAAGCAAAGGAATATTCCAAAAAGTTGTAAGAAATTCTTATACAAGTATAAGTACTCAAACTGAATAATTAATTAGTGTTACATTATAGCCTTATATATTCATAATCATGTTTGTAATGCCCCATTATGTCAGCTGGCTATCAATGTAACTGTTGTGTGCTAAGTATCGATCAGTGAGATTTGGTACACATATCGACACTAGCTCTTCCATTTGAAAATGACTTAAAATTCAACAAAGCTGGTGTAGGGTATCGTATGGCGGGTATAACTGACTATACTTTCATGTTTTATATCCATTATATTTGCCACGTATCCTATAGCATTTCACTTCAAAACTACCAATTAGAAATTGATAAGCGATTATATAATTGAAAAGAAAAAGTACCATCTTTAGAATTTCAATTAAGTACTTTAACAAATAATGAAGCAGTGCCAAAATTAAACCCATCAAAAAGTTTGTCCATTCTTCCGAAAGTACCCCTTTACAAATTAGAAGACATTTCTTTTGCAATTTCTCTTTATTCAGCAGGCCCACGTAGTTATAAGTTTTTACGTAAAGGGATACAAAAGCAAACCTTGTCTCATAAGGGTTCATTTGAATCAGATGAGGAACAAAAGTTATGTGTTCTTTGTTTCGATAAGATGAAGTGCAGAAAGGAATGGGCATATGATAGGAAAAATGACGTCATTCTTCAATCTAAAAGGATTGTTCAGGTTGCAATGGTTCGGGGACTTCGTGGACATTGGAAACAACCCATATTTTATGATTTTGATGTTAAGATGCAAAAAAACTTTTTGTTACATATAATTTCGGAATTGTACAAAATTGGATTTACGGTAGTTGCAGCTGTTCAGTGATTTAGGGATTGAGAACCAACAGCTTTGGAGTACTATGGACATATCACCAGAAAAAACTTTTTAGACATCCTTCAGATGAAAATAAATTAATTTTTGTATTCGCTGATGTTCCACATTTAATAAAACTTTTGCGCAATCACTTTGTGGATGATTGGGTACTTTCTTCGAAATACGATCTTAAATAAATCAACAATAGAAGAACTTATTTCATTGCGCGATTTTGATCTCAATATTTCGAAAAAGTTATCTTTTGAAACGCTAAATGTAAAAGGCGCATATATCTTATTCTGCAGCCAGACAAAAAGTGAAAACAGCCACTAAGTTGTTTTCACACTCCACAGCAACGGCCTAAAAAGATAATTGGGCACATCTTTTTTTATGTCAAGATGACAAAAATTCATTGAATGTTCAGAACTTTTTCAAATTGTGAATGACTGGTTTGACATATTCAACAGCAGAACGCCACATAAAGATTCCCGATCACTAAGCAAAGCATACGGATTAAAAATGGTGTGTTAACACAATAATAACAATGTTTGAAGTAGGTAAGACTTTATATGAATTAGGTATAGAATTTATATTTATTATCTTCTTCCATTTCAAAGAGGTATTATACAAAATAATAATGGCCTTCCGCCTTTTCTAGATCATTAAAAAGAAAACTATGGAATGAAATATGTGCTTACTGACAAACTAAACCAATATTGCGTAGAAAACTTTTTAGTGCGATACGTGCAAAGGGAGGATTGCCTTTAGAGTTTAAGTACCGTTTCTGGCTTTTTGGTAAATAAATTATACCAAAAGGAAATGCTTAAAAAAATAATATGAAATAGAAAACATACATACATACATAATTGGTCATTACAACCCTTTAGTCAGGATTACGACCTAGTTTCTTACACCACTTATGTTGTGTGTGTTAATTTTATACATGAGTGGCGGGACCTACAGTTTAAAGTCGACTCCGAACGACAGGTTTTCGAGAAACTTTTCATGGCAATTTTATTTGCTCTCAGAGTTTTTGCCAGAAATCTGCTGAGAGGAAGTCACCGCAGAAATACTTTTTGTATTTTATTTTGATGTCTGGCCTGGGGCTCGAACCCTGGCTTTTCGTCTAATAAGCCAACACACTACCTACTAGACCACGGCGACTTCTAAATAAAGAAACAAAGAATTTAAATTAAAGGAAAAGGAGTATGAACTTGTTGGTTAATTTTTTATTAATTTTTTTATTTATCTTAAATAAAAGCAAGTAAAACCAAAATATATTATCCATTATACGAAATATTACAATTTTAATAAAACTTTTCTTCCTTGGATTAATTAAATTTCTTTTAATTTTGTAAGAAAATATATGTTTTTTGTTTAAAATTTTTGCATTTTAGTCAGTGCTGTAAAACGAAATAATTAACTCGTTTCACAACACCTAAGCAACAAATCGATTCGTTTCGTATCGAGTAACACCATTAGAAAATTTCTCGCTATCGAAGTTATTTTCTATTCGAACGCAATTTCGATCACGACTGCGTGAATAAGAACTAAGAAGAATATGTAAGCGAACCCCAGAAAATTAAGGCCGGTGTACCTCAGGGAAGCATCTTAGTTCCTTTATTATATTTAATATATACCTCCGATATGCCAACATGCATCAGGACCCTTACCTCGACTTTCGCTGATGACACAGCATCGATAAAGACCCGCAAGAAGCATCTCGGTATTTGCAAGACCATATAGTGCAGCTGGAAGCTTGGCTAAAGCAATGGAGAAGAAAGGTCAGCGAAGAAAAATGCACTCACGTAACATTCACATTGCGTATGGAATCATGTCCACCTGTGGAAATAAACAACCAAATAATACCTCAGAGTACGGGGGTTAAATATTTGGGCCCGGCGACTAACGTGGAAGAATCACATAGATGCTAAGTTAGCACAGATTAAGTTAAAGACGATACAGTTAAGTTGGCTAATTAATAGAAACTCGGTCCTTAGCTTCTTCTATATAAAGCAATATTAAAACCAATCTGGTGCTACGGAATACAGCTATGGGGCACTGCCTCATCTTCAAACATTAATAGAATACAAAGGCGCCAAATTAAAATTCTGAGACTGCTGAGAGACGCCCCATGGTACATAAAAAATTCGAACATACACAAAGACCTAAACATGCCCACGGTTGGAGAGGAAATAGCGAAATATGCTGAAAAGTATCTAGTGAAGCTAAGGGATCAGCTGAATCCACTAGCTCGTACTATTTTGAATGATGCCGGCCATATCCGACTAAGGAGAAACACTGCGGACCTCATTAGAAGACGAGCGCAAATAATGTCAAATTGAATTAAGATTCTATGAAATTGACGATTTATCGTCATTTTGACGATTTTGAGCTCAAAAATATCATATTGACGATTTGACAATTTATGCCCTTATTTTGTTTATTTATTATTTTATATTTATTTTTTATTTTTAAAAATTAAAATTTTACATCATATTCTTTACTTTAGTACATTAAAAGCCAGTTTAAGCTTTGTATTTACTTTGCAATTGTTACTATTGGAAATTTATGTTAGTAATTACAAGGAGTAAATTATTATATTTTTAAGTTACTTTCGAATACCTGTGATGATTTTTCTGTATTTTATTCCTTTTTAATCCCTTAAAAATTTTTTTTTAATTGGTCATTACAACCCTTCAGTCAGGATTACGACCTAGTTTCTCACACCACTTATGTTGTGTGTGTTAATTTTATACATGAGTGGCGGGACCTACAGTTGAAAGTCGACTCCGAACGACAGATTTTTGAGAAACTTTTCATGGCAATTTTATTTACTCTCAGAGTTTTTGCCTACTAGACCACGGCGACTTTATCCCTTAATAAAATTACAATTTCTCAATAACCTCGTAATTGAGAATAATTTATCACTTGTCGTTGCAGACAATTACCATCGTAAGAACAAAGGCAAGCGCCGTTATTTTTTTTTTTCTACAACCAACACCAACAGGTGATGATGACATTGTGTTAGAAACTATGAAAATATGTTATGAGAAAATGGAAAGGGAGAACAGTGTTTATGGACACTAGGCTTGTATATTTTTATACCATAAGTAACAGAAAAGACCTCTGCAGGAATTGAGTTAAACATACGAATAGTCCGACTAAAAAACGTACTTTTTCTGTAATGCAGTGTGCGATCCATTGGCCAATCGACCACATACGAATGTCCCGGCCGAGAAATAAGAGCGTGAAGTAGGAATATATGATTTTCGGGAACAAGTCACCTTATTTCGTAAGAGCAAAATCCACAAAACACATTGCAACGGTGCGCCAATGATTCAATGGAGTTGGATACACTACCGTCATTAACGAGCTACTACGGCCTCTCCTGTACACGGTCGATAAACCTCAAAATAGACGTTGAGGCACCGACCTCATAAATATAGTATAAATAAATAGTGTAAATAGTAAGATCAGATGATAAGACCTTAAGAAGGAACTGAAAGAACTGAAAAATTTGTAGGATACAACCAACATTACACTGAATTTTCATGCTCAGAATGTCTAGAGCTTCTGACTCCTTAATATTTACACCACCCGTAGATTAAGATGATGCAATATTATTGCTGCGCTTATGTGTCAATAAACAACACTGGGATAGATTGTTTAAACCTTAAACAATTTTTTCCTGAAAATGATATAAAATTTCTCCATTTTTGGAAAAAATTAATAAATGAAGATGAGGGACGCTAGCTTTTAATTTCTAACAAATTTTTTTTAATGTTTTATTTTTGAACTCAGATACATATGTATGTATATCAAGGTTTACCATTTCATAGCACAATTGTGCAGAGACAACTCACACGCATTCTTGTGTTTTTCATTTAATTGTCGATCAGACTGCGAGAAGAACACATGTGCGGCGGATGTTTTATCATTTTATTTCAGAATGACACTCAAAAAATATTTTATGTTAAAAATGAGCTATGACATTAGCTGGGCGTTTTTTTATTTTGCCGCATAGTATAATTTTTTTAAATGCTTTGGAATGCTCGCTTTATTTTCTTTTAATAAAAAATGGGTATTTTATTTTTTTCATTTTTATTTATCTAAAAAACATGGCATAATTTGTAAGCCAAAGATGGATAGCTTTATGTTCTTTTAATAAAAAGTGGATTTTTTATTTTATTTTTATTTATCTAAAATTATTAAGCCAATGTTATATAGCTTTACATATGTATGCTGATGAAATGAAAATAAAAATAGCGTATATTACTAACACTTTTCTATGGCTTTAAATAAATAAATTCTCTCAACTTATTTTCTCTCCCTTACTCACTAACACATAACCAAAAAATTTTTTACGACCCCTGATGTATATACAAAATAAAAAATCAATTTTTTATGCTATGAAATGGTAAACTATGATTTAGTGCCTCATTTATCTGGCAGCTATGCTTGTATGTGTAACAATACGAAAGAAATCTGAAGAATATAAAAAGTTTACTTAAAAGATGACGGGAACAAAATATCACTCCCATGCATATACATACATATGTACATCTTCATCAATCGGTTGGATATCCTCCATGGCAATGTTATCATTACTGTTGTTATCTTCCGGATGTGGTTGCAGTTCCTCTTGTTTGGCTTGTGCTCTCTGTTGCTGTTTCTTCGTCTTCATCTGCATAATTTGATAAAATCTCATGCGTGCAATATGTTGTCTCAAATTCTTTTTGAAAATGGTTTCCCGACTATGAATTTTTCATTGTATTCGGAATGAGTTTTCCGTTAGCTGCAGTTTAATTTACTTTGCGCTTGACGGTGCACAAAAAGAACGTGTGGTTGGACCTTATGTAATGGGTCCTTTACAGGGCTGCTTCTAATATTTCTAGATGGTACGGGGGCCATTATGAACCTTTTAAAAAATTTCAAGAAAATATAGTTGAAGTCGCAAAAAAATTTTTGTCACAATTCTGAACTGTTAGCGCTTGAAAAATTCTCATGTGCTTTTATGGTCAAGTGAGTCTACCTACCTGGGGTGTCATTTGACAGAGCATGCATGTACCCTTTAAAGAAAGGGTTAATTCCTCATATAGTTTTTGGCAAATTTCAATACTTTTTTAAACTTTTTTATGATTTACATAACAAACAATCTGCCTCAGTTTGGTTTTTGATTTTAATTACTTTTCAACGCTGTTTTTATAACGAATTTATTTTTATCGGAAAATGTCCATATTTTTAACTACCTTTGCGTATCCTCGAGTTTTGCTAAACAAACGAGCCAACTATAGATTGAGGTACAGTTGTGTCAGATGGCTTCCATCAATTTTTTCCATATAAATTTACCCTGTGAAGTAATTCTCATACTAAAGTAATTCTCCTACTTTGTTATGAAACCATCCTCCATATTAAACGTTTCTAAAACTATGTCCAACAGATTGATAAATACCGAATTGGAAAACTTATTTAGAAAACTTTCAAGACTTAGCATTGAAAACAACAGTCTTGTAAAAAATATTATCAATGTACTCAGCTTAAGAATATTAAAGACTCGATTAGAACATAAAATGACTTATTTAAGATATTTATTTATAAGGGCGGTCAAGTCTAAAACTTTTCCTATTTCCTAACTGTAACACCGCATCTGCAAACAATCTACCAGTTTGCTACGGCCAAATTTTAAAGAAGCCGTGGCATGTAATTTACGATTTTGTCAGCAATTTAAGTGGCCTGGTGTTTGAAATCAATCCCGAGTAAATCAGTTTTCAACCCCGGAGAAGACAAAGTAAAATCGTCGTAATGATTTCAAAGTTTATAACATTCAGAATCTTTAACCACTTTTTTTAAATAATCCGTTTAGGAAGTTCCTAACACCTGCTTCCACCAAAGCGGATAACATCAACAACGACCATTAATTCTTCAGAAAGATTAGAAGTGACTCAGTCAGTCACTTCCTTGCCAGTGCATTCAGTAGACACATATTCACAGAGGGTAACGATAGATGGATCAGCTATCATCCAACGACCCTCTACACTAGACCAATCTAGCAAAACTCGATTAAAGAAAGAGACACGCTTCAATACAGAATGAATTTGGAGCAAATCCCCAGGTTTTAGATGTGACTACATACTACTAGAGACTATTTTCGAACGTAAATACCAAATTCACACTCTCACATGAGAAGAATGGGTTGCTGAAGCTGTCATCGGTGACGGTGCTATAACGATCTTCACCAAGGGCTCGAAAATGGAATGTGGAACTGAATCTGGGGTCCTTTCCGATAAATTGGCACTCAACGAGATCAGCGCATTTCAGTGCTGCACGCACTTCCTTTGAACTTAATCATCATATGTGTGGGCAGTCAAGTAGCAGTCAAAGCACTGGGATCCCATTTCGTCAAAACAAAGGGCATCAGCAATTGAAAAACGAAAAGACGGACCAACTGTCACGAAAGGTATCGGAGATGTCTGGGGAGGAAACGATAGTGGGGGCCTCTACTAGAATAGTTTTCCAAAGTAAAAAAGCAGCATGGAATTCAACAAACCAATAAACCTGATTGCCGAATTTCAAAACTGACGTGTCCAACTGTGGACAGCGGGAGATCACGGGGAACTGATTGAGTTCGACAAGCAAACGGTTCTCATTCTAACAGGAATTCTAAAGGGACACTGCACTATTGACAGTTTCGCCGACAACTTCGATCTCTCCCACCAGATTACTGTAGAAGCTGCCGTGAAATGAAGGAAACGAAATCGCTACAATACCTTTTACGCTAGTGCCCTGAACAGACGTTATCGGTTTTTGGGTGGCAGAATGTGAGAAGACTTGGGCATGGTGGCAAATGTGCCACTAAAAGAACTGTCAAGTTTCATACGAAGCTCGATGCGGTTCGAGTTCTCCATTGATCCATTAAAGGATCATGAAAAGGGGACTTACCTCATACTTGGTAACACAATGGGTCATCGAGCGAACTTGCCTGTGAACGGCAAGCTACCCGTTAACCTACTCTAACCTGGACTTAACATATCGTACATCTGTAACACACTACAACGGAAGTAAAAAGTACAAACCAGCCGTTCTATTTTAAATAAAATCGAAAGAAAATGATTAAAAATGAAGAACTTTTTCAAATCAATATTAAGAGAATTCTTTTCAACAAATTGAATAATAATTCGTATCAAAATAATTGTTAAATATTTTTAAATTATTTATATTTATATATATATATTATATTATAATATTAAATTAAATATAATTATTAATATTAAATTAAATTCAAATTCTATTTCAATTGAAAACGACTAAGTTGAAGTCGTCGTAGTCTAGTAGGCTAGGTAGTGTGTTGGCTTATTAGACGTAAGGTCCGGCTTCAACCCCAGGCCAGACATCAAAACGAAATATAAAAAGTATTTCTCCGGCGACTTTCTCTCAGCAGATTTCTGGCAAAAACTCTGAGAGTAAAATAAAATCGCCATGAAAAGTTTTTCAAAAATCTATCGTTCGGAATCGATTTCAAACTGTAGGTCCCGCCGCTCATGTATAAATTTAACACTCGACATGAGTGGTGTGAGAAACTAGGTCGTAATCCTAACTGAGGGGTTGTAATAACCTATTATGTAAGTATGTATGTAAGTAGGATGATCATGACAAATAACACTTTACATAGTTCCTAAAGTAATCTGTTACTGATTTCCGGTAAGTTGTAATTACTATCTCTTAATATTTTGAAAATTGTTTAAAATAAATAATGAAATGACTTATTTAATGGATTACAAATGTATATAATGTAAGTACATACATACAATATACAACAAAGTAATCGAATATTTAAGTGCAAGTAAACAATGATTTCTTCTGTGAGTACTAGACTCAGTGTCGTCCATTGCAAAAAAAAAAAATTTTTTTTTTAGTTTTGAGTGGAAGAATATTTTAAATAAAACTTCCCTTCCCCTTACCCCGTCAATTAAATTTATTTTAATTACGATTTCTATGATGATTTGCTTAATATTACATTTAAAATTGATTACAAATAAATAATTGAAGAATTAAATTGAAAAAGAAAATAATTTTATATTAAATTTATTATAATTTAAACTTAAACTTACAAAATTATTCATTTTTTACATCAATTTTTAATAAAAATTAAAAACATTGACATGCGATATTTAATATAAAACTTATTCAAATTATGACTACAAATAATAAATATTGTTTTCTAAAATTAAACTCCTCGTGAACGTCATCCCCTACCATTATTTTTGTTTTAGAAACTTAGTCTTCTTTGCCTAGTACATTTTAGAGATCTTCTTCATCACTACTGATAGAAAGATCAGCCTCAAGGGTGCTCATTTCTCTGTTGTGGTTATTCTTTACAGTTTCTGAATTTCTCGCAGAAGGTTGCCCTGGACTGCATTCTTCTTCATCGCTACTGATGTTGACAAATTACGCTGGTGGCCTGCCTGTGGTCCCCATTTTCTTTTGATTCAGCTTCTGGCTAATGTCTTTTAGAGAGTGAAGTAATTTTTATTTATTATAAAAAAGAGTTGCCATACACATGTTATATAAATAAGTACTAAATAATACATTTGGGCATTATTTCACATATACAACATCTTTCCTTTTCAGATATAATTACAATTCTTAAAATAAATTTAAAAATATGAGTTTGTTATAAAATAGTTTTTAGTAGTTTGATAATACAATTTACAAGTTTAATTTTTTTGGTTCCTTGACAATTCTGCCACTTCTTGTAACATAGCTATTTTTATTATTTTCTTGAACATTAAACGGAATTTTAATACTTGCTTCATTTGGAATTTCTTCCTCATTAGGCACTTTAACTTTTTCATCATTATTAAGAAATTTATCTTCAATTTCGATTGTTTTAGTTACATTAGGATTTTCAATTAATTTGTAGTCTAAAGTTGTTCTTATGTGTTCCTGATTTCTCCTGGAAAAAGTTTCATTGTCGTCTTGTATTAAAAATGATTTTGGTTCCTTGCAATTATCCATTATACGTCCTGGAAACCAACAGCCTGTGGGTGTCTTCTTAAACATCACCATATCACCCTTTTCAATGGGTCTTACTATTTTTCTTGCATATTCAATGTAATTATCGCAATACTTCTGAATGCTTGCACTTAATTCCCTCTTGTACTTGTTGTGGCCGACGCTCTTTGGTCGAAAATTTCGAGTTAAGGAAGGAATTTTTGTCCTAAGAGATCTCGACATTAATAATTCCGCAGGACTGGGTAAGTTGTCCTTAGGAGATGTACGATAATGCAGATATGCTATATAAGGGTCCGATTTACGTTCGTAAGATTTCAATAATAACTTTTTAATAGTTTGAATCGACCGCTCCGCCAAGCCATTGGATCTAGATAAATATGGACTAGACGTTTTCAGGTCAATTCCCCAATCTTGACAGAATGTTCTAAAATCTCTAGAATTAAATGGAGGCCCATTATCCGTTACCAAAATATGCAGAATACCATGTCTTGAAAAAATAGATTTAAGTTTGAGTATAACTTGTGAGCTGTTATAACCAGAGTTCAATGATTCCAATTCAATGTATTTGGAATAATAATTGACTACAAGTAAATACATATTTTTGTTAAATTCAAAAAGATCATACCCTAATTTTAACCATGGTATATCAATTATACCATTAGGTGACAATTCAGATTTCGGATTTGAGTTCTGATATCGCATACAAATCTCACAATCTGTGACAATATTCTCAATGTCGTTATAAATATTTGGCCAATAAATTGACTGACTTGAATGAAATTGACCTTTGGTATTAAGATCTGATGGTCCTTCAACAAAACGCCATTCAAAATGGAAATGTTGTCCTACATTTTAAAATAAGGCATAACATCTAAATCAACATTTTTCTTGCTCATTGGCCATCCATTCTCCAGATAATTGAATAATTTCCTAAAAGTTTCATCATTGTTATGTTCCCTTACATCACCTATATTTAAAAATGGGGTTTCCAAATGTGAAGCCACGAAGTTGCAGTGTAGTGAAATCTCATTGTCCATTTCCGTAAAAGTTGTCCTCTTTAGTGGAGCTCTGGACAAAGTATCTGCTATATTCAAATTTTTACCCGGTTTGAAAACCACTAAAAGATCATAATACTGCAAGCGTAGCATAAACCTTTGCAACCTGGCCGGAATTTTATAAAGAGGTTTGTCAAATGGATTTACTCGTATTTAACTAACAGAAAACAAACCGTACTTTTTAAAAACTGCTGCTCCAGAAGTATTGATGTCCTTTCTGGGGTACCTCAGGGTAGCCATCTTGGACCGCTTCTATTTTCATTGTTTATTAACGACTTACCTGAAACGATTCACTATTCCAATATCCTAATGTACGCTGATGACGTAAAAATTTTCTTAAGTTATCGCCAAAGTTCCGATCAGAAACTTCTTCAAAATGACCTAAATTCGTTTCATTTATGGTGTAATTTAAATCTAATGCAGCTTAATCTCAAAAAATGTAAATACATGAGATTTGTAAGAAAGAATCCGATTCCTGCAAACTATGCTTTTGATGGATACGAGCTTGAGCTTGTAGATAACTTCCTGGATCTAGGAGTTCTACTTGATCCCAAACTAAATTTTATCCCGCACATAACTATGACTGTAAATAAAGCTAGAAGCGTTCTTGGTTTTATAAAACGGTGGGCAAAATAATTTAACGATCCTTATGTTACTAAATCGCTCTACACATCTCTTGTAAGGCCTATACTCGAATATGGTTCCATAATATGGGATCCTCTATATAAAAAATATTCCGACGTCATCGAATCTATACAAAAGCAATTTCTGATGTTTTGTCTCCGAGGACTGAATTTTAATCCTACAAGTTTACCTTCTTATTCTGCCAGACTAGCTTTAATTAAACTTCCGACACTTAAAAGCCGCAGAACTATGTTAAATATCTCATTCATATTCAATGTAATTACTGGTGATATAGGCTCCAGTTTTTTAATCCATAATATCACGTTTAATGTTCCTCAACGTCCGTCACGTCATTTTTCCCCATTATCAATACAATTTTTTAGATCCAACTACGCTGGTGCTGATCCAATAAGGAGAATGTGTAAAGAATTTAATAAATTGTATATGCTAATAGATTTTTCGTCATCAAATAATGTTATAAAAAATAATGTAATTATATATTTAAATTCATAGTTTTTAAAATTGATATAAATTTAAATTTACAATTGTAACTTTAATAAATTGCCTGTAAGGAATATTTCCATAGGCAAATAAAATAAATAAATAAATAAAATAATGAAAAAAAAATAAATTAACAAGAGGCTTGTGATCGGTTTCGACTGTAACTTTTGAGCCGTAAACAAATTGATGGAATCTTGTGCACCCAAAAACTATGGTAAATTGTTCTTCTTCTATTTGTGTATATTTTTGTAGGGCCTCTGTTAAAGATACTGATGCATATGCAATAGGATGTTTGTCATGCATAATTGTAGCGCCCATAGCGAATTTCGATGCATCAACTGACAAAGTTAAATCCCTTTTGGGATCAAAATATGTTAGAACATGCGATTTAGTAATTTCATTTTTAAGTTTCTCAAATTCCTCCTCGTGTTTAGACGAACAATGCCACAGAATTTCCTTCTTCAAAAGCTCCCTCAAATGTTTGTTCTTTGACGACAAGTTCTCTATAAAAGAACCGAGATAGGTAATCATACCTAAGAAACGTTGTAATTCCCTAACATTACCAGGTCTATGCATATTAATGATCATTTGATCTTCTCCCCATCGGGTTTTATAAAAGTTTTATCAAAAATGTGTCCTAATGACTTTATTTCAGTTTGCAACAACTTACATTTGGATTTGTTAAATTTCAATCCAACCTCGTTGGCTCTTCGAAAAACCTTTTCCAGAATTTCAAAATGTTCCTCTCTTGAACTTAAATGAATTAAAAAATCGTCGATATAAATAAGTAAACCTGAAATATCTGCAAATAATTTTACCTTCTCCGCGTGAAATATTTCTGTTACTGCGTTAATACCAAAAGGCAACCTCAAAAAATGATATCGACCAAAAGGCGTATTGAAAATACACAATTTTGAAGATTTTTCATTTTCTCATCATCCAAAAGCCACTGTTGGCATCTAGCGAGGAGAAATAATTAGACCCATGTAATTGAGACTTACATTCCTCAATATTAGGAAAAGGATAGTGAGGACGCAAGATTGCTTTGTTCAGATTCCTTGGATCTTAACAAATTCTTAGATTCCCGTTTGGTTTTGATACGATAACTATAGAACTGACCCACTCCGTTGGTTCACTGACCTGCTTAATAACATTTAAATTATACATTATTTTCAATTCAATTTTCAATTTATCAAGCAATTTAAATGGTATTTTACGTGGTGGATCCATAACAGGGGGAATGTCCTCACGTATTTTCAAATTACATTTACTTTGCAAAAGGCCAAGACCATTAAATACATTAGCATAGTTTTCAAGTAATTTATTCATAGTTATTACATTTATATTTTTTATTAGTTTCAATTTAATAGCAGAGTCAAGACCAATAATATTTTTACAATCAATGTTAACAACATAAAACTTAATATTATAACGTTGGTTTTCATAACCTACTGTAAGATTAACAGCACCTAAAACTTTTAACAGTTCACCAATGTTTTACATTTAACATTCTCATCGTTTCAAATGATATTATATTGGCCTGTGCCCCTGTGTCCACTTGACATACAATTTTATTGTTGTTTATCATTACCTCAATCTTCCACTCAGCAGCCGTTACATAGCACTTACATATTTAATGTATTTCTTCTTTAAAAAGCACATTTTCTCAAAATGTCCTATTTTTCCACAATGGTGACATTTTGCTTTCAATGCAGGACATTTATTACGATGATTTTGGCCTCACTTAGTACATGGCATATTTGTCTGCTTCATTTTATAATTATCTCTTTTAATATAATTAATAATAGGCTCGCCATCATCTATTTGTTGCAGCATATTTGCATTTTTCCTGGCTTTTGTCATATTTTTTGCGATGCCTACTGCTTTTTCAAAAGTAATACCACCTTCCGAAAGCAGCCTTTCCCTTACATTGTTCATTTTAGCAGACAAACCGCACGTAAACACGTCTCTTACCAAGCTTTCACGAAGGGATCCAAATTCACAGCTCAAACTTAAGTTTTTTAATAAAGTCACATACTCTTCAATTGTTTGTTCCGGCTGTTGCTGACAAGTGAAAAATGCATGTTTTTCCATTGCAATATTTATCTTTGGAATAAAATATGACTCGAATTTGGATACCAGAACCTCATATTTTATTGAATCCACATCTTCATTAAAAGAATGGAAAATATCCCACGCTCCACTAACGAGGTGGTGGTGTAAAAGAGCAACTTTACGATGGTTCGAAGCGTCTTCAAAATTAGATGCCCTGACAAAAATTTTGAATTGTGTATGCCACATTTTCCATTCACGGGACATATTGGTCGCTTTCAAGTTGATTTGTGGTAATGTAGCAGCAAAAACTTGACCACTTGTCTCCTTTATTTGTGTTGCTTCATTTTTTGTCGCCATTTTATTTTTGTTATACTTCTATTTGCTGCTTTTATTATATTTTCTTCACTAATTTTTTATTTCAGACTCAAACACTTCTGACACCATGTAATGTCTTTTAGAGAGTGAAGTAATTTTTATTTATTATAAAAAAGAGTTGTCATATGCATGTTATATAAATAAGTACTAAATTATACATTTGGACATTAGTTTACATATACAACACTTCGAGGAGTCTTCATCTACACGGCATTCTTCTTCATCGCTACTACAACTACCAAACAGTTCCAGCATACGTTCTCTCATTGCTTTGCTGCATTTATTGTGGGGTTTCTTTTTATTTGATTCAACTTCTGGCTTCCTTGAGGGGTCTTTTTCCGAACTGCGTTTCAATGAGGATTTCTTTGCCTTGGTTTGGTTCTTCTTAGCTGCCTGCTGTTCATCTTTATTGGTGGAATTATTTTTCGAATTTTTGCTCTCATTAATCATTGTCGAGTGTGTACGCTTAAGTCTTAATCTCTTTGGTGGATTTTCTGGCGGCTTAGAACATGATTTCGTATGTGAAGAGAAAGTGTTAGTAGTTTGTTTTTCACTTTTTATTGCATCGGGATATACAAATTTGTTTGACAATAGAATTGTTTGCTTATCGGGTGCTTCATTCCATTGGCACAAAAATTCGTCCATTTCTGCACAATGTTGTGATAAAAATTCTTGAAATGCTGTTGAAAGCCGTTGATCCTTTGAACTAACATTTGCCTCTTTCTGTTGGGGGGAATACATACAAATGTTTGCAAAAGCGCCTAAGCCGCATGTCACCACACCTGTGCCATCATCGTTACCACGTTCACAACTCTTACTTTCTGGATGTTTGCTGTTATTAGCACTAGGCTTAGAACATGATTTCTTAAGTGAAGGCAAAGAGATCTTTACTGTTTCTTCAACGCCGTGGGTAATATTTTTTCATCAGGATATATGCATTTTTTTGAGAACAGAATTGTTTCCTTTTCAGGAGTTTTATTTCAATGATTCAAAAATTCGTTAATTTCTGCACAATTTCCAAACAATAATTTTCGAACTGGTGCAGACGGATGTTGTTCTTGTGAACAAACATTCTCTGTCTCTTTGTGAAACTTTTGGCCGTCTGAGCCGTTTTAACCAAATGTCACCATACCTCTACCATGATCGTTACCACGTTCACAACTCTGACTTTTTGGTTGTTCACTGTTGATAGCAACAGTAGCTTAGAACGTTATTTCACATCTGAGGTGAATCTTGAACTAACACTACGTTCGGTATCATGGGATTGTGAAGGACAATCTCTGGAAGGCTTTCGTTGTGGCTTGTTTTTTATCAATTTTATTATCTTTTGATACAGACTTGTCCAGTTTAGTTACTTGATTTTCAATATTGATTGAATTTTTATTGTTTTCCTTATCTGTCTGTTGTTTCTTTGTGCTTAAAGTGCTGGTGGATAGGTGTTGCTTCTGTTCTGCTTGTGTGCTACTGCAGTTTCGACTATTAGTGGACCGAGAAAGCGATGCAGATTCATCATATTTTTCCCGATTCTTATTCTTTTCAATTAGTTTCACATCCTTTTCAATGTCGACGTGTCCATGTGGTTTAAGGGTGGAAGCGAGAGTGGTAGGTGGTACTAATGGCTGTTTCATTTCAACAGAGCAATTGTCCTTTTGGCCCTACCCTGTCATGCAAATTTGTATTTAGGCTGCTATTAAAAAAACGTATTCAGGTAATAAATAGGCGAGCTTGGTTCTCCTTGGTTCTCCTTCCTCACAGGCGCAACCAGCTACCTGAACTGTCTTCAGCCATCAATTTCAACCAATGGCTGTTGTTTTCCATTCTTAGTATTAAAAAAAAACATTTTAATTTATTAACTTGAATTTCAATAACAATCCCTCATGGGCTGTCGTAAAAAATATTTTTAAATCTTTCATTACTGCTATCAGATCAAATACTTCTTTGGTGTACTTGATTTTTGTAAGTTTGCGGCTTAATGTTAACTTTTTCGGTTGAAAAATCTCTTTACGAATGGTAAAGCCATAAATGCTAAGTAAATCCAACAATTTAAAGCTGGACAGCGTTGATTTTTAAGAAAGACTAACACTTAATGGGGAAAGTTTTATCGTTCTTTAACCTACTGATCTGCTGCACAGATGAAACTGTATTAAAGTAGTAATAAGTGGATGGAGAAAATATTTCATAAAATCTCCCTAAAGGAATAAAAAGAATAAAACAAATCTAATTTATGACCACCTTAGACTGTTAAAAAATGGATTCAAATTTGTTAATACAGTGTTTTAGCACATGAGACAATAATTTTAAAATATTTAATTTTTGTTCTTTGTTGAGATTTTCATTGGTAACAGCATCTGTGGAGCGTTCATTAGGTACATAGTTCTCGATGATAATTTCGCTACGTTTAGAGCAAAAGTTGACCTCCGGGAACGTATGACATTTACCTGACAGCAACTTCCAGGCGACAGACGGTATCAATTCTCGCATCAAGTGGATTTTGGGTGGAAAGAGGTGAGGATAGTTTTCATTTCCAAGCCGATGAAAGCGAGCCACATGACAACAAAAGACTACAGATCAACATTACACTGAATTTTCATTCAAGAGCTTCTGACTCCTTAATATTTACACCACCCGTAGATTAAGATGATGCAATATTATTGCTGCGCTTATGTGCCAATAAACAACACTGGGATAGTTTGTTTAAACCTTAAACAATTTTTTCCTGAAAATGATATAAATTTCCCCGTTTTTGAAAAAAAAAATTAATAAATGAAGATGAGGGACGCTAGCTTTTAATTTCTAAAAAATTTTTTTAATGTTTTATTTTTGAACTCAGATACATATGTATGTACACTGTACATACATTGACTTTATATATTTTACTACAATAGAAATAATTTTGGTTTTTAAAAACTTTCAATTTATTTATTTATATTTTCTGACGACTTTTTGATGATTTCAATAAACGTCTTTGACGATTTTGACGATTTTTTCTCAAATATTTGACGATTTGGTGCCTCATTTATCTGGCAGCTATGCTGATGGGTCTTAGTTATTGTTATTAGTTTTAAGATTTGATATAATAATTGTTAGTTCACTTTTATAGTGAAGACTCAGTTAAATAAACTGACAAAAAAAAAACTAAGAAGAAGTCAGAGAACTCACACTGCTGTGGCTCGTTTCAACTCGGATGGCTTTCGGAAAAAGAATGAGGGATAATGTTATAAATGAGTCATCACTGTATTCTTTACTATATACATAAACTTAGCCTTCGTGAAATTAATTGTCATTATTACATTGACATTTGAATTGTAATTATTTTTATTTGACTCTGAAATAAACAATCTCTTGAAATACTCGAGACTTAACAGGTTAAATAATAAATAAATTTTAATTGTACTTTATTACATTACTAGCTGTACCCTGCACGAGTTGCTGAGCCACCAACTAAAATAAATTTGAAGGAAAGACATTACACAAATGTCCAATTAATATTGAATCCTTTTATTGATTTTGTTTCCCTTTGATAATTCAGATGAATGGGCCTGAGTAGTACGCATTCGATCAGTTTCTAATCTCACTTCTCGTTGATCAAGTGGTTCAAGCGAACAGGTTTCGAAGATTTTACAGTCTCAATGCTCGTCTGATTCTGAGGCTCGTAATGCTCTTTTCTTCAGTGCTTGAGGTGTAGGTCGACCAATTGCTTGTCATTCATTTTGAATAATTTTCAGTGACGCCATCCATCGGAAATTAATCGCACCAACCCCCGTCGACTCATGCGCAACAACTTTGTTAAAGAATGCACAACTTACGATTTAAAACATTTTGAGTAATTTTCAGTGGCACCACCTGTCGGAAATTGGTCATACAAACTTAGAAACCTTCGTCGGCTCATGCGCAACAACTTGATCAAATGCACAGTTTACGGTTTAATTCATTTTGAGTAATTTTCAGCGGCGCACCTGTCGCAAAATGGTCATACTAACTTAGAAACCTTCGTCGGCTCATGCGCAACAACTTTGCTAAAGATCATCATGTACAGTTTCCGATTTAATTGATTTTAATTAATTTTCAGTGGCGCCACCTGCCGGAAATCGGTCATACCACCTTAGAAACCTTCCCCGGCTCATGCGAAACAAATTTGCTAAAGATCATAACATGATCAAATGCATAGTTTACGATTCTATAAGGTACATACAAACAAACATTCATTTTTTATATATAGACTATGGGAGGTGACATGCCCACTATAGTCAATCCGCCCATTGTGTTCATATATACCTCGAAGTCGTCCATACAAAATTTGAAGACTCTAGTTGTTGCAGTTTATGAGATATGCACCACCTCGCCTACTTGAAATTTTAAAACAAAACTTCCTTCCAGACATACAGGAAGGTACTGTTAAAATTACAAGAAAATCGGTCCAGCAGTTCAGCCGTCTATAGACTTCAAGCAAACAAACCCACAAACAAATAAACACACATTCATTTTTTGTTTATTTTAGTAAGTATACTTGACAGTTATAAAAGCTGCAACTGTAGCATAAATATTGTTAAAAGTTATATTTCCTTTATTTTTATATTTACTCTACTTTTACATTTATAGTTACTCTCTGCTAACTAAGGGTCATTATTACAACTTGTCGTTAAACTTGGGGTTAGTTACCTTTAGCTAAAGGGAACTGGAAAGTTACCTTTAACTTATTTTCGTTATTACAACTTACAGATAAAATCTTCAAAAATATGGCAGTGCCGGAGCAATGTCGATAAAACTGCTCACTTAAACAAGTTTTTTTTAACGTAGTGGCAACCACGGGCTTCGTTTTTTGTTGTATACGCACATTTTGTTAAAATTTGAAGTTGCCATAATGAAAATAATTATTAATTTAAATGTTAAAGGTAGGAAGATCCTCCCTTTAGCTTAACGATTACTTCTATGTTATTGGGTAGTCATAATAACGAAAAACAATTTATCTACCCGTTAAAATCCTCCCTTTAGTTAACGGCAGGTTGTAATAACGGCCCTAAAACTATTATTTATTGTAGAGTTAGTAGTTAGGCATACAATAAAGGGATGTAACCTGAAATATAATTTAGTAAATACGCGCATCCTCCCTGAAACATAAGATCCCATTTAGGCCGGAGGTTAGCCCCATTTCGACACCAAAAATAAGTTATTTCTGAAAATATTCTAACTGCATAAATAGAGATAAAAAGTGAGAAATGAATTATTTCTAAATTATTAGTATTATGAATGATTTAGAAAAACTTCTAAATCGTTCTAAATTATATGTAATGTTGAATGTGCTTTAAGGAGTGAGTTTATTTGAGTTAAGAATTTTCTTTAGAGGTTATGGACGGCGTTAAAATCAAAGAAACCATCGATATCGTTTAAATGTTTGATTTTCTGTATACATAATTTAATGATTTTTCGAAAGAAAATTACTTTTTATTTTAAATAATAATTTTATAGTATTTATTGTCATCTGAATTCATAAAGACTTCTAGTTACACTAAAAGCAAATTATAGGAGAAGCAAACAACTTTTTATTATTTAAATATTTTGTAAAAAAAATTTTTAAATCATATGACGTTAAGTAGGTGTGACTTAATTATAGCACACTCGTATATTGGCCGTTGCACTAAAGTATTATTTTTAAGTTTTTAGATGCGTTAAAGTGTCAATTAGTAATTCGAAAAAATTATTCATAGAATTATATAATCATTACGATTCTTTTTAAAAAGTAATGTAATTGATTACTAATCGTAATCGAAATTTAACAGGAATGTTTTATATTTAGTTAATGAACGGAAAGCAAAAACATCGATGTATCGGTTTTCACAAGAAAATGATTTTTCATTCCTATCTGGAAGTCGTCTAGTTATAAAAAAATTGTATATAAAAGATCGGATGGTAAATATTAAGAAAGAACAAAAAATAAAATCCGCCGGATTAACTACATAGTCTAACCTCTATATTTAGTTAAGCCATATGTTTATATATACCCCTTACCATAGAGTTTCGAGTTTTCAAAGTCGATTCAAACATATTTGAGTAATCAATAAATTTGTGTGAAGAGCTAAAATAAAAAAAAAAAATATTTTTGAGTTCTACTCAATTGAATATACAACTTATAGGTACATTATGTAGTTACTCGGCTGTTTTTTTTTTTTTTTTGAAAAATATCAGATTTGAGGTTTGAATTCTCAAGTTTTAGTCTCATTAGACAACATTGTGAGCATCTTTTTTATTTCATAAATTGCGCATTTTCTTAAAAATAAATCACTAACAACTTCTGACTTGACCTGAATGTACTTCTAGAAGAACACCATTGCGACACACCCAATTATTGACAAATGCATCTACAACTTTTCGTGGTTGTGTAAGACATGAACTCCTCGTAATTTACTAAAATAGTCCATTGTGACAAAAACGAAAAAATTCTCGGTGTTACTAACAAAAGATTACGGGCTGAATTTACCGACATACATTCGAATGCTGCTCCCGAGCTGTATCGCTAAAACGTGTCCGCAGATCAAGATTTATTTATACAGGTAGTAACAGCATTACAACAACTCATTTCACTTTGAATTTGTGCCGTAAAGAGCATATGTTTGCTGCTTTTTTTCAAGTCCACCTTCTGTCAAATCTGATTCGCCCTGACTATTTCGCCTGTTAAAAATTACAATTCCCAGGTCAAAGTAACAACAAACACACATAAATAAACTTTTTGTCTTGTTTTTGAAATTTCAGATTCAATACTATAACAAAAAAGAAACACTCAGCTGCGTTGTCTGTATAAATATATCTTGCTTCAGATTTTTCGTGCTGGACCTATGACTGCAATACATTCTGCGAAGTGTAAGGCTTATTAGCACCCAAATCTAGGACCTCTTTTCAAAATTCTAGAACAAATTTACTTTCGTTGTGACCATTTGCTTCTTTAAAATTTCGTTCGTCTTTTTGGCAGGCGCTTATTATTATCCCTAACAGTCTTAAAGTGCTTGATTGGGCACAATATATTTTTACGTTTTTACCTTTTTAAAAATGTTTAAAATATGAGTTCGTTAATTTCAAACAAATTAAGAACAAATATGTGTTTAGTTTTAATTAAATTCTTTATTGTTCGCACTACTTTTGTGTGCCGCTGTTTACAACTTGACGAATACAACAATAATTGCTTGTTCGCTATTATTCTTTGCTTACAACACAGATCTTTTCAATGGTGTTCTTCAAACCACGACTGTTCTCATCACACGCAACGCATCTTCTCGCAAGACTGACTGAATTCCTACTGCCCGTTGCCTGCTTTGTCTTGCCTTTGTATATGCCCACGTAATCAGTCTGGTGAAGATCCTTGAAGTCGAACGTTTGGGGTTACGCCTTCTCGAGGACTCTATCGCAACTTCATTGTTGTTTTTGTATTTTGTTCACATTGCTTGTTACGTTATCGCTTACTTGTTTATCCCCTTTTCTTTCATACTGATTTTGTTGGTTTACTTGTAACAAGTCCGTTGTATTTGTTTATGTAGCTTTTGCTCATTTTAATGTTAAACGATGGTACACCGTTTCCATTTCCGTAACAATATGAAGTTTACTTACTTATTCAAATCCCCAAAATACACAGGATTTGGATTTAGGTAGTTCCAGGTATTCTCTGGAAGAAGAATTTAGAAAAAAATTAAGATATTTTTAAAAACAAAAATTATACTGATTTCTGGATAACATTCTACGCAAACATTATAATTAAAATATAACAAAACCATTTACTTTGAACTGTTCCTCTAATATACATATAACTGACTTAGTTTAGCTATTAAAGATTATTTCATGATGCCAATTAAAAGTAAAGCTAACAATATAACACCGACAGCGTTTTCCAAAAATAACAGTTGCTTAGGAGTACATATGCAAAAATATGCCAGAGTGGAAACTAAAGTGATGGAAAAATTAAAGCGCCTGTAACAGTGCCAACAGCTATTTAATTCAATGAAGTGTTATTTTTTAAGGGAGTCATTACTCACTTTTACTTGATATTTTTTGATTTTTTAAGCATTTATTCCTTCACTTATCTTCAATTCAAGTCTAAAAATTTTAAGTGTAATTAGATGTGCCTGTTAATTTATCTTAATTTGGCAATCAACGAAAATATAAAACGTACACAAATTTACCCGGGAGAGACCGAGAGCTGAAACCAGCCCCGTTAGCACCTTTTCCCCAGATCGCTCTATAGAAATCCCCCGGCCCCCTGAACAAAAGCGAAATGAATTGGATAATTCTCCATCGACATCCGCTACTACCCGTTCTTTCCACAATTTCTCTACCCGTCTACAGTCCACCCCGTCTTCAACAGTTCTGTTAGGAACTGCCAATGTTAACGTAGAGTTGAATAATGCGATGTTTTCTGCGAGAGCTCTGATAGACCCAGCGTCTCAAGCTACTTTCATCGCTCGAAATTTGCAACGGAAGTTAAATCTTCCAACCCTTTCGGCACCTGCTGCCACTGTTGTGGGCCTTAATGACGTAGTGGTGGCAAATTCTACTAAAGTTTGTATTATTTCGCTAGGATCCCCTATTGATCCATCGTTTAAATTGACCACGGAAGCATATGTTGTGGAAAAACTCACTGGTCAATTACCCACATGCTCGTTAGCGAAGTATGCTGATTTTGATGCACCCGAACTCCCGTTATCAGATTTTAAATACACCCACATGGATTTTCTATTAGTTGGAGATGTATACCCCCAGATAATGCTTTCTGAATTTCGAAAGGACCCCAAAAACACTGTGATCGCCCAACGAACCGTTTTCGGTTGGATTGTGACTGGCAGAACACGTCAGTCAAATTCGTTATCCTTTAGATCCGAATTCCCTACGGACTTGGGTTCTGGTCCTCGTAAAGGTGTGTTTGCTCAAAATTTGAGATGCGATTGCTCCAGAAACCCGAGGTTAAAACCTAATACGAGGAACTTATTGAGGAATACCCGTTCCTAGACCACACGCCGACCATGACTCTATTTATTATCCTCCTAACCCAGTTAGTATTTGCCCTATCATACCCTTTTTAAATCAGATAATTGATGTTTCGTTTTTGTTTGCCTCCCGAACATCCATTACATTCCTAATTTTTGAAATTGTCAGACGCCAGCACCACTAAAACTCTGGGTTTACGTTGGAATGCGAGCATTGAAACCTTTTGCTTCAAGCCAGCTCCAACGCCCTATTTCTCTGTAGTCACAAAACGTTCTGTCTTGTCTAAAATAGCCAAAACTATTTGACCCCGTTGGGTGAGTGGCACCTAAAACCGTAATTGCTAAGATTACTACGCGACAAATTTGTAAAAGCAGAACAGATTGTGATGAATGTTTGGAACCCATGACGCTTAACAGATGGCTTGATTATTCGAACATCGACAGGATTAACATCCCCCTTTGGGTTAATTTTAACCCTCAGCGTGAAGTATTTCATGCCATTTGTGATGCTTCTGAGAAAGCATAAGCTGCCATTCTGTATAGTAGAGTCCTAAACCCGACTGGTGAATTTGTCACCCACTTACTCGCTGCCAAAATAAAAGTTGTGCCTGTAGAAGTGTAAACGTTACCCCGTTTAGAGCTCTGCGATGCAACTCTGTTGGCAAAAAATGGTATTTTCACTTCGTGAGAAGCTGAATCTTACCAGATCGGAAGCCTTTGTGGGACAGTTTCGACAATCGTTCTGTCCTGGCTTCAAAAACCCCCCGTGCCATTGGCCAACTTTGTGGCATGTAGAGCATCGATTATCGTGGACCAGGTAGGCACTGACAATAGAAAAAACGTGGAATCTCTACATGAAGTTGATACCCTATGATGACAGTTTTTTACTCGTCAGAGAACTCACCCCAGGAATTTTGTTGTTGTCGATAACGTTGTGATTTGTTATGATAATTAACCTCATAACGATCGAAAATTTAGTCGAATCGAACGGTTTTATTTGACCCTGATTCAAAATGCGAGTGGCCGAAATTCGAACTGCCAATGGCGTTCTAATATCGGCAATTAACAAGCTCGTGCTGCTCCCTAACTAAGAGCAAAAATAATTCGTTCTCTCGTTTCTGTTGTGTGTTTGTCGCTTTATTTACAGAGAATCTAATAACCTGTAGGCTAATTTTCGAACGACTAAGAGATAAACACCTAGGACCAAGCTGGCAACAAGAAGGAACCCACTCACACCCAACGCAAAAAAAGAGCGCAACCCACAATCAGGCTCTCATGTTCAGTACCAGCTAAGGATGAAAATCGGGAAATACCGAATCACAAAATCCCGGGATTTTCGAGATTCCAATATCCCGAATCCCGGGATTTTTTAAAACTTATCCCGGGAATTTTTGTGATCGTAAATTCATATATATACACTTTATAAAGTAAGACAAAAATTGAGTCTACGGCATTGTTTTTTATTTAATATTACATTAAATAACACTCATGTGGTTTTTCAAGTGTATCATGCAGCAATTAAGTGAATATTCTATATAACTCGACTTCGAACTGAGTAAGAACCCAACTTCCATTGTTGAAAAGTTAAACGTTGCCCTCGAAGTCCAATAAAATCTGTTAATACAGCTGATGGTTTAGACAATCAACTTTCTAAAGAAATAGATTTGATTGAATCACGAGCTGTTAGAGGTGAATAGTTATATTCTGCATATAGCTATCTTGAAATATTGTGGGCAAGTGTAGATTCGAAAAATGTTTTTAGCGAAAGATGTTTTTGTTTGCATCAAAATTAAGGCTCTTCGACGAAATATTAGAGTCTTTGATCTTTTTAAAAATTACTTAAAACAAGGAATATAATTAATATATGTATATATTTTGGACACTAAATAGTGTTCTTAAAAGGGTAGGTATTTGTTTCTTCACTAATGTGTTTATACAAATATGTATGTATGTTTGGGACACAGATGAATTATTTTTATTTTTATTACTTTTTGTTCTGTTTTTTTTTTATTTTATAACATTTGTAAAGATCAAAAATTAATTAAATTTTTAATAAAACAATGTTTTTACCTTTTTTATTAAGAGAAAATCACTAAATTCCGGGATATTTCGGGAAATCCCGGCATATTTCGGATTTTTTCGATCCCGAATAATTGTTTTTGAGATCCATATTAAATTCAGTTTTATTATCTACTTCGCTAATTCGCTAGAATAACCACACTTACAAGCAAATATGGCGACATTTTTTTTGCAAATGACAAATTTGTTTTCACAAAGTCTTGATTTTCTATATGTATAAAAGAAGAAACAGCGAGCGATTTACTTTTAAGAGAAAAAATTAATTTATGAAAAATAATAAATTCAAAAGTCTATTTGCAATATGGAAACGAAAGAGCCTCAAATTTTAGTGAAGTGACATATCTGATGTTTTTCATAAGTAAAAAAGAAATTATTGAGTGAAAATTGATTGATAAAACTACTGCAGCAGAAAAAAACCCATTGGTAGATAGAAAACCAGGACGATTTTAACACCCAGTTCGATTGACTTAGGTCGTACAAAACACTGAAAATTAAATACATGTCGTTAGTATAACTCGCAAAGATGCTAAGTCCACTTTTTCCAAAATTGAGATTTTAATGCAAAACGGTAACACTATACAAAATACATAAATGTTGTTATGTAGTTTAAAGTTGTTGTAATTTTGCGGTTTGTAAAAAAGCTAAGTCCACAAAACTACGAACAAAATTAAAAGCACGTGCTAACTCCACGAATATTATTTATTAAATATTATTAATTTTTAATCTCCTTTAAAGAAAGCTATTTTGTAAAAATAATTGCGTCTAAAAAGTTTAAAAATTTTAAAAACTGAGAAAGCTACTATGTTCTTGGTGTCTTCTGTAAAATTTGAAAAAAGGGACTTAACACATTTGCGATTTAGACTAACGATATTTCAATATGAAAAAAACTGCGTAAAAATATGCATAAATAGAAAAGAAGTATTAAAAACGGGTGGTGATAAAGCACAATCAAATACCTGGCCGATGAACTAAGTAATAATCCAATTGCTGTAGATGAGGCAACTTGAAGTGCTACCACCTAAATATGATGATTACACTAAATATCATTAAATAATTCTTTATAGGCTTTGAATTAACTTTGTTTCCAATTTGCAGAAATTTGAAAATGTTTTACCCAAAAATAATTTGGATAAAGATGATAATGATTGCTGTAGTAAAGATACGGTCACATCTAAAAAATATTTGACCTACAACGAAAAATATTTCTTTGCCATAATGTGAACACAAAATAATTTTTAAGGGCAAACAGGAAAATCTTCAATTTTGGGCAAATAAAATTATTTACCATCAAACAAAACTGTTTTAAATGTGACCACACAGTATAAAATATTTTCATAATTTTTGGGTAGATATTCAACAACCTTTCAGTCAGGATTACGACCTAGTTTCTGACACCACTTATGTTGTGTCTGTTATTTTTTGTTATTTATGAGTGGTGGGACCTACAGTTTAAAGTCGACTCCAAACGACAGATTTTTGAGAAACTTTTCATGGCAATTTTTATTTCTCTCAGAGTTTCTGCCAGAAATCTGCTGAGAGGAAGTCGCCGAAGAAATACTTTTTGTATTTTTGTTTTGATGTCGGGCCTGGGGCTCGAACCCTGGTTTTGCGTCTAATAGGCCAACAGACTACCTACTAGAAAACAAAATTGGGGCAAACTTTTGCCATATGTGACCGTGCCTTAAGTCAAATGTCATTTTATACGTTTGTGTTTGTTGTAAGCATCTTAAAAACATTTCAGATGAAAAATTAGAGAAATGATCTTTTTATGAAGAAATTTCAAAATGGGGCAAATATACACAAAAATGCTTACCATTCTACACCTACGGCAGACAAACAGAAAACTACTAGAGATCTGTGGGCTAATGTAGCTCGTTGAAATCAAAAATAATCGAGTTGGTAATAAAAGTTGTGGAAGAAGCTTCAAAAATTAAAATTGGAGATAAAAATAGAAGACCAGAAATATAGATGGAAAATATTTTGCATCTTATCCCTAAAGAAATTTAAATACAGATATTTTTTAGGTAAATGAAATTTAAAGATTTATTTTTTCAAATAATTTGGTTTTTTAATAAATTAGTTTTAATACTTGTTTCTTGTTTTTCTTTCAATAAATAATTTCAAAAACAAATATATTATAACGATCCCACACAAATTTATTGGAAGATTTAGAAATAACGGTACCCGACAACTATGAAAATTTCTTAGGAATAAAATCTGCAACTTATAATGAATTATTACTCAAAATTATGCCTTTTATTGAGAGAAAATACAAAAATTCGAAATGCTTTATTTGCAAATAAACACCTTTTCGCAGCATTCAACTGGTCAGAGTTATGCCTTATTAAAATATCAAACTAATATACTAATATATATATAATATCAAACTATAACGTTTTTTAAAAAGGTAGGGTAATAAAACTTTTGCGTGAACATATTCTTGTATACAATATTTGATTTATTAAATGGAATAAAATTTACTGTTAAAAACAAAACAGAATTCAAATTATTTATTAATTCTTTCAGAGAACAGCTTTTTTAGAGGTTGTTGTACAGTGGTAATTGTACTGGTTATTATCTGTGTTAGAAATAAAACCTATTGCTATGCAGAATTTGGACAGGACTGTGCAATAGTGTAGAGGTAGAGGACAAAATTTGGTCTGTGATGAATTAACATTGCCTCTATAAAGCCTTGATGGAATGATCCTAACGCACCTTGATACAGCGGTTCTCTGATGACCCTCTTGGTATATATTTTTCGGTTTGAATCTAGGTTTCGTTATACGGCCTCCCACGATGAGCTAATAGCACCGGTTTCACTAAGCAATCTTGCTCATGTTAATAATTTGTTGTGTTTCTGTGTTCTTCCTCGTTTTTTGGGGGGTAATTTCGGCTACCGTGAAATGTAAATAAAGAATTAATTATTTTTGCCTTATTTTTCACAAAATGAATACGAATAAGAGAATTTTGTTGCAATCGAAACATATTAATATAAGAAAACTACAAGGATCTCTATCGTACTACTTAAACTAGAATAAAAGGCATAGTATTATTTTAAAGGCAATGTGCAAATGGTAGGGATTTAGATTGTGGTGTATTTTCTTATACAAAATTACGGGCAAAAAATGAAATAAATTTATCACCACCTACCTACACAACCTAATAACTTTGAGAGAACATTCTGTGCATCCTGTAGAAGTCACTGACTAGTGTAGAAACTTGACTCGTGGCGTCCATGATTCTTTGGTACGGTCATCACTGTCAACGGCCGATAACTACGAACTTCTTTGGCCTGAATTGGATGATCTGGGCTGAGTACTTACAATAAAGGTTTAGCGGAACAAGGTGCAGAACTATTTCCACCTCCGATAATAATAATGCAATCGGATCTTCGTATTACCTCCCATAAGTCACTTAATTCACCATTCATATTGCCAAATCCTTTTCAAATTACTCAAAAAAGAAGCTTTTAAAAGTGCTGAAAATATCATTCACGTTATTAAATTGACTATCGAAGCACATCGCAAATTCTTGACGATTTGTTTAATGCTTTTGATCCGAATTTGTGCGCTGTTTGCAACGACAGCAGTCACACATTGTGTTTATCTTTTTGTAATCTTTAAGAAACTTTTCTTCTCATTGATCTGTTATTATGCAAAATTGTATAAAATCATTTTGAATTGTAATCAACAATTTGACATACATGCACATACTATACTGTTGGAATTTCTTTTTATAACTTCAATAGTCAACTTTTCAAAAATGTTTCGTTTTATTTCGTGTACGGCAAAACGAAAGAATTATAAAAAATAATTCTAAAGCATGAAGACTTTGTCAGGTTTAGTCGCTGTTTGTTTTCTAATTCATTTCGGGGAGCATGCTGTTAAAACTTGCTTGGAAAAAAAGAATATTAAATATATGTTTGTGAAGCATAAGGCTTCCACAAAGCATTTCTGGATAGTTTCCGTTTCTTTAATCTATTTTTGTTGTTCCAGCTAAGCAGGTATTACTTAATTAGCCATTAGCAACCCGATTAACGGGTCTCGGCCTGCCGCTACACATCATTCTATGCACCTCTGCTTCTTGAGCGCCTACCCCAGTTGCTCCCACCAATCGATGATAGGGCTTCCTCGATTTGGTCCTTCCAAAGCATACAAGGTCGTCCTCTTCGCCGACTTCCGCAGATCCCCGCATCAAATACACGTCTCGCCGGAGCATCAATAGCACTAAAGACAGTAGTAACATCTCATTTGGCACGCCCTGTGATGACAATGTCGCCAGCGTACGCAAGCAACTGGACGCCTTTTTTGCATTGCAATGGCGATGCGCTCCAGCCTTTCGCAGAACACTCTACCTGAGGAAGTTGAATTAGCCGCATGATTAGTGCGCCTTGTCTGAAACCGCGCACGGTAGCAAAAGATTCGGAGAGCTCCACTCCTTCCTTGACGGAGTCGCAGGAAAAGCTCATCGTCATTCTGCATAGCCCTATCTGCTTCGCAGGTATACTGAGCTCAGACTTTGCGGCGAAAACACGATCCCCTATGGGGCTATGCAATGCTGCCTTATAGTCGACAAAAAGATGATGTGTGTCGACTTGCTTTTCGTGGGTCCTCTCCAGGATTTGGCGTAGTGGGAAGATCTGGCGATGGTGGACTTTCCAGGTCTGAGAACGCACTGATAAGGTCCAATCAGTGTTTTGACGAGTGGCTTCAGTCGTTCACGCAATACGCTGTAATAACCTTATATGCGATAGGGAGAAGGTTTAAACCCCTGGAACATATCGTAGGATATCCCTTTTTCAGGGCAGGACAGAGGACACTGAAGTTCCAATCGTTTGGCATACTTTCCTCTAGCCATATTTTGTAAATAAGCTGTCATAAACATTTCAGCCGGAAACCATCTGAAACTGCCGATATATTGTTTTTTTTATTGTTTTAATGGCCACTCGTAATGGGTGCATTGTCTTCTCTAAGACTACGCACGGGTTCTCTTTCCAACGCGAAAACGAAGCGGATGGTTATGCAGCTTCAACTCTTAATTGAATTTTGTAAGGCGTCAAACCCAGATCTTTTCGCAAATAAACAAGGTGACTTTGATGCTGTAGGTATATATTAATATCAATATTGGTGATGCGCATGTATTTATTTTCTTTTTATTTTACATTTTTCTACCTTTTATTTTCAATTAATAATAATTGAATTAAATTAAATAATAATACTGAATTTCGATCACAAAAAATATTGTTAAGTGAGTTTGTGAATACATAGAATAAGGTTATGGAATACATAAAATAAGATAGATAGGTAGGCAGCGGAGCTGCTGAATTCCTTTAACAGTTAGAACTAAGTAAACATATCGTTACATAAATCGAAACGACCTAATATCGTTTAACAATAAAAACGATAAACAAAAGCTACCAGCTACACCAACACAATACACACGACACAAATACACACTAATGAATACATCGAACACGTTCCAAGTAAACCAACAACAACAAGCATGAGGGATGGACAAGTGTGCAAAATACACAAGCAACAATGCGGTCGCTATAGAACTCTCGAGAAGGCGAGAACAAAAACCTTCCGCATCGAGAACGTTCATCATACTGATTACGTGCGTATATAAAAGGGCAAGACAAGGCCAGAAGTCAGTCAGTTATAATTCAGTCAGCCTTGTGTGAAGACGCGTTGCGGTTTGAACGTACAAGTGGTATTGCTTGCAAAAAGGTTGTAAGCAGGGAAGATCTAACGTACAGTTGTTAGTGTTAACGCAGACAGAAGTGTGAAATAGAATAGTGTACAAGCAAATTATTGTTGTAACGTTAAGTTGTATACGGTGGCACACAAAAGTAGTATAAAGAATAAAGTGAGTTTAAGAGAAAATAAACACATATTTGTTTTTACTTGGTTTGCAATTAACGAACTCATATTTAAACGTTTTTAAAAAGGTAAAAACGTAACAATATATTAGACTTAAGAAAATAATTCAATTAATTCAACAAATTTGGTGTTTTCGCTTTTCACATTTGTCGTTATTAATTTCTATTAAAATTATAATTGCTTAATTTTGAGTGTCCTTAAAAACATTAAGGAAAAAATAGTTGTTAAATTATATATGTAATAGTGAAATATAACCAAAAATAGTGTTTGATACGTACAAAATTGTTGAAACAAGAGCAAGCTATGGGAATGTTTTGGATGTATTAAAGACGAAAATATTATACGAATACAATAAAATTTAATAATAAAAATTCTTTGTCAATTTGAAATAAGCACAAATGCTACCAATTGTTAAAAAATTTAGAAGAAAATGAATTAATTGAACCAACCCAAGAGACAGTAATTGCTCATATTCTCTGGTAAAAGATAGTGCAATAAAATACTTTCCCTGTGTAATAAATTTGAACTTAATCTCTGCATAGAAACTCTAATGCCACATCCAACAACAATACAAGAAAGATTGAGTATAGTTATACTATTCACTTCAAAAAACATAAATCACAGATAACCTCATCGTGTAAATTGAGAAAAATATATTAAATATAGTAAAATACAACACAAATGTAATATAAATAAATTATTAATTTAAATTAAATTTCTATTTCACTTTTAAAGTTTATTTTGATTTTTTTCTAAACATGGATATGAATTTAAAAGGTCACAATGCGATGAAAGGAAAACACACAAAAAAATTATTGTTTGCTTTTTATCTGTATTTATTTTGATCACTTGGCACTCTGAGCAGAGTTATTCGAAATTATATTTAAATATTTGAATTTACAAATGAACTTTAATTGGGAATCAGAGATCAAACTAGAATAAAGTCATTAAAGGAGACCAACCATTTTGCTAATGTACACAAACATTTGGTTACATGGCTGATCGACTTTTGATATCGAATATTTTTAACCTGAATTTCAAACCAATTTTTTATATATTTTTCAATTAAATTTTATTCTCCTTCCTACTTTCACGGTTTGTGTACAACGTGAAAGTGAAAATTTACTATTTTATATTCTAATGGAAAGAACGGATGAAATGGGTAACATTATTTGCATGGTATTGAGAAAATTTGTCCATTATACACATATACATACCTCCATACATCCAAAATAGAATTCGAGAAAAAAAAGAAATTGTAATAAAGAGGTAAATGGAGTGGAGAATAGAGAGAAATGAAATGATGTGAAATCGATAATTGCATTTGTATTTTCAACTCGACTCAAGGGGGCAAAATTTTGATTTTTTTTATCCATGCGTTGTTTCGAGTGTTCTCAATCAAAGTAAATGGAAATCCTTGATGCAATTTTATATTTTTGCTCCTTTTCCTGTTATGCTATTTTCAGACATGTCTAGTACATTTATTGTGTAAATCGCAATAAAATTCATTATTGAACTCAATATTCCATATAAAATTTCAATTATTTATTGTGCAATAAATAGGAAATTGCTATAATATGGAGTAAAACTTAAAATGCAGCACTGTCATAAGTGTGTTTAGTGAGCATATTATAGCTAAGCGAACAAATTTTGTTCATATTTGGCAACTTTTACGTCAACTTAAAATGGGTAGTCAGAGGAATGTAAATTTATTTGCATTAACATTAAGTCTACCGATACTTCATGTATTTCTATTCATACCAAAGCGTGTTTACATATATTACGTATATTACATATATTAAATATATCTAAGCAATGAACATATTTAATTTCGTAGGAAGAAATTTCTATTTAGTTCCCAGTACTCGAGAGGCTCCTTCTTCTGCGCTTTTATTTTCGGCTCCATTACGCGATTATCAACAATCAAAGACAATTCTCTTCATATTTCGTTTGGCATACGCTGTTGGACCTGCAAAATTGACAAGCTTAACCCTAGTTAGATAAGGTACGTTTGCGAGACGTACGCTCTTTCAGTTTTGTGCTCTTATTCTCACATTTGCTCAAATACAAGTTTCTCACACTCAATTATCTCAGTCGTTAGCAGCAGCTTGTTGTTGGTGGTTATTTTTTGAGAAATGTATATCTTTTTTGAGAAATAAAGACAAATAAACACAAAATACGTCTGAGAGACGTATCGTTATCTTTAGTGTAACTTTTGTAGCAAAAATAACTTTGTTTTGGATGAATTTTAAGGTATTTCTTTAAATTAGCTTTAAAAATAGCTTGTAAACGCGGTTTGAACGACGCAGAAATTGCTGCTCTTTTACAAAACGTATTGGACGACTCGAATTTACTGGAAAATGTGAGTGAGTCGGAAGATGAAGTATTTGATTGATTGATATTTTTGAGCCTGATGAGAATATACCACCGATTCAGGAAAGTCCTCAAGAATCTGATAATTTTAAAACTTCTTCCTATAGCCGGGTTATTACGGTATCTCGACCCACTATAAGAAGTAAAAGTAAGCACTGCTGGACTACATCAAAGGGTCAAAATGCTGCCCGAATTTCTTCAAAGAATGTAGTTCGAACGAAAAGAGAACCAACTCGGGAATGCAAATCACTGTACGACCCACTTCAATGTCTTTTTTACTACCGAAATTATATCGGAAATTGTTCAATGGACCAATGCCGAAATTTCCATAAATCGTTCAAACGCGCGTCCTTGCGCGGCAATATTCAAACACTTTTACCAGATGAAGTAAACAATGATTCTGGTAGCAGTGGAGAACAGCCTGAATCAAAAAAGAGAAAATACTGTGGTTTCTGTCCATCAAATATTAAACGTTTGTCCAAAATGGTATGTGTGAAATGTGATAAGCCTGTAAAACTTTAGTATGTGAATCTTGCATATAATGCAATTCGAATTTATTTGTTTTTGTTTATATACATTAATACAGATAGTATTATCTAAAAAAGTACAAAGAAAATATTTATTTTAGTTTTTAGAAACGAACTGAAATCCTTTAGAAAATCCCTTTAAGTTGTGACATTTTTTAAGGCTAATTGAATTTTATTTTTAATTTTATTTTTATTATTATTTTCTGTTTAAAGATACTTTTATTTTATAAGAGATTGAACAAATAAATGAATTCAACAAAAGGCTATAAACCTAGCATACGTCTTTCAGACGTATCGTTATATTTTCAGTACAAAAAATAACGTTATCTAACCAGGGTTAATATTATTGTGGGTTCTTATTATTGTTCAGACAGGCGTTCTTCTAATCTGGTACCAAAAAGGTTTTTTATTATCTAAAATTTACCAATTTCCGTGGAGACTTTTCAGTCATGTTTATATATGTTTATATATGACCAAAAAATAGGTGTAAAAATTTTTTTTCTTTTAATTAATTAAAAAAAATGCAAAAAATTACTACCGTGCTAAAATTACCAAATAAATAGTCTGGTATATTGTTGCAGAAAGAAAAAAAGGGGAATTCCACTAAAAATAAGCTTGTCTCAGATAAATAGTGTGGCATTTTTCCTTTAAGTGCGAAAATTACTTAGACAAAATAATAGGTATGTGATTTGTAATTTAGTTAAAATTTGATTTATTGCCAAAAAATTAGAAAAAAAGGAAGAAAGTAAGTGAAATAAAATTAATTAAAAATAAATTAAACATTATTTCAGACATAATTAATTTTTAAGATGGGTCGTGGGCGCCATTGCAGTAATGAAGAAAGACTCCTTGTTCTTAAATTTCGCGAGCAAGGTAAAACCTACAAATTCATTGTAGATGCTTTAAATCGGTCTGAGAATTTTGTAACCAATGCTTTAAAAGAAAAAAGTAACGTTTAAGCACGATGCAGACATAGAAAACTTCATTAACTACAGACAAACGCATAGTCACACTATCCAAACGGGACCCTTTTAAGTCATTTATGGCGATTGCTAGAGAAATACAGTGTCTTCACGAACTGTGCAAAGATGATTACAGTAGGCAGGCCTACAAGGTAGGATAGCTTGCAAAATCTCTCTGCTTAGAACAAACAATTTAAAGAAGAGGAAAAATTTTGCCTTGGTTCACAAAGATTCGTGTGGAGCAGAGGGAGAAAAAAGTTGCGAAATATGCTTCGGAGCGACGAAACCCAAATCAATTTATTTGGAAACGACACACAATGAAATGTTCGTCGGCAAAAAAATTCGGCAGTAGGTACACAAAAAAGACCATCAAGCATGGAGGAGGCATATACGGATATAGTTTGTTTGAAGTCGCCGTAGTCTAGTAGGTAGTGTGTTGGCTTATTAGACGCAAAGCCAGGGTTCGAGCTCCACACCAGGCATCGAGACAAAATACAAAAAGTATTTCTTCGGCGACTTCTTCTCTGCAGATTTCTGGCAATAACTCCGACAGTAAATAAAATTGCCATGAAAAAAGTTTCTCTAAAAGCTGTCGTTCGGAGTCGACTTTAAACTGTAGATCCCACCACTCATGTATAAAATTAACACACACAACAGAAGTGGTGTGAGAAACAAGGACGTTGTACAATGGGTCAATTCGACCTCCGGGTACTGTACTTGTCTTAATTGACAAGTAGACGTCCTCTAACCTAACCTAACCTATGGAGGAGGCAATATCATGGTATATGGTTGCTTTTCCTGGTATGGAGTATGTCCAATTCACCGAATAGAGCAAACAATGGACAGATTTGTGTACTTGTTAGAGAATGTCATGCTACCTTTTGCCAAGAAAAATATGCCTCTGATGTGGAAGTTTCAACAGGATAACGATCCAAAACACTCATCAAAGTTAGTAAGTGCATGGTTTCGTCAAAGGAAGATAGACGTTATTGAATGGCCTAGTCAGTCCCCCGACTTGAACCTGATAGAAAACCTTTGAAGAGAGTTAAAAAGAAGAGTTTCCAAACTTCTTTGGTGTAATAAAGACCAATTATGGGAAAACGTTCAACATGTTTGTTACAATATTGGGGTAGAGACTTGCCGTAATTTAATTTCGTCTATGCCTCGAAGAATAGAAGCTACCCCCAAAAACAATGGCAATTATACGGGCTGTTAATGATATTATTTAGCTTTTATTTCTGAAAAACAGTTTTTAAGTACAAAGATTTCATTAAATTTACTGTTATTTTCCCTTCATTTTAACTTTCAAGAACATAAACTAAATTAATTTAATAAAAATAATTGCGAAAGAAGAATAATACACTTTTACATAATAAATAATACACATTAATCGTTATTATTATGATTTTTATTTATTTATTTTACTTTTTTTGAAATATTTCCAAATATTTTCATTTAATTTTTACTATTACTCATTTTTATAAAAAAATTTCATTTTTTCTTCCTAGGGTCATTCTTCAGTCAGCTGTTTTTGACAAGATGATTATGCTTTAACAAATTTTATTTTATTCAGAAAAAATATTAGTTGGTTGTGACAAACTAAAGGTACATACATATATTGGTAGGCTATGGAAAACAAAAAAATAATTAAAAATATAAAAAACAGATTGCATGATTTGAGTTGCTTTGTTACAAAATGGTTATGCATTTTCAAACGCGAATTCTGACATGACCTGAACTCTCAGCAGCCGTACTTGGCTGATTTGGAGCTGTAGTCGCCGTAGTCTAGTAGATAGTGTGTTGGCTTTGTAGGCTTAAGGCCACGATTGAAAGCCCAGTTCAGATATAAAAACGGAATTATGAATAATATTTTTTTGGCAGAATTCTGTCAAAAACCCAGAGAGTAAATAAAATTTGACGCATGAAATTAACACACACAACATAGGTGATGTGAGATACTAGGTCGTAGTCCTGACTGAAGAGTTGTAATGACCAATTATGTATGTATGTGGAAGATGGACTAAAAAAGAAAAGTTAAACTTCATAACATAATAATTGTAGGAGAATCTGCTAATGCACACAGTGAAGACACCAAGTGTATATAACACTCAGTAAACTTTTAAAGATCTAAAATCGAATAGATGACTGGAATCGAATCATACTCATTATTTCTGATTCTTATATGCATTTGTATTTATTTTAATATCATGGAACCTCTACTCTTAGTCAAACTTTGTAGTACTCATCATATTCATACTTAGCTGTTGTTGATTTCGATTCTCCATAACCCAACATTTACAACAATCATAAAATAAGTACGATTCGCGTACGAACACTAAAATACTCGAGTCACTTGAATCATTTATAAGTATTTTTCTTCAGTTATGAATCTGAATAAGTAGACTTATGAATCAAACTTATTCCGAATGGTATAAGTACTGTACTGTACTTATAAATCAACGTTGTAGTGAGCACGAATGAATCAGAGTAGTTAAATTCAATATTCTCTGCATTAAAACAATAAAATAATTATAACAATCATAAATGGATGTAATCGACCTATTAATTTAAGAAAATGCAAGTCATCGATAAATTTACTTAAGAAAATGCGAGTTATCAACAAATATCTAAGACGGTAGAAATCTAATGACGACGTGAATTGAGGGGTTGGTGTACTTTACAAACTTAAGTTTGGAAGTGTTGCGTCGGAATTTAACTACGATTTTTGTTTACATTACTGAGAAGATAATTTCAAAACGACTGCCTAAAGGTAAATGAACTGAAAATGAATGTGTTATCACCGGTAATTGAAGTATTTCTTAAAATTTATGATATTTTTTCTAAAACTAAATTCAGTAATACATGAGGTGGAATAAGTATGAAAATATAAAAAAAAATTATGACGGTAGAAGTATTCAAAATATGACTTGTGTATAAAAATATTTGTACAACGCGACATAAATACTGTAAAAAAATTTTTTCAGTCATATGACAAGTTTTGTAAAAAGCAAAAAAAAAATTATGTTGTCTAGACCATGGATGGAACAATTTAAAAAGTGGAACTTGTTGCCATCCCCATTTCATTTTTCTCTATAACAGCAAACAAAACTGTAACAAGAAGTTGTAAAATAAGCTCAACATAAAAGAAATATTTAAATAAGAAACACTAAATGTGACTTACAGCTTTTACCTGTATTATGCGTCCATATTTTTAAGTCTATTTAAACATCTGAATATAAATGGATATGTGCACAGAACTGGAAGTGCAAATTACTTTTAGTTTCATAGTATTATTTTTAAAATTTTGTTTTTCTTTCATATCCTCCGCATGTGAATTATTGCCAGAAAAATGGAAAGGAAAGTGAAAGTACTTCAATCCTTGTATATAAATATACGCCGATGTGTATCAGTGTGTTTTAAACACTTTCACTACTACACGACTACAGGAAAGCGACAAAAATAGAATACGTGCAAATCTGCATATTTGTTCAATAACTTCTAAACATTCTTTAGTTATCGAAAAATTATATTACCGGGCAAAAACGTATAGTTAATGAAAAGTACTTTTTGAGTGCTCCTCAGCCGGTGTGCTACAGGCTTGGATCTAGTTTAACATTTAGTATGTACTTCGGATATGACAGTGACCAGTTATAAGCAATGACTGACCGTCATGAAGTATGTCAAACAATAAATTTTTCAATTATAGATCTATGGAAATTAGGAACTAACGAACATAAATGTGTCCACGTAAAATTCAATTTATTAAGTGAAACATGTAAGCCAACAAAAATGTGTCCACGTAAAATTCAATTTATGAAGTGAAACATGTAAGCCAACGCACTACCTACCAGACTACGGAGACTCCAAAAATGTTAGTGAAAGTTCTTTATAATACAAAATTACCTACCAAGTGTTAATTTTCTCACTACAGTCCTTAAAATAATTAAGTAGCTGACTACTTGGCCACATTTGCCAGCGTTACCATTTGCCAAGTTTTCCCTTTTTTACAAGTTTTTTGAGATGCGAAAAAGTTTTCATTAAAGTTGTTTTTTAACAAAACAAGTTTTTTCGAAAAATAACACAAAATATTTACATTTTTAAACAAAATATTGTGTATTTTATTAGTCCCGGGCAAAAGTAGCAAGGAAACACCAATAGAGGGCACCTGTCTCCGGTGTTTCCTTTGAAAATTTTAATACTTTTGTAGAAAACAAGTTTTTTTGTAAAAAAGATTTTTTCCCAGAAAAAAGGTTTATTTAAAAAAATTACGGCAACGCTGCTAGCGGCATTGATAGTAGTGGTAGCTTGCAGTCTTAAATGTGTTTAATACAAGAAGTTTGACCGCAAGTACAATACTTTAAAAGCTTTCATGGAATAAATTGGATACAAAGTCTTACAAATTCAACTTTCTTTTCTTGCGTAATAGAGTTTTATTTCTTTTATAGTTTTTGTTCTCTTTTATCTTGCAAATATCATGTATAATTTGAACAAACTATTACTTGTAGTGCTTCTAGTTGCTGTAATTACTTTTTTGCTATGTTTCGGCTTAATTAAAAAAGGTTTCTAGTAAACGAACGATTGGATTACTAATTACAGACTCTGTGGTATGTTTCATCTATTTCAACGTCCACAGTGAACGTGTATTGTTATACAGAATCCTGAGGAATTTTGTTGATCACACAAACTATTACTTGTAGTGCTTCTAGTTGCTGCAATTACTTTTTTGCTATGTTTCGGCTTAATTAAAAATGGTTTCTAGTAAACGAACGATTGTATTACTAATTACAGACTCTGTGCTGTGTTTCATCTATTTCAACGTCCACAGTGAACGTGTATTGTTATACAGAATCCTGAGGAATTTTGTTGATCACATGATGTTCTTTGTATATATGTATTGACGGACTGTATGTATTGTTTCTGCAGGGGATATATTCAAAAGCCGTCTATTTCATTCAAGAATCGTTTTGAAATTAATAAAATTTCCTATAAAGCTGGTGTGACTGTAAAAACATTTCTCTCGCAAAATAGGAAAATTTTCTGGTCGTTAGAATCATCTCACTGAGACTGAAATAACAAGGTCAATTAGAAAATTCAAAAAAAATTTTAAATTTTCTCAAACGTTTAATTGCACATATCGACACATTAAAAGAAACTGTTGAGCAAATATTTGTTAATTTGACGGTGTTAAAAACAGCTACGTGTACTTATCTAATTGCAACCATTGTATGATAAAATTCGTTCACAACACATTAATGTTAAAGAACAGTTGGATGGTTTGGATGGATGGTTGGAATGAATGTTATTTTAGGCAATAATCATTGTGTTCTGGTAGCGCTAATTGCAAATGGGCACAGCATTATTCTCAGTTGATGATACATATCATATACTAAGGATATGTGGTTTCAAACGAACGACGTCACTCTGTCATGATTATGACTTAATTTCTCACATTACTTGCGTTGTGTGTGTTAATTTTATATTTGAGTTGTGGGACCTACAGTTAAAAGTCGACTCACAACGACAGATTTTTAAGAAACCTAACATGGCAATTTTTTTTTACTCTAAGAGTTTTTGCCAGAAATGTTCTGAGAACAAATCGCCGAAGAAATATTTTCATAATTCGATTTTGTTGGGGATGTCCGACCTGGGAATGGAAAAGTGGTCTTACGTCTAATAAACCCATACTCTATCTAGTAGACTACGGCTACTTCATTATAAATTTCTATTCAAATGTGTGTGTAATTTGATAAAAAAAATTTGAACTGGATAGATGCTTCATAACTTAAGAATCATAAATAAAAACAAAATTAAAATATTTCAAAAGAAGAATATAGAACGCAGAGGTATTGCTTTACCCCAAATGTTTTCAACAAAAACTGTTACACATTTATGGTTTATTTATTCTGAATTTACAATAAGAGAAACTAAATACGAATATTATGCAAATGCGTGTAATTTAGTATAAGCTTTGATAGAATGTGAAAGAAAAATAAACAGAAATTACAGACAATCTAAAGAAAACGCAGTTATCAACATTATTACTGATAAAAATAAGAATTGAGCGAATAATAGTTAGAATTCCCGTATACATATGTATACAAAACAAATACAATTACATAACATCAGCAAATAAGATGCAAAGGTGCACCATAATGTAGGAGTTCAGTTGTTGAATACGTCGATAAAATAAATAAAAATTCTTAAGTTCACTGTCAGGTAAGTACTTCATAACTTTCTTTTTCCTGAGCTATGATAGATGGTCTCATAATAGCAAACATCAAGTATAGTACTGGGTTCCTATTCATGGGCGCTTTCGTTCTCTCAATTTTAAATGTGGGATCCCATGCATTAGGATGAATGAATGAGTACGAAAACTGAAACTTGTGCAAAGTCGCCGTAGTCTAGTAGGTATTCTGTTGGCTAATTAGACGAAAAGCCAGGGTTCGAGCCCCAGGACAGACATCAAAACAAAATACAAAAGATATTTTTTTGGCGACTTCTTGTCAGCAAATTTCTGCCAAAAACTCTGAGAGTAAATACAAATTGTCATGAAAAGGTTTCTAAAAAATCTGTAGTTCGGAATCGACTTTAAACTGTAGGTCCCACCACTCATGTATACAAATTAACACACATAATATAAGTGGTTTGAGAAACCAGGACGTTATACAATGGGTCAATTCGACCTCCGGGTACTGTATTTGTCTTAATTGACAAGTACACGTCCTCTAACCTAACCCAACCTAAATATCGGCGGAACAAATATCTGCAGACCGATAACAAACAATAAGATATTTCCAACCATGATATAAAGTTACAGGACACGAAAGGTACGTTCATTATGAATTTTGTAACTTTTACAAAAGTTGCTCTTTTTACGTAAAATGGTCCTGTTGCGTCAATCGAGATCTTGTAATAAAAAAAGTCACTCAACAATACGTGTTTTAAGCTAAAGGACCTAATCGGGTTTTTTTTTTAGCGAACTCGAGAAAAATAATAATATATGTTGATGTGTTTGGAATAAAAAGAAATGCATGTCATAAATATGTATAATTAGATGTTTATGATAGAGTTTTGTTTGTGTTGTCCTATTCCTTTGATGTCCCATTGTTTTGGAATCTCTATTTTCCAGTATTTCACAGCATTATTTTGAAGTTTAAAGTTTATTATTATTGTCGATGTCAGTGATCATCCATGGTGATTTGGCCAGGAAATGGCATACAGCTAAGCCATTGCGACGGCCTGTCAGCGTGGTGCGTGGAGGAGAGGACCGATTTTTTCAATCCGCTTCATTAGATGAGTAAATTCTGATACAATGTCGTCCATAAAACGTTTCAAATTTTGCAATGTAGTTCTATTCCCTCGTTGAAATACGTTAGAGTAGCAACTAGTCTAAACAGGCAGCGATTACAGATTTTCTTTTGACCTGTATTCTCAGTCCAATAACATAACTATGCAGTGCTATAGTTGCAGTTGTTATATTCTCATATCTTATGCTTATGCACATGTATTTCCAAGTTTTCAAATATATTTATATCGATATTCATAGGCTGAAGCCGTTTCACACGGGAATCAGTAGAAGTTGTTATCATCTCGCCGCTCCTTCTATGGTAGAACACCATTGAACATTTTGTGAAATTCGGGTATTCTGATTCCCATCCAACTGTGTCTACTGTTCTACTGAACTGTACAGTCTTTTCACTTCTAAAGAGCCCATGTGTTCTTCTCACATTGAGGCTTCATATAATTTCAATGGGCGTCATACGTATACGAATTCAAAGCGCTTTTCTCAAAATTTTGTTTTCAATTTAGTTTTACGAACGAAGATAACATATAATAGTTTTACTTGTTAGTAAACTGGTATTATCTTCGTTTTCTTGCAAGCGATCGATTGTTCGCTTTATTCGTGTTCACGTTAACTAACATTGGACGTATCCAGTTCAGGTTTATATTCAAAGCATTTTCCCCTCAATTATCAATTATTTCTCCTCAGGCGTATTACGACGACAATGTATAATAGTAGGTCATATGAGAGCAGGCAATATGTTCCAATCGGCTAAAGCTTCATAAAATTAACTACAATTTATGCTGATTTTACTATCGGTCCATATATCAAAGGCTCCTTGAATATTAATGCATACTACATACTAAGTTTATTTAAGGACCTCTATATATACATATTGGGTGACTTCATGACTTATCATCTTTCGAGATATACATATTTGATGAATCTCTATCAGCCATTTGATGTCGTAGTAAAACATAAAAACTAAACTTGCCTCCTGTCAACTTTTCGGAGTACATTTAAGTCAAGCAAGCGTGATAGATGATGACAAGATGAGTGGCCATATCCACTGTAATTTCAGTAGTTCTCCATCACCCAAAAGGCTGGATCAAAAAGGCATGCAAGGATTATTTAATAATTTCCAAAAAATATAAGTGCGAGTCATTTCAAACGCGCAAGTTGCAAAACACACAGACCCACTCGTTATGAGTATGCTCTTTATCAGAAGAAGTAGCAAACCTGTTTAATTGAAATGAAGATAATTGGTAAATATTCTGAAAAATAATCGAATATATAATTTAATCAATAGTAATATGGCGAGTAACTGAGCTTAGCCGATTCTGACCTTCAATAAGATATATATTGATAATATATTGTGAATATAATTCTGGTTAAGTCTTGATTCGAAGTAATAAAGGATTAGCGTATAAAGAACACTGAAAATAAAAGGAGTTTTAAAATGTAATACATTTTGTTTATATTTAAAGAAATTCTAAGGATCTGCAATCATACTTTATTGTCCGACAGTGTGTGGTTGAAATATATATAATGTTTTTATTTTTAAAATCATCATATGTTAGTAGAATACACAAATTGTTTATGGGCATTATCTACATAGAAGCCTGTGGGGGCGAGCGGGGAAATAAAATATAATATTTGGCAGAGATAAGAAAAAACAATGGGTATTAATTTTCTATATAAACAAACGTACGTTAGTATTCGGTGGTTGATTTAATAACGATCTATTTTTTATAGTTAACAATTAGTTTGTTGCAAAATAACTTAAAGCTAAACTTAAAATTAGGGGGGCCAGCGTGAAGATCCCGCCCCCTTGCAACATTGCCAGAAAAGTACCGAGAAATTAACATTTCAGGGTAAATAAAAAATTTGTTTTTAAAATTCAATAAAGTTCAATAAAATACAATACAGGAAGAAAAAAGAGATAAGAATAATAGTCATAAAGAAGAAATTATCTACACAGCACGTTAATTACGATTGTAGCCCCTGAAGTCGATTCTGAAAAGATCAAGCAGCAGCGGATGTAGATGGGCCGTTATCTACTTCACTTCGCTTTTGTGCAGGAGAAGTCCGAGGGATTTCCGAAGAACTATCTAGGGTAGAAGAGTTAGTTCCAATCCTCGGTTTCTCCCGGGGGGAGATTCGATGCGATGAAGAAGCGAATGATGTTTTTGTTTGCAAATGTAGCAAACATTTGAGATCTGGCACCTCTTGACCTCATGCGAGGCTGCCAAACAATTCATGCAGCAATTATGCTCTTTAACGATTTCCAACGAGCATTAACCATCATTCTAAAAAAGTCCGAACATAAACGAATGGGATGATTTTCACTGCAAACTGGACATTTTCCTCGAGGTAAGTTAGGGGCCACAGTTGTCCCAAAGGTTTTTAGTTTCCGAGAATTACCAGAACTGCTTGTAAAATAACTTAAAGCTAAACTTAAAATTAGGGTGGCGAGCGTGACCAAAGTCCCTATTTCACTATATCATCGGTATGTTTAGAGTTATTATCCTGCTGAAGGTAAATTCCCCATGAAATCCCAATTCTATGACACTGCGGTAAATTGGCGTTTCAATTGCCTAAATTTTCCCTATTATCCATCATTGATTCAATAAATTGTAACAGACCCACTTCGAAAGACGCAATAAACTTCAAACCAACACAGCATCGCCGCTATACTTCGCAGTGGTCGATAAATGCCTTTAATAGAGATCAATAACCCTAATCTTTTTATCTCCCGAACTCTGGAGGCTTGTTTATATGCTCCTTGGGAAACGTTATTCTCTTTTGCCTTTTAACGAGCAACTTATACTCCTTTGTACTACGCGGCCAGGGCAACCATTATTTTAGTAATTCTCGAATTGGTTCGAAAATGGTTTCAACATCTCCTGCTATTTTAGAAGCGGACGCTTTAAGATTTATTTGAAGAGTTACAATAATGTACCCCATTTGCCATTAGGTATGATTGGTGGTATGTTTGCAGACTTGGGTATCCGAAATCTCTAAAAAAAGATAACGGCCGCCAATACATAAGTGCTGATTTTGAAACTTTTTATAAAATAAACAACATCATACACAGAATATGAATAAGTCTCTGGTCAAACGGTTAAAAATTGCCAGTGCTCACAAGAGCAATTATAAACAAGAAGTACAAGAATTTATTTTAATATACAACGTAACACATCACGGCACTACGGGGTCGGCCCCATTTGAGTTTGTGTTTAACCGGATGATTCGGGGCAAAATTCCTAGTATTCAAGATATAGCCGAAGATATGATTGATTCGTCAGCGAGAAATTTAGACTGTATAAATAAACAAAATTGAAAGAAAGAGGCGACAGAAGACGCAAAGCTAAAGAATCAAATAAGTAGTGTGTTTATGGCGTTTCTAGGTCACTTATTCCACAGTCAGTAGTGTCGGTTAGTCGACAGGTTTGTAACATGTAATGTGAAAATTTATGTACGAATGTTTGGACGAACAGAATGAGTGTGTGCATAACATGTAATGTGTATGATCGTTTTTTAATAGTAAATTCTTGGCACGTTTTAGTCCTTATGATTTTCGTTTTTGTTTACAGAATGTACACCTGTATGATTGTTGTGTGTTTTTATTTTTTGTATATTTAATTAGAAGGATCTTTAATTTTAAATGTGATAAGAAAGAGATGAACACCTGAGTAAATTTTTTTTTTTGGAATAATAAATAACATCGTATACCTAAGTAGAAACATGAGTGTACATGTTCATTGTATTTGTATTGCTTTTCGAATGATTGGACGGACAGAATGAGTCTATCTACGGTTAATCATCTACATTCCAGAGTATAAATAGACTTGTTTTAAGGATTTAGATTTTTTTTTATTTTTACTGTTTTAAATAAATAAAATTATACAATAATGAGATTAATTAAAACAAATTAGGTTTTATTTTATTAGATTTTTTTTTATTCTTAGGTATGTATATTTTATTTTTAGATTATTACAGTTTCGAATTTAAAAATACGTTTATAAAGATTAAATAGCTTAAGTGTTAACAAATATTGTGTATAGAATGTCTGACATCGACAAATGTTGAAAGATTGTGAATAAGTATTTTTACAGTTAGATCTATGTATAAAAGTTCTTAATTCATTTATAAGTTTCATAAATAAATCTATATGCTCTTTATCAATCTGATTACTATGTTTTATTAATAATTCTTCCAATTCAGCTGATGTTACCATTTTGTTCCCCTTCTTTTAAAAGTTAGGTTGCGTAAGTGCGGGACGATGTACTCTGAACAAAGAGTAATAATTAACTAAACAAAGATTTCAGATATGCTTAAGTTTTTTTTGTCATTTATTATATCATTTCTTCGTTTGAATTTATTGAAAATTACAATTTATTGAAAACACAATTTTTTACATTTAGTAAGACTATAAAAATTAATTACATTTTTAGCTTCATTTTCAGCTTGATATAGTCTATGTTTATAAAGTATACAGGGGCAGGTGTCAGGACCGCATGTACTATTTTCATTCGACCATTCGCAATCCTCGAAATGTTCACCATGACTATTTCTTATTCTTTTCAGGTTGTCTACATACTCCAGTTGTGTTTGTATGTTGATGAGTTTAGTTTTATGTACGTCAGAAATTATGTGTGAGAATGATTTTGAAAAGTTGCTTATTTCCTTTAAAATCATTGTATGTTAATCTACTGCTATTGTATGCTCATGTGCAGAATATGTGAATAATCTTTAATATTTATATTATTTCAGATCTGTTAATGGAGGTTATCTAATAGTTTTTGGGGCTGGACTATAGTAGAGACCATATCCAGTTTTATACGGTTTGAGATATAACCCTTTACCCATTGCAATTGATTCCATATATCTATTATGACGGTTAGCTTCAGCCAATTGTTCTTTTCCATTTTTGGTAGCATTTACTGCTTTGACAATAGCGGATCCTCCACTTGCTGACAATGCTGTTAGTACGGGAATAAGTGGAAGAAATCCTCCAATTTTCGGTACAGGTATAACTCTCGGTATTATAATGTCTGCTCGCTTTTTCCCTTTAAAATTTGAATGAATAGCCTTTTGTGCTATTTTAACAGCATCATTTATATCAAGGGGTTTCTGTTCTTTCAGTTGTTTTAAAGTTTTTCTCACAGAAGCTGTGAATAATTTCTTACTACACTTATTCATTTTTCCTGTTCCCATTCTTTTCGAATTCTTTCTTTTCTTATGTCTCTGCTCCTTCAAACCTAATCCAAATTTCACTTTAGTTTTCATAGCGTTTGTCACAAACCACGCGTTAGCAAGTTCTTTAATATCTCTATCTTTAGATTTAACTCGTTGCCAGGCTTTTTCAGCTAATATATGATTTGCTTGATGTCTTGTGTCTATATCTTTTGATTGTGAATATGCAATATCATGCTCTCTACAAGCTGCGTCTAATAAATTTATACCCTTATCTCCTCTTGCTAAACGTTTTTCAAGTTTTGTACCAGGTCCACAAAACTGATAACCAGGTAGATGTAATTCAACAGGTACTTCATTTATTAAGTTGTTTACAAATCCTCTTCTCATCTTACACTGGCTGGGGTTTTGTTTTGACTGTAGATTATAACAAATTTTTTTCGTTACTTTTATACCTCTTCGCAAAAATAGCTGAATAGAAAATTTAGAATAATGGAGAGGTTTTTTATGAAATACTAGTTCAAATAATCCAGGCGTCATTTTCAATTTCATATTCCCTATCCGCATAGTATTATCCCTATTAAATATTAATTTTTCCTTGCCATATCTCCAACTACCGTCTACATCTTGATTAAAACCATAAATTTTATCCAACTGCTTATTATTAATAAGTGTTTGTATATTTTCAACTTTAAACATTGTTTTCTTTTCAAATTCTTGATACATGTACTTGATACAGGTCTATTATGGTCATAGTTTTTTTCATCATCATTACCATCAGTTGAAATATTTTCATACTGAAAATCGTTATTATCACTGTTTACATAATCGTAATCGTCGTCATCATCAATAGTGTTGTCTATATCCTTATGCTTATCTTTAAGTTTTCCAATGATTTCATTATCACCATTTACGTCATAATAATCATCATCATCATCATCATCAATAGTGTTGTCTGTATCCTTATGCTTATCTTCAAGTTTTCCAATGATTTCATTATCACCATTTACGTAATAATAATCTTCGTCATCATCTATAGTGTTGTCTACAACCTTATGTTTATGTTCAAGTTTTGGGATGTTTTCATTATCATCATTTATATCATCATAATCATCGTCATCATTAATAGTGTTGTTTATATCCTTATGTTTATCTTTAAGTTTTCCAATGATTTTAAATATATAAATATTAAATAATAATATAAATATAAATAAATTAACTCTATCTATTTGATTCATGCGAAGAGGTATGAAAGTAATGAAAAAATGGTTATAAACTACAGTCAAAAGAAAAAAAACCTAATCAGTGTAAGATTGGAAGAAGATTTGTAAACAACTTAATAAACAAATTATATGTTGAATTACATCCACCTGGTTATCAGTTTTGTGGACCTGGTACAAAACTTCAAAAATGAATAGCAAGAATAAAGGAAATAAAGGAATAATTTATTGGATGTAGATTGTAGAAAACACTCGTACTCAAAATCAAAGGATATAGACACAAGCCATCAATCAGATCGTGATCAGGTATAAATCAGATCGTGATCAGATAGCAAATTATTATAATGTCTAAAATTAAAATTATTATAATGTCTAAAAATTATCATAATAAAGTGTTGGAAGATCTTGTAAAGACATGGGCTGTTCTAAAGAAAAAGTTAAAATATATTAAACTGAATCAAATAGATAGAGTTAATTTATTAGAAGATACCTTTCAACCAATAACAAAACCACTTAAAAAATCATTGGAAAACTTAAAGATAAACATAAGGATATAAACAACACTATTAATGATGACGATGATTAAGATGATGTAAATGATGATAATGAAAACATCCCAAAACTTGAACATAAGCATAAGGTTGTAGACAACACTATAGATGATGACGAAGATTATTATGACGTAAATGGTGATAATGAAATCATTGGAAAACTTGAAGATAAGCATAAGGATACAGACAACACTATTGATGATGAGGATGATTGTTATGACGTAAATGGTGATAATGAAATCATTGGAAAACTTGAAGATAAGCATAAGGATATAGACAACACTATTGATGAAGACGACGATTACGATGATGTAAACGGTGATAATAATGATTTTCAGTATGAAAATATTTCAACTGATGGTAATGATGATGAAGAAAACTATGACCATAATAGACCTGTATCAAGTACATGTATCAAGGATTTGAAAAGAAAACAAGCTGACGACAAGCTCTCCATTATTTGAAAATATACAAACACTTATTAATAATAAGCAGTTGGATAAAATTTATGGTTTTAGTCAAGATGAAGATGGTAGTTGTAGATATGGCAAGGAAAAATTAATGTTTAATAGGGATAATACTATGCGGATAGGGAATATGAAATTGAAAATGACACCTGGATTATTTGAACTAGTATTTCATAAAAAACCTCTCCATTAAATCTAAAAATGATTTGAAAAAATATAAAGACAATTTAATTCATACCAGTGCACATAAACGTCGCTATGAACCTAATGAACAAGTGAAAGGACCACGAGCCTTCAAATATATACGAATAATTAAATATTTATTCGAAACAACAACAAACGTTTTAACAAAAGGCAGTGGTTTAATGCTAAAATTACAAAATAATCTGAAATCAAATTACATACATTGGGATGATCCTAATGAACTAGTTGACAGACTACGTTTACTTCTTTCATCGGAAGGTGTTGGTCAAAAGAATCATCAAAACGAAGTAATCTCTATTATCGAAGAACTTAAACAAGCTAACATAATTTATTAGAAGAGTGAAAGAAATGTCTTATAATAATAAATTTGGATAAATACATTATGATCTAGCTGATCAAATAAACAATTTAAACATTGAGGTAGAACATGTTTATCTAAAACATGGCAATGACAAAAAAAAAATTTAAAAAAAAAATTAAAATAAAATAGACAAAACCCAAAAAGTAGATTGATATCAGGTATAAAGTAGATCGTGAGGAGATATAAAACATATCGGGATCAAATATATAGCAGATCGTTATCAGACATAAAGTAGATCGTGAGCAGATACAAAGTAGATCGTTAACAGATATAAAGTAGATCGTGACCAGATACGGCAGAACGTAATAAGATGTAAAGTAGATTGTGATCAGATACAAAACAGATCAAAATCAATATCAAAAAATTAACATACTGAAATCATATAAATTGGTGTATATATAGGAGATCGTCTTGATTTCAGCTATTTTTGCGAAGAGGTATAAAAGTAACGAAAAAAATTTGTTATAATCTACAGTCAAAACAAAACCCCAGCCAGTGTAAGATGAGAAGAGGATTTGTAAACAACTTAATAAATGAAGTACCTGTTGAATTACATCTACCTGGTTATCCGTTTTGTGGACCTGGTACAAAACTTGAAAAACGTTTAGCAAGAGGAGATAAGGGTATAAATTTATTAGACGCAGCTTGTAGAGAGCATGATATTGCATATTCACAATCAAAAGATATAGACACAAGACATCAAGCAAATCATATATTAGCTGAAAAAGCCTGGCAACGAGTTAAATCTAAAGATAGAGATATTAAAGAACTTGCTAACGCGTGGTTTGTGACAAACGCTATGAAAACTAAAGTGAAATTTGGATTAGGTTTGAAGGAGCAGAGACATAAGAAAAGAAAGAATTCGAAAAGAATGAGAACAGGAAAAATGAATAAGTGTAATAAGAAATTATTCACAGCTACTGTGAGAAAAACTTTAAAACAATCGAAAGAACAGAAACCCCTTGATATAAATGATGCTGTTAAAATAGCACAAAAGGCTATTCATTCAAATTTTAAAGGGAAAAAGCGAGCAGACATTATAATACCGAGAGTTATACATACTTACATAATTGGTCATTACAACCCTTCAGTTAGGATTACGACCTAGTTTCTCACCCCACTTATGTTGTGTGTGTTAATTTTACATATGAGTGGCGGGACCTACAGTTTAAAGTCGACTCCGAACGACAGATTTTTGAGAAACTTTTTTGTATTTTAGTTTTGATGTCTGGCCTGGGGCTCGAACCCTGGCTTTACGTCTAATAAGCCAACACACTACCTACTAGACTACGGCGAGAGTTATACCTGTACCGAAAATTGGAGGATTTCTTCCACTTATTCCCGTACTAACAGCATTGTCAGCGCTTGGTGGTTTGGCAAGTGGAGGATCCGCTATTGTCAAAGCAGTAAATGCTATCAAAAATGGAAAAGAACAATTGGCTGAAGCTAACCGTCATAATAGATATATTGAATCAATTGCAAAGGGTAAAGGGTTATATCTCAAACCATATAAAACTGGATATGGTCTCTACTATAGTAGAGCGTCCATTAACAGATCTGAAATCATATAAATATTAAAGATTATTCACATATTCTGCACATGAGCATACAATAGCAGTAGATTAACATACAATGATTTTAAAGAAAATATACAACTTTTTAAAATCATTCTCATACATAATTTCTGACGTACATAAAACTAAACTCATCAACATACAAACACAACTGGAGTATGTAGACAACCTGAAAAGAATAAGAAATAGACATGGTGAACATTTCGAGGATTGCGAATGGTCGAATGAAAATAGTACATGCGGTCCTGACACCTGCCCTTGTATACTTTATAAACATAGACTATATCAAGCTGAAAATGAAGCTAAAAATATAATTAATTTCTATAATCTTACTAAATGTAAAAAATTGTGTTTTCAATAAATTGTAATTTTCAATAAATTCAAACGAAGACAAAAAAAACTTAACCATATCTGAAATCTTTGTTTAGTTAATTATTACTCTTTGTTCAGAGTACATCGTCCCGCACTTACGCAACCTAACTTTTAAAAGAAGGGGAACAAAATGGTAACATCAGCTGAATTGGAAGAATTATTAATAAAACATAGTAATCAGATTGATAAAGAGCATATAGATTTATTTATGAAACTTATAAATGAATTAAGAACTGTTAATTATGTAAATTATCCATTTATATGTGTTAATAATGTTATACATAGATCTAACTGTGAAAATACTTATTCACAATTTTTCAACATTTGTCGATGTCAAACATTCTATACACAATATTTGTTAACACTTAAGCTATTTAATCTTTATAAACGTATTTTTAAATTCGAAACTGTAAAAATCTAAAAATAAAATATACATACCTAAGAATAAAAAAAATCTAATAAAATAAAACCTATTTTGTTTTAATTAATCTCATTATTGTATAATTTTATTTATTTAAAACAGTAAAAATAAAAAATAAAAAAAATCTAAATCCTTAAAACAAGTCTATTTATACTCTGGAATGTAGAAGATTGAACGTAGATAGACTCATTCTGTCCGTCCAATCATTCGAAAAGCAATACAAATACAATGAACATGTACACTCATGTTTCTACTTAGGTATACGATGGTATTTATTATCCCAAAAAAAAAATTTACACAGGTGTTCATCTCTTTCCTATCACATTTAAAATTAAAGATCCTTCTAATTAAATATACAAAAAATAAAAACACACAACAATCATACAGGTGTACATTCTGTAAACAAACACAAAAATCATAAGGACTAAAACGTGCCAAGAATTTACTATTAAAAAACGATCATACACATTACATGTTACGCACACACTCATTCTGTTCGTCCAAACATTCGTACATAAATTTTCACATTACATGTTACAAACCTATCGACTAACCGACACTACCGACTGTAGCGTAGGCATGAGCCAAATTTTGAATGGAATAAGTGACCTAGAAACGCCATAAACACTCTACTCAAATATAAATGTTGGAGATAAAGTGTTGATCAAAAATTTTGTATTTCCACATAAACTAACAACAAACTTTGATGTGACGGTATTAGGTAGAAATGGAAATGAAGTGAAAAAAATACAACAGCAGAAGACTCTATGTCTTTGCAGGACACATCTTCGACATCAACTAATCCATCAACAGCAGTTTCTTCAGAGAAGACGGCAACCGGTCAGGCAAGGGACTACATAATGAAGTTGAAATTGAAAAAAATAGGAGGGATGGTGAAACACTGATATGATCTAGTAGGGACAACCTGTGAAAACAGCTGATTGATTTTAAGTATTCTTTAGCATTTTGAGTTACATAACATTACGTAATATACTCTGTGAATTAAAGTATTTAATTTGTTAATAAAACAATATTTTATTGAAAATTTTATAGTTTTCATGGATAATTGTACAAAAAACACTGCACAACAGTTCGCAAAAATAGTTTCCTTTTTATGAACGCAATCCTTTTCCGGAAAAGATAATGTTACCGATAATTATAAATCAGATTTGCTACTAGTATATTGCTTCTGTATTAAAGACGTGCACAGTTACAACTGTTCGCACATGTTTCAGTGTGTATACTGAACTGAGTGCGTATAGATGAGTGGTTTCGTGTTTCAGTTATAAGTTGGTGTTGTTATTATTTGTAGGAGTTGTGGTGTGAATGGATAAAAAGAGAATGAGAAAAACATATTGGTTTTACTATATTTCTCACAAGCAAATACTTGTAGTTGATGGTGGAATACATACAATATGTAACTTATGGTATTTATAAAAATTCTATCTACGGATGAGTTGTAGTAGGTACTGATTTCAAGCAATGTACAAATCTTTCTATTGTCTCATATTGGTAATTATTTGTTCGCAGATTTTGTATTAATTTTTCATATTGTAATACAACAGGTTGTCAACAATAACATAAATAAGAAATAATAAATAAATATAAAAACAATGATTTTTAAGTATCTTTTTTTATTAATTCAGGTAAACTTAGCAATTTTTCCGGTAACAGTTTTTTAGTATGATATTATTTAACGATTTCTCAAGTTTAAAAAAAAAAACAAAATAATAAGGCAAACTTTTCAGGTAACAAAAAATTCAGTCTTTTAAACATAAACGTACTAACACTAAAAATTCAGTATTTTAAACAAAATATACTAGGTATTATATAAACAGGAAAACTTAACGACTTTTCAGATAACAAAAACCTTTAAACTTAAACATACATATTATATATACAAACATATTATATATACAAAATTCTAATCTTTGAATGACAAACAAAATAGAAATAAGAATTAAGTTAAAATTAATACAAGTCAATAAATACCATAGATGGGCACTTTGCAGTACCAGTAAAAGTTCAGTAAAAATTGATTTTTACTGATTACTGAAAAAAATTACAGTATTCAGTAAATTTTTACTGGTAATGAAATTTAGGTTGCATTTTTACTGATTACTGAAAAAAATCAGTATTCAGTAATATTTTACTGTTTACTGAAAAAAAATCAGTATTCAGTAAATTTTACTGGTTACGGAAAAAACTGCAGTAAATCAGTAAATTTTTACGTTTCTAATAATAGATGTTATTAGTAGAAATATTTATATATTTGTAAAAAACCAAAATTAAAATAATGTCAAATATGAATTAATAAAAGATGTAGCCCACTGGGTTTGAACCGACGACCACCCGATTTCTGATCGCCGTTGTACTCACAACACCATCGAAATATTTATTTAAATAATACTAAAAATAAATACTAATTTATTTTTTATTCGTGTGAAAAACAGTTCTAAAAATAAATATATAAATAAATAGGCAAATTGACAAAAAGTAACTGTTCATTTTTTTTGTTAACATACATGTTTTGATTTTTTATTTTAAAGAATAGGTTCAGGTTTTCTTTCAATGCTCAAGTCTTCTTTATACTGTTTCATGGATTTGTTGAACCAGGCAGAAGTTTTGGGTGAAATAGTGTGTAAATTAAGAATAAAAATATTATTCTTGTTTTTGAGTTTTATTATAACTGAACTTTATTTTCAAAAAATGTAATATTTATAACTTAAATTAATTTACAAAAGTGCTTAAGTTAAAAATACAAAAGAATTAATAAAAAAATGTTTAGTAAGCAAAAAATGTTTTTAAATAGAATTATGTTAAAGTAAGTAGTTTATTGACATTAAATAAAAGTAAAAGAGATTGATAAGCAGTTTTGTTGTTCAAATAAGTTCAACAACCCATAATTTGTTGCACTTGCTAAAAAAAGACATTAAAAAGAATAAGAGAAATAAAGAAAATATTTTGTTGTTAACTTTATTGTTAACTCTTCCCCCTTTAAATGCAAACGTCCCCGTTTGCAGTAAAACTTGTTTGGCAATCTTCCGTTCCATTGAATTCTACTATCTCTGGTTTCTTAATTTCAGAATAGATCGGTAAAGTATTATTTTTCTTGGAATTAATTTTGTATTTCATTTTGGTAGCAAATTTGAGAGCTATTTTGATTATAATAATCACGCATATGATTATGGCTACTGTGCTCTCCCATAAATTTACAAGTAGTATGTTTATGTACCTTCTGGCTCAATTATTTCATACAAATTTTGGAGCATGCATAGCTGTAAAAGAGTAAAAACATTGCAGCATTGTGAAATGAATTGTGTGCGATCGGTCTTTAGGTTTGTAACATGTATTATGAAAAGGTATTGCTTTTTAATGTGTATGTGTGTTTGTGTGTGTTAAAATTTGGGAGAATGCATATCTGGAAAAGAATTAAATCATTTTAATTTTAAATTTTTCCCTACAAATTTGGGATCATACCTGCTTATTCTTGTTCATTTTATTTGTATTGCTTTTCAAACGAATGGTTGGACGGACAGAATGAGTGTGTGCACGTTTCGTCATCTACATCCCAGAGTACAAGTAGACTGTAATGTTAAAATGTATATACGTATGTACGAATGTTTGGACGGACAGAATGAGTGTGTGCGTAACATGTAATGTGTATGATCGTTTTTTTTTAATAGTAAATTCTTGGCACGTATTGCTCATGATCACAGGTAGAAGAAATAGAAATATAAACTAATAAGAAAGGGTAGGTTGGTTGTGCGGTTGTTTTTAATTTGATGAGAAAGAAATGTATAGTTGTGCCTGTGGGTTTTTTTCACGCATAAGTATAAGTAATATCTGTTTTCACATAATTGAATTTACTGATTGATCTACAACACCCCAGAGTATAAATAGACTTGTTTTTAAGGATTTAGAATTTTTTAGTTTTACTGTTTTAAATAAATGAAATTATAGAATAAAGGGATTAATTAAAACAAATTAGTTTTTTATTTTTTGAAAATTTTATTACATATTTTTTTTTCAGATTTTTACAGATTCGAATTTAAAAATACGTTTATACAGATTAAATAACTTAAGTGTTAACAAATATTGTGTATAGAATGTTTGACATCAACAAATGTTGAGAGTTTGTGAATAAGTATTTTCACAATAATACAAACGTATGACATATTAATAAATAAAAATGGATTACTTATTTTACTAATGTTACATATTCTTAGTTCATTTATAAGTTTCATAAATAAATCTATATGTTTTATTAATAATTCTTCCAATTCAGCTGATGTTACCATTTTTGTTCCCCTTCTTTAAAAATTTAATAGTAGGTTGTGTTAGTGCGGGACGATGTACTCTGCATTATTTCATTTTAATTTATATTTATTGAATAAAAATTTTAAACACAAGTGCCCACAATTAAATGTATTAAATTTTTGTTTTCGTTCATAATTATATTCAATAGGAAATTTTAAGTAGTTGACAATCTCAAGTGGTGGTTGTAACTTTCCAAAGCTATCAAAGTATTCCTTATAGTTGTGGTTTTTATAATATGCTACCCAATGTGTTCCCATACCATTTGTATTATCTAAATTAACAATACCGCATTCTTGTTTGAATGGTTTTTCAGGTAAAGAATCACGCATGAAAACACCCCTAAAATGTTTGAGATGTCTTCCATATTTATTCAAATCCAAATCTGTTAATGGGCGATTGGGAAGGTTATCTAATAGTTTTTTGGAGCTGGACTATAATAGAGACCATATCCAGTTTTATATGGTTTGAGGTACAACCCTTTACCCATTGCAATTGATTCCATATATCTATTATGACGGTTAGCTTCAGCCAATTGTTCTTTTCCATTTTTGATAGCATTTACTGCTTTGACAATAGCGGATCCTCCACTTGCCAAACCACCAAGCGCTGACAATGCTGTTAGTACGGGAATAAGTGGAAGAAATCCTCCAATTTTCGGTACAGGTATAACTCTCGGTATTATAATGTCTGCTCGCTTTTTCCCTTTAAAATTTGAATGAATAGCCTTTTGAGCTATTTTAACAGCATCATTTATATCAAGGGGTTTCTGTTCTTTCAATTGTTTTAAAGTTTTTCTCACAGTAGCTGTGAATAATTTCTTATTACACTTATTCATTTTTCCTTTTCTTTTCTTATGTCTCTGCTCCTTCAAACCTAATCCAAATTTCACTTTAGCTTTCATAGCGTTTGTCACAAACCACGCGTTAGCACGTTCTTTAATATCACTATCTTTAGATTTAACTCGTTGCCAGGCTTTTTCAGCTAATATTTGATCTGCTTGATGTCTTGTGTCTATATCTTTTGATTGTGAATATGCAATATCGTGCACTCTACAAGCTGCGTCTAATAAATTTATACCCTTATCTCCTCTTGCTAAACGTTTTTCAAGTTTTGTACCAGGTCCACAAAACAGATAACCAGGTAGATGTAATTCAACAGGTACTTTATTTATTAAGTTGTTTACAAATCCTCTTCTCATCTTACACTGGCTGAGGTTTTGTTTTGACCCTAGATTATAACAAATTTTTTTTTCGTTACTTTTATACCTCTTCGCAAAAATAGCTGAAATCAAGACGATCTCCTATATATACAGCAATTTATATGATTTCAGTATGTTAATTTTTTGATATTGATTTTGATCTGCTTTGTATCTGATCACGATCTACTTTACATCTGATCACGATCTGCTTTGTATCTGCTCACGATCTACTTTATATCTGATAACGATCTACTTTTTTGGTTTTTGGTTTTGTATATTTTAATTTAATTTTTTTATAATTTTTTTTGTCATTACCAGGTTTTAGATAAACATGTTCTACCTCAATGTTTAAATTGTTTATTTGATCAGCTAGATCATCATATATTTGTGTTATATATTTTTCGATTACAATATTTTTGTTTTTATGGTTATATTTATTAAAACTTTCTCCAAATTTATTAATATAAGACATCTCTTTCACTCTTCTAATAAATTATGTTAGATTCTTTAAGTTCTTCGATAAAAGAGATTATTTCGTTTTGATGATTGTTGTGGCCAGCACCTTCCGATGAAAGAAGTAAACGTAGTCTGTCAACTAGTTCATTAGGATCATCCCAATGTATGTAATTTGATTTCAGATTATTTTGTAATTTTAGCATTAAACCACTGCCTTTTGTTAAAATGTTTGTTGTTGTTTCAAATAAATGTTTAATTATTCGTATATATTTGAAGGCTCGTGTTCCTTTCACTTGTTCATTAGGTTCATAGCGACGTTTATGTGCATTGGTATTAATTAAAATCTCTTTATATTTTTTCAAATCATTTTTAGAATAATGGAGAGGTTTTTTATGAAATACTAGTTCAAATAATCCAGGCGTCATTTTCAATTTCATATTCCCTATCTGCATAGTATTATCTCTATTAAATATTAATTTTTCCTTGCCATATCTCCAACTACCGTCTACATCTTGATTAAAACCATAAATTTTATCCAATTGCTTATTATTAATAAGTGTTTGTATATTTTCAAATAATGGAGAGCTTTTCGTCAGCTTTAAACATTGTTTTCTTTCCAAGTTTTTGATACATGTACTTGATACAGGTCTATTATGGTCCATAGTTTTTTTCACCATCATTATCATCAGTTGAAATATTTTCATACTGAAAATCGTTATTATCACCGTTTACATCATCGTAATCATCGTCATCATCAATAGTGTTGTCCTATAGCCTTATGCTTATCTTCAAGTTTTCCGATGATTTCATTATCAGCATTTACGTCATAATAATCGTCATCATCATCTATAGTGTTGTCTACATCCTTATACTTATGCTCAAGTTTTGGGATGTTTTCATTATCATCATTTACATCATCATAATCATCGTCATCATTAATAGTGTTGTCTATATCCTTATATTTATCTTTAAGTTTTCCAATGATTTTTTTAAGTGGTTTTGTTATTGGTTGAAAGGTATCTTCTAATAAATTAACTCTATCTATTTAATTCAGTTTAATATTTTTTAACTTTTTCTTTAGAACAGCCCTTGTCTTTACAAGATCTTCAACACTTTATTATGGTAATTTTTAGACATTTTAATAATTTTTTTATTGAATTTGATCTGGTTATGATCTGCTCGCTATCTGATTATGATCTGCTTTGTATCTGATTACGATCTGCTTTATATCTGATCACGAACTGCTTGCTATCTGGTCACGATCTGATTTATACCTGATCACGATCTGCTTGATGGCTTGTGTCTATATCCATTGATTTTGAGTACGCTATATCGTGCTTTCTACAATCTGCATCAATAAATTATTCCTTTATTTCCTTTATTCTTGCTATTCGTTTTGAAGTTCTGTATCAGGTCCACAAAAATGATAACCAGGTGGATGTAATTCAACATATAATTTGTTTATTAAGTGTCTACAATCTTCTTCCAATCTTACACTGATTAGGTGTTTTTCTTTTGACTGTAGTTTATAACCATTTTTTTCATTACTTTCATACCTCTTCGCATGAAACACTACACCAGCTATACTAGCAAGCTATACCAGCTATACCTGCTATACCAGCTATACCAGCTATATCAGCTATACCAGCTATACTAGCAAGCTATACAATCTGTACTAGCTATACTAGCAAGCTGTACAATCTGTACTAGCTATACTAGCAAGCTATACAATCTGTACTAGCTATACTAGCAAGCTGTACAATCTGTACTAGCTATACTAGCAAGCTGTACAATCTGTACTAGCTATACTAGCAAGCTATACAATCTGTACTAGCTATACTAGCAAGCTTTACAGTCTGTACTAGCTATACTAGCAAGCTGTACAATCTGTACTAGCTATACTAGCAAGCTGTACTAGCTATACTAGCTATACTAGCAAGCTGTACAATCTGTACTAGCTATACTAGCAAGCTGTACAATCTGTACTAGCTATACTAGCAAGCTATACAATCTGTACTAGCTACACTAGCAAGCTGTAGTAGCTATATCAGCTATACCAGCTATACCTGCTATACCTGCTATACCAGCTATACCAGCTATACCTGCTATACCAGCTATACCTGCTATACCTGCTATACCAGCTATACCAGCTATACCACCTATACCTGCTATACCTGCTATACCAGCTATATCAGCTATACCTGCTATATCAGCTATACCAGCTATACCTGCTATACCTGCTATACCAGCTATATCAGCTATACCAGCTACATCAGCTATACCAGCTATAGCAGCTACATCAGCTATATCAGCTATACCAGCTATACCAACTATACCAGCTATACCAGCTATACCAGCTGTACCAGCTATACCAGCTATAGCAGCTACATCAGCTATATCAGCTATACCAGCTATAGCAGCTACATCAGCTATATCAGCTATAGCAGCTACATCAGCTATATCAGCTATACCAGCTATACCAGCTATACCAGCTATATCAGCTATACCTGCTATACCTGCTATACCTGCTATACCAGCTATACCAGCTATACCAGCTATACCAGCTATACCAGCTATGTCAGCTATACCAGCTTGCTAGTACAGCTAGTACAGCTTGCTAGTATAGCTAGTACAGCTTGCTAGTATAGCTAGTACAGATTGTACAGCTTGCTAGTATAGCTAGTACAGATTGTACAGCTTGCTAGTATAGCTAGTATAGCTAGTACAGCTTGCTAGTATAGCTAGTACAGATTGTACAGCTTGCTAGTATAGCTAGTACAGACTGTACAGCTTGCTAGTATAGCTAGTACAGATTGTATAGCTGGCTAGTATAGCTAGTACAGATTGTACAGCTTGCTAGTATAGCTAGTACAGATTGTACAGATTGTATAGCTTGCTAGTATAGCTAGTACAGATTGTACAGCTTGTTAGTATAGCTAGTACAGATTGTATAGCTTGCTAGTATAGCTGGTATAGCTGATATAGCTGGTATAGCTGGTATAGCAGGTATAGCTGGTATAGCTTGTTAGTATAGCTGGTGTAGTGTTTCATGCGAAGAGGTATGAAAGTAATGAAAAAAATGGTTATAAACTACAGTCAAAAGAAAAACACCTAATCAGTGTAAGATTGGAAGAAGATTTGTAGACAACTTAATAAACAAATTACATGTTGAATTACATCCACCTGGTTATCAGTTTTGTGAACCTGATGCAAAACTTCAAAACGAATAGCAAGAATAAAGGAAATAAAGGAATAATTTATTGGATGCAGATTGTAGAAAGCACGATATAGCGTACTCAAAATCAATGGATATAGACACAAGCCATCAAGCAGATCGTGATCAGGTATAAATCAGATCGTGACCAGATAGCAAGCAGTTCGTGATCAGATATAAAGCAGATCGTAATCAGATACAAAGCAGATCATAATCAGATAGCGAGCAGATCATAACCAGATCAAATTCAATAAAAAAATTATTATAATGTCTAAAAATTACCATAATAAAGTGTTGGAAGATCTTGTAAAGACAAGGGCTGTTCTAAAGAAAAAGTTAAAAAATATTAAACTGAATCAAATAGATAGAGTTAATTTATTAGAAGATACCTTTCAACCAATAACAAAACCACTTAAAAAAAACATTGGAAAACTTAAAGATAAATATAAGGATATAGACAACACTATTAATGATGACGATAATTATGATGATGTAAATGATGATAATGAAAACATCCCAAAACTTAAGCATAAGCATAAGGATGTAGACAACACTATAGATGATGATGACGATTATTATGACGTAAATGCTGATAATGAAATCATCGGAAAACTTGAAGATAAGCATAAGGATATAGACAACACTATTGATGATGACGATGATTATGATGATGTAAACGGTGATAATAACGATTTTCAGTATGAAAATATTTCAACTGATGATAATGATGGTGAAAAAAACTATGACCATAATAGACCTGTATCAAGTACATGTATCAAAAACTTGGAAAGAAAACAATGTTTAAAGCTGACGAAAAGCTCTCCATTATTTGAAAATATACAAACACTTATTAATAATAAGCAATTGGATAAAATTTATGGTTTTAATCAAGATGTAGATGGTAGTTGGAGATATGGCAAGGAAAAATTAATATTTAATAGAGATAATACTATGCAGATAGGGAATATGAAATTGAAAATGACGCCTGGATTATTTGAACTAGTATTTCATAAAAAACCTCTCCATTATTCTAAAAATGATTTGAAAAAATATAAAGAGATTTTAATTAATACCAATGCAGATAAACGTCGCTATGAACCTAATGAACAAGTGAAAGGAACACGAGCCTTCAAATATATACGAATAATTAAACATTTATTTGAAACAACAACAAACATTTTAACAAAAGGCAGTGGTTTAATGCTAAAATTACAAAATAATCTGAAATCAAATTACATACATTGGGATGATCCTAATGAACTAGTTGACAGACTACGTTTACTTCTTTCATCGGAAGGTGCTGGCCACAACAATCATCAAAACGAAATAATCTCTTTTATCGAAGAACTTAAACAATCTAACATAATTTATTAGAAGAGTGAAAGAGATGTCTTATATTAATAAATTTGGAGAAAGTTTTAATAAATATAACCATAAAAACAAAAATATTGTAATCGAAAAATATATAACACAAATATATGATGATCTAGCTGATCAAATAAACAATTTAAACATTGAGGTAGAACATGTTTATCTAAAACCTGGTAATGACAAAAAAAATTACAAAAAAATTAAATTAAAATATACAAAACCAAAAACCAAAAAAGTAGATCGTTATCAGATATAAATTAGATCGTGAGCAGATACAAAGCAGATCGTGATCAGATGTAAAGTAGATCGTGATCAGATACAAAGCAGATCAAAATCAATATCAAAAAATTAACATACTGAAATCATATAAATTGCTGTATATATAGGAGATCGTCTTGATTTCAGCTATTTTTGCGAAGAGGTATAAAAGTAACGAAAAAAAAATTTGTTATAATCTAGGGTCAAAACAAAACCTCAGCCAGTGTAAGATGAGAAGAGGATTTGTAAACAACTTAATAAATAAAGTACCTGTTGAATTACATCTACCTGGTTATCTGTTTTGTGGACCTGGTACAAAACTTGAAAAACGTTTAGCAAGAGGAGATAAGGGTATAAATTTATTAGACGCAGCTTGTAGAGAGCACGATATTGCATATTCACAATCAAAAGATATAGACACAAGACATCAAGCAGATCAAATATTAGCTGAAAAAGCCTGGCAACGAGTTAAATCTAAAGATAGTGATATTAAAGAACGTGCTAACGCGTGGTTTGTGACAAACGCTATGAAAGCTAAAGTGAAATTTGGATTAGGTTTGAAGGAGCAGAGACATAAGAAAAGAAAAGGAAAAATGAATAAGTGTAATAAGAAATTATTCACAGCTACTGTGAGAAAAACTTTAAAACAATTGAAAGAACAGAAACCCCTTGATATAAATGATGCTTTTAAAATAGCTCAAAAGGCTATTCATTCAAATTTTAAAGGGAAAAAGCGAGCAGACATTATAATACCGAGAGTTATACCTGTACCGAAAGTTGGAGGATTTCTTCCACTTATTCCCGTACTAACAGCATTGTCAGCGCTTGGTGGTTTGGCAAGTGGAGGATCCGCTATTGTCAAAGCAGTAAATGCTATCAAAAATGGAAAAGAACAATTGGCTGAAGCTAACCGTCATAATAGATATATGGAATCAATTGCAATGGGTAAAGGGTTGTACCTCAAACCATATAAAACTGGATATGGTCTCTATTATAGTCCAGCTCCAAAAAACTATTAGATAACCTTCCCAATCGCCCATTAACAGATTTGGATTTGAATAAATATGGAAGACATCTCAAACATTTTAGGGGTGTTTTCATGCGTGATTCTTTACCTGAAAAACCATTCAAACAAGAATGCGGTATTGTTAATTTAGATAATACAAATGGTATGGGAACACATTGGGTAGCATATTATAAAAACCACAACTATAAGGAATACTTTGATAGCTTTGGAAAGTTACAACCACCACTTGAGATTGTCAACTACTTAAAATTTCCTATTGAATATAATTATGAACGAAAACAAAAATTTAATACATTTAATTGTGGGCACTTGTGTTTAAAATTTTTATTCAATAAATATAAATTAAAATGAAATAATGCAGAGTACATCGTCCCGCACTAACACAACCTACTATTAAATTTTTAAAGAAGGGGAACAAAAATGGTAACATCAGCTGAATTGGAAGAATTATTAATAAAACATATAGATTTATTTATGAAACTTATAAATGAACTAAGAATATGTAACATTAGTAAAATAAGTAATCCATTTTTATTTATTAATATGTCATACGTTTGTATTATTGTGAAAATACTTATTCACAAACTCTCAACATTTGTTGATGTCAAACATTCTATACACAATATTTGTTAACACTTAAGTTATTTAATCTGTATAAACGTATTTTTAAATTCGAATCTGTAAAAATCTGAAAAAAAAATATGTAATAAAATTTTCAAAAAATAAAAAACTAATTTGTTTTAATTAATCCCTTTATTCTATAATTTCATTTATTTAAAACAGTAAAACTAAAAAATTCTAAATCCTTAAAAACAAGTCTATTTATACTCTGGGGTGTTGTAGATCAATCAGTAAATTCAATTATGTGAAAACAGATATTACTTATACTTATGCGTGAAAAAAACCCACAGGCACAACTATACATTTCTTTCTCATCAAATTAAAAACAACCGCACAACCAACCTACCCTTTCTTATTAGTTTATATTTCTATTTCTTCTACCTGTGATCATGAGCAATACGTGCCAAGAATTTACTATTAAAAAAAAAACGATCATACACATTACATGTTACGCACACACTCATTCTGTCCGTCCAAACATTCGTACATACGTATATACATTTTAACATTACAGTCTACTTGTACTCTGGGATGTAGATGACGAAACGTGCACACACTCATTCTGTCCGTCCAACCATTCGTTTGAAAAGCAATACAAATAAAATGAACAAGAATAAGCAGGTATGATCCCAAATTTGTAGGGAAAAATTTAAAATTAAAATGATTTAATTCTTTTCCAGATATGCATTCTCCCAAATTTTAACACACACACACACACACACATACACATTAAAAAGCATTACCCGTGTGGTAGCGGGTTAGAATTCTACCACAGTGGTTCCCTGCTTGTCGTAAAAGGCGACTAAATGGGAGGGCAGGGGTAGAGGGTGCGGATGAAAAGTCTAGCATATACCCAATGACGCTCACGCTTCAAAGCGAAACAATGCCGCTCAAAGCATTGAACTACCGTGGTATCACGTTAGCACCGTGGGAATCACAGACCGTCATGCGTGTGACCACGCTCCTAACGGATGTGGACGATTGGAGCCTAGTCGTATAGGCATCAGAATTGATACCAGTAAGATTCTGATTATGGCATACTGGACTACGCTGAAACATTATGATTTGATGACATGGGCTGGCGGATGGGGTATTCTGTTACCAATATGTACTGGAGTGAAACCTGGTACAGACGGCTTTCAGGCTAATACACCATCTGTCTCCGTCCCGTTAAAACCTGGCAAGCCTTGGAGAACGATCTTGGACTCGTCCTGTTGAGTTGGGGTGTAGGGGCAGTTAAGTAATTCTTCTGTTTAGCTCCCGGTCTGGCTCTGAACACAAGCTCTCATGAGGACTTGTGTCAACCCTCGCATGGCCTCCCTGCATTGCAAAGATAACCATGGGACCACAACAAGGCTAACTACACAACGAATCCAAGATAACGGCTCCAAGTTGGGACCCAATAGAATGGAATATATAACAAACATTTCACACAACCCTACAGGCGCTAATTCTCCAGCCGGCACCGAAGGTGCAAAGGAGACCCAGCAGGACAGCCCTTTCCTGAATCCTTTCCGGAGAGCTTCGAGATTACTCCACTCACCACCGCTGAGGCAGAACGGCGAGCGATCGCGCTCGTCACCACCGGAGTTGCAGAGGAACAAGGATCCTGAAAAAGAGGTGGATGATTTCACCAAACTAGGCGATAAAATTTCTGAACTCGTGGAGATGATGGGCGGAGGAAGGAGGTCCATACACCAAGCGATGCGCGATTTAGTGGCTTCTATATCGTCACTATATCAGCAAGCCGCTAAGGATAAAGTTGCGGAACAAGAGAAAAGGATCAGAACTAATGATAGAAGCACGCAGACGAGCCTTCAACAGCAGACACCTTGTGTTTCCAAGAGGCAGAGAGAAGAATTGGGAAAACCTAGGAGAACACCTCCGAAGAGGACCAGACCAATTCAACTGGAGGGATCAATTGACCTTACTTCAAAAATTGGAGGCAATGATACGAAGAAAGGAGCAGTAAGTACTAATGAAGATGTAATAAATCGGGATGCTGAAGTACCGGGTACCGGAGTGGAAATGAGCACAGAGCCCAATGATTGGGTGCTCAAGACAAGGAAGCGCAAAAAGCCCCCAAGACCGAATGCAATGATAATAAAACCCACGGAGAAGCTCTCATTTGCAGACATCCTGAGGAAGGTTAGGAATGCCCCGGAGCTTAAGTCAGTTGGCGAAGACGTTCACCTTGTTAAGAAAACACAAAAGGGTGAAATTCTGCTGGAATTTAGAAGATCGGCTGAGGCGTCTACAGAAACTCACCAATCCAAATTGAAGACCATATTGTCCGATGATATAGAGGTCAGGACGATAACTCAGGAGACAACATTTGAACTGCGATACCTGGACGAGGTTACCACGGAAGATGAAATAATAACCGCTTGGAGAGAACAAATAGGAGATTTACACCCATCTGCTATCAGGGCGATAAGAAGTGCTCCAGGGGGTACCCGGACGGCAATAATTGTAATACCAACGAAGCTGGCTAGCAGGGCCGAAGAGGTAAGCAAACTGCGTGTCGGGTGGACAGTTTGCCGGTTAATGAGGAAAGTTCTCCCAAGGAGATGCTACAAATGCCTAGAATTCGGGCACGTAGCTAGAAATTGCCGCAGTAGGAGTGATTGGTCAAAACACTGCTTCAAGTGCGGAGGGCAAGACCACCTTGCCAAAACTTGTAGTGGTGACCCTCACTGCCTACTCTGTAGGAGCGATCGTAATGTGGACTCAAAACATGTCACGGGGGGACCTAAGTGTCCACAGTACCTGGCAGCTCGGCGGAGGATGATGAACATAGGAAAATGAGGATCTTGCAGCTGAATTTGAACCACTGCGAAGCGGCGCAGGAGCTTCTTAAGCAGACAGTCCGGGAGCAGAAAATAGACCTTACGATTTTGAGTGAACACTATAGGGCACCTGACAATCAGCGTTGGGCTACCAGTAAATGCAACAAGGCAGCGATATGGTCATGCGGTAAATTCCCAGTGGGAAATGTTGACAACAGGAGAGAAGGCTTTGTGAAATGCACTGTTAATGGAGTACATTTCTTCAGCTGTTATCTCCCCCCCAGCTTATCAATGGAGGAGTACAGACTCAGATTGGACGACATCGTTCGCGAGGCCAGAAATCTAAGACCCGTGGTGATTGCCGGGGACTTTAATGCATGGGCAGTGGAATGGGGTTCAGCGTACACGAACCAAAGAGGTGAGAGCCTGCTTGACGCATTTGCAACTCTGGAGGTTGTCTTACTCAACTGTGGGCAGATTGATACATTCTCGAGAAATGGAAGGAGTTCTAAGATTGACTTAACATTCATCAGCGATACACTGGCAACGACATCGAATTGGACTGTGTCCGATGTCTACACTCATAGCGATCATCGGGCGATCATTTTTGATATCCAGGAACGCGCTGCAGTGAACCCCATTACTGCCGCCCCTCCTAATCCCTTGTGGAGGGACTCTACTTTTGATGAGGAAACCTTTGTTCTCGCGATGAGCGACATTCGGGTGACCGGAAGCGCAAACAACATGGCGGTGGAACTTATGCGCTGTATAACGGAAGCCTGCAGCGCGTCTATGTCGCGGAAGTCTCACCTGCCAGGCAGGAAACACGTTTATTGGTGGAACGCGGAGATAGCTGAATTAAGAAGGAAATGTAATAGAGCGCGGAGGATATTCCAGAGAGCAAGGGGTCGCAATGACTTCATAGAACTTCGGGAAAGATACAAAGTGCTCAGAGCCAACCTTAACTGGGCCATTGACAGGAGCAAACGAAGGTGCTATAGGGAAATGTGTGCCGATTTGGATGAAAATCCCTGGGGCACGGGATATAAGGTGGTAATGAGGAAGCTGAATTGCTTTCGACCACCGGCCACGGAAAGCGCGGAGAAGCTGCAGTCAATTGTTGAAGGCCTCTTTCCGGAGAGGGCCGAGATCACGTATGCTGTGCGAGACAGTATGTCGCACGATGACATTCCTGAAGTCAGCGGCCAGGAATTCGATGCAGTCTGGAAGGAAATGAAACTCAGGAAGGCTCCGGGAATTGATGGAATCCCAAACGTCGCACTTAAGGTGGCTATAGAGAACAACGTTGAGGTGTTTAGGAAAGTATTTGATACATGCATTCAGGAGAGGAAATTCCCAAGGATATGGAAGCGACAGAGGTTGGTTCTCATCCCGAAGGGCAACGGTGCGCAGGATGCAACAGGTTACCGCCAACTTTGTATGATTGATACCGTAGGTAAACTGCTGGAGAAGATAATATGTAGAAAACTCGAAACGATATTGGAGAGAGACCGCCTGTCGGATCGCCAATTTGGCTTCCGAAAAGGGCGCTCCACAGTGGACGCAATGGAGGCGGTCATTACCGTAGCGAAAGAGGCCATCAGCGGTGACCGCTGGTTTGAAGGTGATAAGGAGTATTGCGCAATCATCACCCTGGATGTCAAAAACGCATTCAATTCGGCAGATTGGGACGCCACCCTGGCTGCACTTGATGAGAGGAGCGTACCTGGATATTTGATGGAACTCATAGTGGACTACTTTAAGGATAGGGTACTTTTGTATGATACAGACGAAGGCAGAAAGTCATACGCTATAACAGCAGGGGTACCACAGGGTTCGGTGCTGGGCCCAATACTATGGAACGCCATGTATGATGGTGTACTGAGGCTTAGGCTTCATACGGGCGCACAAATATTCGGATTTGCGGACGATATAGCCCTCGTGGTGAGGGGTAAACACCTTGATAATTTGGAACGAACGTCCAATGCGGCAGTTAGCAGAGTTAGAAGCTGGATCGCGAGTATAGGTCAGTAGTATGTTTATGCCGCTTCTAGGGCACTTATTTCATACAAAATTTGGCTCATGCCTACGCTACAGTCGGTAGTGTCGGTTAGTCGATAGGTTTGTAACATGTAATGTGAAAATTTATATACGTATGCATGAATGATTGGACGGACAGAATGAGTGTGTGCGTAACATGTAATGTGTATGATCGTTTTTTAATAGTAAATTCTTACCACGTATTATCATACTCAATGCTGAAAAAATAGAAAAGGGATCTACACCTATATAGTTGTTGTGTGTTTTTTATTTTTTTGTATGATTTAATTAGAAGGATCTTTAATTTTAAATGTGATAAGAAAGAGTAGGTTGGTTGTGCGGTTGTTTTTTATTTTTTGTATATTTAATTAGAAGGATCTGTAATTTTAAGATGATAACAAATTCTTGACACGCACTGCTCATGATCACAGGTAGAAGAAATAGAAATATAAACTAATAAGAAAGGGTAGGTTGGTTGTGCGGTTGTTTTTAATTTGATGAGAAAGAAATGTATAGTTGTGCCTGTGGGTTTTTTTTTTTTTTTTTCACGTATAAGTATAAGTAATATCTGTTTTCACATAATTGAATTTACTGATTGATCTACAACACCCCAGAGAATAAATAGACTTGTTTTTAAGGATTTAGAATTTTTTAGTTTTACTGTTTTAAATAAATAAAATTATACAATAATGAGACTAATTAAAACAAATTAGTTTTTTTATTTTTTGAAAATTTTATTACATATTTCTTTGTTCAGATTTTTACAGATTCGAATTTAAAAATACGTTTATACAGATTAAATAACTTAAGTGTTAACAAATATTGTGTATAGAATGTTTGACATCGACAAATGTTGAAGGATTGTGAATAAGTATTTTCACAATAATACAAACGTATGACATATTAATACATACAAATGGATTACTTATTTTACTAATGTTACATATTCTTAGTTCATTTATAAGTTTCATAAATAAATCTATATGCTCTTTATCAATCTGATTACTATGTTTTGTTAATAAATAGTTCTTCCAATTCAGCTGATGTTACCATTTTTGTTCCCCTTCTTTAAAAATTTAATAGTAGGTTGTGTTAGTGCGGGACGATGTACTCTGCATTATTTCATTTTAATTTATATTTATTGAATAAAAATTTTAAACACAAGTGCCCACAATTAAATGTATTAAATTTTTGTTTTCGTTCATAATTATATTCAATAGGAAATTTTAAGTAGTTGACAATCTCAAGTGGTGGTTGTAACTTTCCAAAGCTATCAAAGTATTCCTTATAGTTGTGGTTTTTATAATATGCTACCCAATGTGTTCCCATACCATTTGTATTATCTAAATTAACAATACCGCATTCTTGTTTGAATGGTTTTTCAGGTAAAGAATCACGCATGAAAACACCCCTAAAATGTTTGAGATGTCTTCCATATTTATTCAAATCCAAATCTGTTAATGGGCGATTGGGAAGGTTATCTAATAGTTTTTTGGAGCTGGACTATAATAGAGACCATATCCAGTTTTATATGGTTTGAGGTACAACCCTTTACCCATTGCAATTGATTCCATATATCTATTATGACGGTTAGCTTCAGCCAATTGTTCTTTTCCATTTTTGATAGCATTTACTGCTTTGACAATAGCGGATCCTCCACTTGCCAAACCACCAAGCGCTGACAATGCTGTTAGTACGGGAATAAGTGGAAGAAATCCTCCAATTTTCGGTACAGGTATAACTCTCGGTATTATAATGTCTGCTCGCTTTTTCCCTTTAAAATTTGAATGAATAGCCTTTTGAGCTATTTTAAAAGCATCATTTATATCAAGGGGTTTCTGTTCTTTCAATTGTTTTAAAGTTTTTCTCACAGTAGCTGTGAATAATTTCTTATTACACTTATTCATTTTTCCTTTTCTTTTCTTATGTCTCTGATCCTTCAAACCTAATCCAAATTTCACTTTAGTTTTCATAGCGTTTGTCACAAACAACGCGTTAGCACGTTCTTTAATATCACTATCTTTAGATTTAACTCGTTGCCAGGCTTTTTCAGCTAATATTTGATCTGCTTGATGTCTTGTGTCTATATCTTTTGATTGTGAATATACAATATCGTGCTCTCTACAAGCTGCGTCTAATAAATTTATACCCTTATCTCCTCTTGCTAAACGTTTTTCAAGTTTTGTACCAGGTCCACAAAACTGATAACCAGGTAGATGTAATTCAACAGGTACTTTATTTATTAAGTTGTTTACAAATCCTCTTCTCATCTTACACTGGCTGGGGTTTTGTTTTGACTGTAGATTATAACAAATTTTTTCGTTACTTTTATACCTCTTCGCAAAAATAGCTGAAATCAAGACGATCTCCTATATATACAGCAATTTATATGATTTCAGTATGTTAATTTTTTGATATTGATTTTGATCTGCTTTGTATCTGATCACGATCTACTTTACATCTGATCACGATCTGCTTTGTATCTGCTCACGATCTACTTTATATCTGATAACGATCTACTTTTTTAGTTTTGTCTATTTTATTTTAATTTTTTTTATTTTTTTTTGACATTACCATGTTTTAGGTATACATGTTCTACCTCAATGTTTAAATTGTTTATTTGATCAGCTAGATCATCATGTATTTGTGTTATATGTTTTTCGATTACGATATTTTTGTTTTTATGGTTATATTTATTAAAACCTTCTCCAAATTTATTAATATAAGACATTTCTTTCACTCTTCTAATAAATTATGTTAGCTTCTTTAAGTTCTTCGATAATAGAGATTATTTCGTTTTGATGATTGTTGTGACCAGAACCTTCCGATGAAAGAAGTAAACGTAGTCTGTCAACTAGTTCATTAGGATCATCCCAATGTATGTAATTTGATCTCAGATTATTTTGTAATTTTAGCATTAAACCACTGCCTTTTGTTAAAATGTTTGTTGTTGTTTCGAATAAACGTTTAATTATTCGTATATATTTGAAGCCTCGTGTTCCTTTCACTTGTTCATTAGGTTCATAGCGACGTTTATGTGCATTGGTATTAATTAAAATCTCTTTATATTTTTTCAAATCATTTTTAGAATAATGGAGAGGTTTTTTATGAAATACTAGTTCAAATAATCCAGGCGTCATTTTCAATTTCATATTCCCTATCTGCATAGTATTATCTCTATTAAATATTAATTTTTCCTTGCCATATCTCCAACTACCGTCTACATCTTGATTAAAACCATAAATTTTATCCAATTGCTTATTATTAATAAGTGTTTGTATATTTTCAAATAATGGAGAGCTTTTCGTCAGCTTTAAACATTGTTTTCTTTCCAAGTTCTTGATACATGTACTTGATACAGCTCTATTATGGTCATAGTTTTTTTCACCATCATTATCATCAGTTGAAATATTTTCATACTGAAAATCGTTTACATCATCATAATCATCGCCATCATCAATAGTGTTGTCTATATCTTTATGCTTATCTTCAAGTTTTTCGATGATTTCATTATCACCATTTTCATCATAATAATCATCATCATCATCAATAGTGTTGTCTGTATCCGTATGCTTATCTTCGAGTTTTCCAATGATTTCATTATCACCATTTACGTCATAATAATCTTCGTCATCATCTATAGTGTTGTCTACATCCTTATGCTTATATTCAAGTTTTGGGATGTTTTCATTATCATCATTTACATCATCATGATCATCGTCATCATTAATAGTGTTGTCTATATCCTTACATTTATCTTTAAGTTTTCCAATGATTTTTTTAAGTGGTTTTGTTATTGGTTGAAAGGTATCTTCTAATAAATTAACTCTATCTATTTGATTCAGTTTAATATTTTTTAACTTTTTCTTTAGAACAGCCCTTGTCTTTACAAGATCTTCCAACACTTTATTATGGTAATTTTTAGACATTATAATAATTTTTTTATTGAATTTGATCTGGTTATGATCTGCTTTGTATCTGATTACGATCTGCTTTATATCTGATCACGAACTGCTTGCTATCTGGTCACGATCTGATTTATACCTGATCACGATCTGCTTGATGGCTTGTGTCTATATCCATTGATTTTAAGTACGCTATATCGTGCTTTCTACAATCTACATCCAATAAATTATTCCTTTATTTCCTTTATTCTTGCTATTCGTTTTGAAGTTTTGTATCAGGTCCACAAAACTGATAAACAGGTGGATGTAATTCAACATATAATTTGCTTATTAAGTTGTCTACAAATCTTCTTCCAATCTTACACTGATTAGGTGTTTTTCTTTTGACTGTAGTTTATAACCATTTTTTTTTTCATTACTTTCATACCTCTTCGCATGAAACACTACACCAGCTATACCTGCTATACCAGCTGTACAATCTATACTAGCTATACTAGCAAGCTGTACAATCTGTACTAGCTATACTAGCAAGCTGTACTAGCTATACTAGCAAGCTGTACATTCTGTACTAGCTATACTAGCAAGCTGTACTAGCTATACTAGCAAGCTATACAATCTGTACTAGCTATACTAGCAAGCTGTAGTAGCTATGTCAGCTATAGCTGGTATACCAGCTATACCAGCTATACCAGCTATACCAGCTATACCAGCTATATCAGCTATACCAGCTATACCAGCTATACCAGCTATACCAGCTATACCAGCTATACCAGCTATATCAGCTATATCAGCTATACCTGCTATACCAGCTATACCAGCTATACCTGCTATACCTGCTATACCAGCTATACCAGCTATACCTGCTATACCTGCTATACCAGCTATACCAGCTATATCAGCTATATCAGCTATACCAGCTATACCAGCTATACCAGCTATACCTGCTATATCAGCTATACCAGCTATACCAGCTATATCAGCTATATCAGCTATACCAGCTATACCAGCTATACCAGCTATACCTGCTATATCAGCTATACCAGCTATACCAGCTATACCTGCTATATCAGCTATACCAGCTATATCAGCTATATACCAGCTATATACCAGCTATAGCTGATATAGCCGGTATATAGGTATAGCAGGTATAGCTGGAATAGCTGGTATATAGCTGGTATATACCAGCTATAGCTGATATAGCTGGTATATAGGTATAGCAGGTATAGCAGGTATAGCTGGTATAGCTGGTATAGCTGGTATAGCTGGTATAGCTGATATAGCTGGTATAGCTGGTATAGCTGGTATAGCTGGTATAGCTGGTATAGCTGGTATAGCTGGTATAGCAGGTATAGCTGACATAGCTACTACAGCTTGCTAGTATAGCTAGTACAGATTGTATAGCTTGCTAGTATAGCTAGTACAGCTTGCTAGTATAGCTAGTACAGAATGTACAGCTTGCTAGTATAGCTAGTACAGCTTGCTAGTATAGCTAGTACAGATTGTACAGCTTGCTAGTATAGCTAGTACAGCTTGCTAGTATAGCTAGTACAGATTGTACAGCTTGCTAGTATAGCTAGTACAGCTTGCTAGTATAGCTAGTACAGATTGTACAGCTTGCTAGTATAGCTAGTACAGATTGTACAGCTTGCTAGTATAGCTAGTACAGCTTGCTAGTATAGCTAGTACAGATTGTACAGCTTGCTAGTATAGCTAGTACAGATTGTACAGCTTGCTAGTATAGCTAGTACAGCTTGCTAGTATAGCTAGTATAGATTGTACAGCTTGCTAGTATAGCTAGTACAGATTGTACAGCTTGCTAGTATAGCTAGTATAGATTGTACAGCTGGTATAGCAGGTATAGCTGGTGTAGTGTTTCATGCGAAGAGGTATGAAAGTAATGAAAAAAAAAATGGTTATAAACTACAGTCAAAAGAAAAACACCTAATCAGTGTAAGATTGGAAGAAGATTTGTAGACAACTTAATAAACAAATTATATGTTGAATTACATCCACCTGTTTATCAGTTTTGTGGACCTGATACAAAACTTCAAAACGAATAGCAAGAATAAAGGAAATAAAGGAATAATTTATTGGATGTAGATTGTAGAAAGCACGATATAGCGTACTTAAAATCAATGGATATAGACACAAGCCATCAAGCAGATCGTGATCAGGTATAAATCAGATCGTGACCAGATAGCAAGCAGTTCGTGATCAGATATAAAGCAGATCGTAATCAGATACAAAGCAGATCATAATCAGATAGCGAGCAGATCATAACCAGATCAAATTCAATAAAAAAATTATTATAATGTCTAAAAATTACCATAATAAAGTGTTGGAAGATCTTGTAAAGACAAGGGCTGTTCTAAAGAAAAAGTTAAAAAATATTAAACTGAATCAAATAGATAGAGTTAATTTGTTAGAAGATACCTTTCAACCAATAACAAAACCACTTAAAAAAATCATTGGAAAACTTAAAGATAAATATAAGGATATAGACAACACTATTAATGATGACGATGATCATGATGATGTAAATGATGATAATGAAAACATCCCAAAACTTGAATATAAGCATAAGGATGTAGACAACACTATAGATGATGACGAAGATTATTATGACGTAAATGGTGATAATGAAATCATTGGAAAACTCGAAGATAAGCATACGGATACAGACAACACTATTGATGATGATGATGATTATTATGATGTAAATGGTGATAATGAAATCATCGAAAAACTTGAAGATAAGCATAAAGATATAGACAACACTATTGATGATGGCGATGATTATGATGATGTAAACGATTTTCAGTATGAAAATATTTCAACTGATGATAATGATGGTGAAAAAAACTATGACCATAATAGAGCTGTATCAAGTACATGTATCAAGAACTTGGAAAGAAAACAATGTTTAAAGCTGACGAAAAGCTCTCCATTATTTGAAAATATACAAACACTTATTAATAATAAGCAATTGGATAAAATTTATGGTTTTAATCAAGATGTAGACGGTAGTTGGAGATATGGCAAGGAAAAATTAATATTTAATAGAGATAATACTATGCAGATAGGGAATATGAAATTGAAAATGACGCCTGGATTATTTGAACTAGTATTTCATAAAAAACCTCTCCATTATTCTAAAAATGATTTGAAAAAATATAAAGAGATTTTAATTAATACCAATGCACATAAACGTCGCTATGAACCTAATGAACAAGTGAAAGGAACACGAGGCTTCAAATATATACGAATAATTAAACGTTTATTCGAAACAACAACAAACATTTTAACAAAAGGCAGTGGTTTAATGCTAAAATTACAAAATAATCTGAGATCAAATTACATACATTGGGATGATCCTAATGAACTAGTTGACAGACTACGTTTACTTCTTTCATCGGAAGGTTCTGGTCACAACAATCATCAAAACGAAATAATCTCTATTATCGAAGAACTTAAAGAAGCTAACATAATTTATTAGAAGAGTGAAAGAAATGTCTTATATTAATAAATTTGGAGAAGGTTTTAATAAATATAACCATAAAAACAAAAATATCGTAATCGAAAAACATATAACACAAATACATGATGATCTAGCTGATCAAATAAACAATTTAAACATTGAGGTAGAACATGTATACCTAAAACATGGTAATGTCAAAAAAAAATAAAAAAAATTAAAATAAAATAGACAAAACTAAAAAAGTAGATCGTTATCAGATATAAAGTAGATCGTGATCAGATACAAAGCAGATCAAAATCAATATCAAAAAATTAACATACTGAAATCATATAAATTGCTGTATATATAGGAGATCGTCTTGATTTCAGCTATTTTTGCGAAGAGGTATAAAAGTAACGAAAAAATTTGTTATAATCTACAGTCAAAACAAAACCCCAGCCAGTGTAAGATGAGAAGAGGATTTGTAAACAACTTAATAAATAAAGTACCTGTTGAATTACATCTACCTGGTTATCAGTTTTGTGGACCTGGTACAAAACTTGAAAAACGTTTAGCAAGAGGAGATAAGGGTATAAATTTATTAGACGCAGCTTGTAGAGAGCACGATATTGCATATTCACAATCAAAAGATATAGACACAAGACATCAAGCAGATCAAATATTAGCTGAAAAAGCCTGGCAACGAGTTAAATCTAAAGATAGTGATATTAAAGAACGTGCTAACGCGTTGTTTGTGACAAACGCTATGAAAACTAAAGTGAAATTTGGATTAGGTTTGAAGGATCAGAGACATAAGAAAAGAAAAGGAAAAATGAATAAGTGTAATAAGAAATTATTCACAGCTACTGTGAGAAAAACTTTAAAACAATTGAAAGAACAGAAACCCCTTGATATAAATGATGCTGTTAAAATAGCTCAAAAGGCTATTCATTCAAATTTTAAAGGGAAAAAGCGAGCAGACATTATAATACCGAGAGTTATACCTGTACCGAAAATTGGAGGATTTCTTCCACTTATTCCCGTACTAACAGCATTGTCAGCGCTTGGTGGTTTGGCAAGTGGAGGATCCGCTATTGTTAAAGCTGTAAATGCTATCAAAAATGGAAAAGAACTATTGGCTGAAGCTAACCGTCATAATAGATATATGGAATCAATTGCAATGGGTAAAGGGTTGTACCTCAAACCATATAAAACTGGATATGGTCTCTATTATAGTCCAGCTGCAAAAAACTATTAGATAACCTTCCCAATCGCCCATTAACAGATTTGGATTTGAATAAATATGGAAGACATCTCAAACATTTTAGGGGTGTTTTCATGCGTGATTCTTTACCTGAAAAACCATTCAAACAAGAATGCGGTATTGTTAATTTAGATAATACAAATGGTATGGGAACACATTGGGTAGCATATTATAAAAACCACAACTATAAGGAATACTTTGATAGCTTTGGAAAGTTACAACCACCACTTGAGATTGTCAACTACTTAAAATTTCCTATTGAATATAATTATGAACGAAAACAAAAATTTAATACATTTAATTGTGGGCACTTGTGTTTAAAATTTTTATTCAATAAATATAAATTAAAATGAAATAATGCAGAGTACATCGTCCCGCACTAACACAACCTACTATTAAATTTTTAAAGAAGGGGAACAAAAATGGTAACATCAGCTGAATTGGAAGAACTATTTATTAACAAAACATAGTAATCAGATTGATAAAGAGCATATAGATTTATTTATGAAACTTATAAATGAACTAAGAATATGTAACATTAGTAAAATAAGTAATCCATTTGTATGTATTAATATGTCATACGTTTGTATTATTGTGAAAATACTTATTCACAATCCTTCAACATTTGTCGATGTCAAACATTCTATACACAATATTTGTTAACACTTAAGTTATTTAATCTGTATAAACGTATTTTTAAATTCGAATCTGTAAAAATCTGAACAAAGAAATATGTAATAAAATTTTCAAAAAATAAAAAAACTAATTTGTTTTAATTAGTCTCATTATTGTATAATTTTATTTATTTAAAACAGTAAAACTAAAAAATTCTAAATCCTTAAAAACAAGTCTATTTATTCTCTGGGGTGTTGTAGATCAATCAGTAAATTCAATTATGTGAAAACAGATATTACTTATACTTATACGTGAAAAAAAAAAAAAAAAACCCACAGGCACAACTATACATTTCTTTCTCATCAAATTAAAAACAACCGCACAACCAACCTACCCTTTCTTATTAGTTTATATTTCTATTTCTTCTACCTGTGATCATGAGCAGTGCGTGTCAAGAATTTGTTATCATCTTAAAATTACAGATCCTTCTAATTAAATATACAAAAAATAAAAAACAACCGCACAACCAACCTACTCTTTCTTATCACATTTAAAATTAAAGATCCTTCTAATTAAATCATACAAAAAAATAAAAAACACACAACAACTATATAGGTGTAGATCCCTTTTCTATTTTTTCAGCATTGAGTATGATAATACGTGGTAAGAATTTACTATTAAAAAACGATCATACACATTACATGTTACGCACACACTCATTCTGTCCGTCCAATCATTCATGCATACGTATATAAATTTTCACATTACATGTTACAAACCTATCGACTAACCGACACTACCGACTGTAGCGTAGGCATGAGCCAAATTTTGTATGAAATAAGTGCCCTAGAAGCGGCATAAACATACTACTTAGGTCTGAAACTTGCTGATCATAAAACGGATGTCGTATTAGTAAGCAGTAGAAAGAAAATGGAATACATCACCATAACTGTCGGCGAACAAAGGATAACATCGAAGCAGTCTATCAAGTACTTAGGAGTTATGATTGACAACAGACTCACATTCAAGGAGCACCTGACGTATATTAGTAGGAAGTGTGCGGCGGCAACGGGCGCACTCGCGCGGATAATGCCTAACTTGGGAGGTCCGAGACAGGAGAAGAGGCAATTGCTGATGAGAGTGGTTAGATCGATTGCTCTATATGCAGCCCCTATATGGGCCGAGGCCATGGATAAGAAGACATATAGAATAGGAGTTGATGGGGCCTACAGGAGATCTGCCCTCCGAGTAATTTCTGCCTTTCGTACAGTATCTACGGATGCAGCCTTGGTGATAGCGGGAATGATGCCGCTACGAATGTTGGTAGAGATAGAGAGGAGGAAACGTTTAATAAGTAGGAGAACGGGGCTAGTGCACCCTGACCAGGTGAATGATGATGTAATGAATAGGTGGCAGCACGAGTGGACTTCTTCCACAAAGGGAAGATGGACCTACAGATTGATACCGAATATAGAAGAATGGACTGGAAGGAAGCACGGCCAGGTGAATTTTTACCTTACTCAGTTCCTAACGGGCCACGGATGCTATAGGACATACCTTTACAAGTATGGGCATGACGTGGATGAAGCGTGTCCATCTTGTCTGGATACAAGTGAAACAGCGGAGCATATATTCTTCACTTGCCCGCGCTACGAATTCCGACGAAATTTCCTTGAGAGGACGATCGGTTCCCAGGTGACTCCCGACAACGTGGTTAATCTGATGTTAACATCGCGCGAAAACTGGAACGCGGTATGTTTATTCGCGAAGGAAGTTCTAGTACAACAGAGAATAATAGAGAGAGCAAGAACAGCAGAAATGGATAGCAGCACTCGCTGAATCTTTACCTCCCCCGATGTAATACTTGATTGTGGTCCCGGTGGGGGGGGCGACTTAATGGAAGTGTGACGAACTAGGTTGGGTTTAGTACGTATGCGTTTAGCAAGCCGAGAGTAAGTCTTGCGGCGAATCGTGCACATTGGTAGGCCGGGCTACCAATGTCTTTCGAAGATTCCCAACCTTTAGCTCGTAAAGCTATAAAAAAAAAAAAAACATTAAAAAGCATTACCTTTTCATAATACATGTTACAAACCTAAAGACCGATCGCACACAATTCATTTAACAATTCTGCAATGTTCTTACTCTTTTACAGCTATGCATGCACCAAATTTTGTATGGAGTAAGTGGTCGAGAAACCCCATAAACATACTACTAATATGCTACCCAATGTGTTCCCATACCATTTGAATCATCTAAATTAACAATACCACATTCTTGTTTGAATGGTTTTTTAGGTAAAGAATCACGCATGAAAACACCCCTAAAGTGTTTGAGATGTCTTCCATATTTATTCAAATCCAAATCTGTTAATGGGCGATTGGGTAGGTTATCTAATAGTTTTTTGGAGCTGGACTATAGTAGAGACCATATCCAGTTTTATATGGTTTGAGGTACAACCCTTTACCCATTGCAATTGATTCCATATATCTATTATGACGGTTAGCTTCAGCCAATTGTTCTTTTCCATTTTTGATAGCATTTACTGCTTTAACAATAGCGGATCCTCCACTTGCCAAACAACCAAGCGCTGACAATGCTGTTAGTACGGGAATAAGTGGAAGAAATCCTCCAATTTTCGGTACAGGTATAACTCTCGGTATTATAATGTCTGCTCGCTTTTTCCCTTTAAAATTTGAATGAATAGCCTTTTGTGATATTTTAACAGCATCATTTATATCAAGGGGTTTCTGTTCTTTCAATTGTTTTAATGTTTTTCTCACAGTAGCTGTGAATAATTTCTTATTACAGTTATTCATTTTTCCTTTTCTCATTCTTTTTGAATTTTTTCTTTTCTTATGTGTCTGCTCCTTCAAACCTAATCCAAATTTCACTTTAGCTTTCATAGCGTTTGTCACAAACCACGCGTTAGCACGTTCTTTAATATCACTATCTTTAGATTTAACTCGTTGCCAGGCTTTTTCAGCTAATATTTGATCTGCTTGATGTCTTGTGTCTATATCTTTTGATTGTGAATATGCAATATCGTGCTCTCTACAAGCTGCGTCTAATAAATTTATACCCTTATCTCCTCTTGCTAAACGTTTTTCAAGTTTTGTACCAGGTCCACAAAACTGATAACCAGGTAGATGTAATTCAACAGGTACTTTATTTATTAAGTTGTTTACAAATCCTCTTCTCATCTTACACTGGCTGAGGTTTTGTTTTGACCCTAGATTATAACAAATTTTTTTTTCGTTACTTTTATACCTCTTCGCAAAAATAGCTGAAATCAAGACGATCTCCTATATATACAGCAATTTATATGATTTCAGTATGTTAATTTTTTGATATTGATTTTGATCTGCTTTGTATCTGATCACGATCTACTTTACATCTGATCACGATCTGCTTTGTATCTGCTCACGATCTACTTTATATCTGATAACGATCTACTTTTTTGGTTTTTGGTTTTGTCTATTTTAATTTAATTTTTTTATAATTTTTTTGTCATTACCAGGTTTTAGATAAACATGTTCTACCTCAATGTTTAAATTGTTTATTTGATCAGCTAGATCATCATGTATTTGTGTTATATATTTTTCGATTACAATATTTTTGTTTTTATGGTTATATTTATTAAAACCTTCTCCAAATTTATTAATATAAGACATTTCTTTCACTCTTCTAATAAATTATATTAGCTTCTTTAAGTTCTTCGATAATAGAGATTATTTCGTTTTGATGATTGTTGTGACCAGAACCTTCCGATGAAAGAAGTAAACGTAGTCTGTCAACTAGTTCATTAGGATCATCCCAATGTATGTAATTTGATTTCAGATTATTTTGTAATTTTAGCATTAAACTACTGCCTTTTGTTAAAATGTTTGTTGTTGTTTCGAATAAATGTTTAATTATTCGTATATATTTGAAGGCTCGTGTTCCTTTCACTTGTTCATTAGGTTCATAGCGACGTTTATGTGCATTGGTATTAATTAAAATCTCTTTATATTTTTTCAAATCATTTTTAGAATAATGGAGAGGTTTTTTATGAAATACTAGTTCAAATAATCCAGGCGTCATTTTCAATTTCATATTCCCTATCTGCATAGTATTATCTCTATTAAATATTAATTTTTCCTTGCCATATCTCCAACTACCGTCTACATCTTGATTAAAACCATAAATTTTATCCAATTGCTTATTATTAATAAGTGTTTGTATATTTTCAAATAATGGAGAGCTTTTCGTCAGCTTTAAACATTGTTTTCTTTCCAAGTTTTTGATACATGTACTTGATACAGGTCTATTATGGCCATAGTTTTTTTCACCATCATTATCATCAGTTGAAATATTTTCATACTGAAAATCGTTATTATCACCGTTTACATCATCGTAATCATCGTCATCATCAATAGTGTTGTCTATATCCTTATGCTTATCTTCAAGTTTTCCGATGATTTCATTATCAGCATTTACGTCATAATAATCGTCATCATCATCAATAGTGTTGTCTGTATCCTTATGCTTATCTTCGAGTTTTCCAATGATTTTATTATCACCATTTACGTCATAATAATCTTCCTCATCATCTATAGTGTTGTCTACATCCTTATGCTTATGTTCAAGTTTTGGGATGTTTTCATTATCATCATTTACACCATCATAATCATCGTCATCATTAATAGTGTTGTCTATATCCTTATATTTATCTTTAAGTTTTCCAATGATTTTTTTAAGTGGTTTTGTTATTGGTTGAAAGGTATCTTCTAATAAATTAACTCTATCTATTTGATTCAGTTTAATATTTTTTAACTTTTTCTTTAGAACAGCCCTTGTCTTTACAAGATCTTCCAACACTTTATTATGGTAATTTTTAGACATTATAATAATTTTTTTATTGAATTTGATCTGGTTATGATCTGCTCGCTATCTGATTATGATCTGCTTTGTATCTGATTACGATCTGCTTTATATCTGATCACGAACTGCTTGCTATCTGGTCACGATCTGATTTATACCTGATCACGATCTGCTTGATGGCTTGTGTCTATATCCATTGATTTTGAGTACGCTATATCGTGCTTTCTACAATCTGCATCCAATAAATTATTCCTTTATTTCCTTTATTCTTGCTATTCGTTTTGAAGTTTTGCATCAGGTTCACAAAACTGATAACCAGGTGGATGTAATTCAACATGTAATTTGTTTATTAAGTTGTCTACAAATCTTCTTCCAATCTTACACTGATTAGGTGTTTTTCTTTGACTGCAGTTTATAACCATTTTTTCATTACTTTCATACCTCTTCGCATGAAACACTACACCAGCTATACTAGCAAGCTATACCAGCTATACTAGCAAGCTGTACTAGCTATACTAGCAAGCTGTACAATCTGTACTAGCTATACTAGCAAGCTATACAATCTGTACTAGCTATACTAGCAAGCTGTACTAGCTATACCAGCTATACCAGCTGTACCAGCTATATCAGCTATACCAGCTATACCAGCTATACCTGCTATATCAGCTATACCTGCCATACCAGCTATATCTGCTATACCTGCTATACCAGCTATACCAGCTGTACCAGCTATATCAGCTATACACTGCGTTTCACTTGAATAGCACACCGTACAAATTGAAATTCTCCCCCCTATATCTTTGTAAAAAATAAAGATAGCGGATTGATTTTGGATTGCAATTGTAGTGTTATTTATAGCTTTTATTATAAAATAAAAAAATATTTCGATATATCAAGTTGTTTTCAAAATACAACATAAAAAGAAAAATACTCAAAAAATAACAATCAAATTCCGTTTCACTAGAATAGCACATATTTTAATAAATGTAGGAAAATTACTTTTTATAAAGGTTTTTAATTTTTTTCTTATTTTTTATTTATTTTTATATAAAAACTAAGATTTAATTATGGATTTCTAGTAGTGTGTTGGGCCTCCCTTGTTCAGAATAACCTCGTATATCCTATTAGGCATTGACTCGTACAAATTTTTCAAATAGTCGAGAGAAATTGAAGTCCATGCCCGTTGAATGGCCTCAATCAGTTCTGCTTTGGTTGAAAATTGTTTTTTAGACCCGTAAACTTTTCTGGCCAGCCATCCCCAAACATTCTCTATTATGTTTAGGTCCGGCGAGTATGGTGGCCAATTCAAAAACTTGCCATTTTTGGACTCTATGCGCGATTTGACCACACGGGCATTATGTATTAGGGCGTAGTCTTGCTGAAAAGTCGACGGCAATGGACCAAAAAGAATTTTTAAACTGTGGAAAGGCCTTTTCTAAAACACCCTGATATGTTTTAGCGTTCATATTTGAACTTAGAAGCTGGAGCTCACAGGTGCCATAATAGGAAGTCGCACCCCACACCATAACTCCGCCGAATCGACTGTGTAATCGATCCAACTGGTGAGTTACCTTCCTCAAATCGTGAAAATAATAATTGTAGCCATCAGGGCCCTCCAAATTAAACTTCTTCTCAGCAGAAAAAACAACGCGTTTCCACTCGTTGCTCTATACCATATTATCTCGACAAAATTTCGACCGCATTTCTTTTCGTGCAGAGTTAAGTGGTAGTTTTTTCTTTAATTTCAGTCGTTTGAGTTGATTTGCTCCTTAAATAAAACGCCACACAGTGGTCTTGCTAGCATGGACATTTACTTTAGCCTTAATTTTGTCAACAGAATCGTGCGAATTTGAAGCTTCTCTTTAAAAAACTCTCTTATATGTTTGGGGATGGCTGGCGAGAAAAGTTTACGGGTCTAAAAAACAATTTTCAACCAAAGCAGAACTGATTGAGGCCATTCAACGGGCATGGACTTCAATTTCTCTCGACTATTTGAAAAATTTGTACGAGTCAATGCCTAATAGGATATACGAGGTTATTCTGAACAAGGGAGGCCCAACACACTACTAGAAATCCATAATTAAATCTTAGTTTTTATATAAAAATAAATAAAAAATAAGAAAAAAATTAAAAACCTTTATAAAAAGTAATTTTCCTACATTTATTAAAATATGTGCTATTCTAGTTAAACGGAATTTGATTGTTATTTTTTGAGTATTTTTCTTTTTTATGTTGTATTTTGAAAACAACTTGATATATCGAAATATTTTTTTATTTTATAATAAAAGCTATAAATAACACTACAATTGCAATTCAAAATCAATCCGCTATCTTTATTTTTTACAAAGATATAGGGGGGAGAATTTCAATTTGTACGGTGTGCTATTCAAGTGAAACGCAGTGTACCTGCTATACCAGCTATACCTGCTATATCTGCTATACCAGCCATACCAGCTATATCAGCTATACCTGCTATATCTGCTATACCAGCCATACCAGCTATACCAGCTATACCTGCTATATCTGCTATACCAGCCATACCAGCTATACCAGCCATACCAACTATACCAGCTATACCTGTTATACCAGCTATACCAGCTGTACCAGCTATACCTGCTATACCTGTAATACCAGCTATACCAGCTATACCAGCTATACCAGCTATACCAACTATACCAGCTATACCAACTATACCAGCTATACCAGCTATATCAGCTATACCAGCTATACCAGCTGTACCAGCTATATCAGCTATACCTGCTATAGCTGGTACAGCTATACCTGCTATAGTATGGTATTGCAGGTATAGCAGGTATAGCTGGTATAGCAGGTATAGCTGGTATAGTTGGGATGGCTGGTATAGCTGGTATGGCTGGTATAGCTGGTATAGTTGGTATAGCAGATATAGCAGGTATAGCTGGTATAGCTGGTATGGCAGATATAGCAGGTATAGCTGGTATAGCTGGTATGGCTGGTATAGCAGATATAGCAGGTATAGCTGATATAGCTGGTATGGCTGGTATAGCAGATATAGCAGGTATAGCTGGTATAGCAGGTATAGCTGATATAGCTGATATAGCTGGTACAGCTGGTATAGCTGGTATAGCAGGTATAGCAGGTATAGCAGGTATAGCAGATATAGCTGGTATGGCAGGTATAGCTGATATAGCAGGTATAGCTGGTATAGCTGATATAGCTGGTATAGCTAGTACAGCTTGCTAGTATATCTAGTACAGATTGTATAGCTTGCTAGTATAGCTAGTACAGATTGTACAGCTTGCTAGTATAGCTAGTACAACTTGCTAGTATAGCTGGTATAGCTTGCTAGTATAGCTGGTGTAGTGTTTCATGCGAAGAGGTAGGAAAGTAATGAAAAAATGGTTATAAACTGCAGTCAAAGAAAAACACCTAATCAGTGTAAGATTGGAAGAAGATTTGTAGACAACTTAATAAACAAATTACATGTTGAATTACATCCACCTGGTTATCAGTTTTGTGAACCTGATGCAAAACTTCAAAACGAATAGCAAGAATAAAGGAAATAAAGGAATAATTTATTGGATGCAGATTGTAGAAAGCACGATATAGCGTACTCAAAATCAATGGATATAGACACAAGCCATCAAGCAGATCGTGATCAGGTATAAATCAGATCGTGACCAGATAGCAAGCAGTTCGTGATCAGATATAAAGCAGATCGTAATCAGATAAAAAGCTGATCATAATCAGATAGCGAGCAGATCATAACCAGATCAAATTCAATAAAAAAAAATTATTATAATGTCTAAAAATTACCATAATAAAGTGTTGGAAGATCTTCTAAAGACAAGGGCTGTTCTAAAGAAAAAGTTAAAAAATATTAAACTGAATCAAATAGATAGAGTTAATTTATTAGAAGATACCTTTCAACCAATAACAAAACCACTTAAAAAAATCATTGGAAAACTTAAAGATAAATATAAGGATATAGACAACACTATTAATGATGACGATGATTATGATGGTGTAAATGATGATAATGAAAACATCCCAAAATTTGAACATAAGCATAAGGATGTAGACAACACTATAGATGATGAGGAAGATTATTATGACGTAAATGGTGATAATAAAATCATTGGAAAACTCGAAGATAAGCATAAGGATACAGACAACACTATTGATGATGATGACGATTATTATGACGTAAATGCTGATAATGAAATCATCGGAAAACTTGAAGATAAGCATAAGGATATAGACAACACTATTGATGATGACGATGATTACGATGATGTAAACGGTGATAATAACGATTTTCAGTATGAAAATATTTCAACTGATGATAATGATGGTGAAAAAAACTATGACCATAATAGACCTGTATCAAGTACATGTATCAAAAACTTGGAAAGAAAACAATGTTTAAAGCTGACGAAAAGCTCTCCATTATTTGAAAATATACAAACACTTATTAATAATAAGCAATTGGATAAAATTTATGGTTTTAATAAAGATGTAGACGGTAGTTGGAGATATGGCAAGGAAAAATTAATATTTAATAGAGATAATACTATGCAGATAGGGAATATGAAATTGAAAATGACGCCTGGATTATTTGAACTAGTATTTCATAAAAAACCTCTCCATTATTCTAAAAATGATTTGAAAAAATATAAAGAGATTTTAATTAATACCAATGCACATAAACGTCGCTATGAACCTAATGAACAAGTGAAAGGAACACGAGCCTTCAAATATATACGAATAATTAAACGTTTATTCGAAACAACAACAAACATTTTAACAAAAGGCAGTGGTTTAATGCTAAAATTACAAAATAATCTGGGATCAAATTACATACATTGGGATGATCCTAATGAACTAGTTGACAGACTACGTTTACTTCTTTCATCGGAAGGTTCTGGTCACAACAATCATCAAAACGAAATAATCTCTATTATCGAAGAACTTAAAGAAGCTAACATAATTTATTAGAAGAGTGAAAGAAATGTCTTATATTAATAAATTTGGAGAAGGTTTTAATAAATATAACCATAAAAACAAAAATATCGTAATCGAAAAACATATAACACAAATACATGATGATCTAGCTGATCAAATAAACAATTTAAACATTGAGGTAGAACATGTATACCTAAAACATGGTAATGTCAAAAAAAAAAAAAAATAAAAAAAAATTAAAATAAAATAGACAAAACCAAAAAAGTAGATCGTTATCAGATATAAAATAGATCGTGAGCAGATACAAAGCAGATCGTGATCAGATGTAAAGTAGATCGTGATCAGATACAAAGCAGATCAAAATCAATATCAAAAAATTAACATACTGAAATCATATAAATTGCTGTATATATAGGAGATCGTCTTGATTTCAGTTATTTTTGCGAAGAGATATAAAAGTAACGAAAAAAAATTTGTTATAATCTAGGGTCAAAACAAAACCTCAGCCAGTGTAAGATGAGAAGAGGATTTGTAAACAACTTAATAAATAAAGTACCTGTTGAATTACATCTACCTGGTTATCAGGTTTGTGGACCTGGTACAAAACTTGAACAACGTTTAGCAAGAGGAGATAAGGGTATACATTTATTAGACACAGCTTGTAGAGAGCACGATATTGCATATTCACAATCAAAAGATATAGACACAAGACATCAAGCAGATCAAATATTAGCTGAAAAAGCCTGGCAACGAGTTAAATCTAAAGATAGTGATATTAAAGAACGTGCTAACGCGTGGTTTGTGACAAACGCTATGAAAGCTAAAGTGAAATTTGGATTAGGTTTGAAGGAGCAGAGACATAAGAAAATAAAAGGAAAAATTAATAAGTGTGATAAGAAATTATTCACAGCTACTGTGAGAAAAACTTTAAAACAATTGAAAGAACAGAAACCCCTTGATATAAATGATGCTGCTAATAGCTCAAAAGGCTATTCATTCAAATTTTAAAGGGAAAAAGCGAGCAGACATTATAATACCGAGTGTTATACCTGTACCGAAAATTGGAGGATTTCTTCCACTTATTCCCGTACTAACAGCATTGTCAGCGCTTGGTGGTTTGGCAAGTGGAGGATCCGCTATTGTCAAAGCAGTAAATGCTATCAAAAATGGAAAAGAACAATTGGCTGAAGCTAACCGTCATAATAGATATATGGAATCAATTGCAATTGGTAAAGGGTTGTATCTCAAACCATATAAAACTGGATATGGTCTCTACTATAGTCCAGCTCCAAAAAACTATTAGATAACCTTCCCAATCGCCCATTAACAGATTTGGATTTGAATAAATATGGAAGATATCTCAAACACTTTAGGGGTGTTTTCATGCGTGATTCTTTACCTGAAAAACCATTCAAACAAGAATGCGGCATTGTTAATTTAGATGACTCAAATGGTATGGGAACACATTGGGTAGCATATTATAAAAACCACAACTATAAGGAATACTTTGATAGCTTTGGAAACTTACAACCACCACTTGAGATTGTCAACTACTTAAAATTTCCTATTGAATATAATTATGAACGAAACCAAAAATTTAATACATTTAATTGTGGGCACTTGTGTTTAAAATTTTTATTCAATAAATATAAATTAAAATGAAATAATTCAGAGTACATCGTCCCGCACTAACACAACCTACTATTAAATTTTTAAAGAAGGGGAACAAAAATGGTAACATCAGCTGAATTGGAAGAACTATTAATAAGACATATAGATTTATTTATGAAACTTATAAATGAACTAAGAATATGTAACATTAGTAAAATAAGTAATCCATTTTTATGTATTAATATGTCATACGTTTGTATTATTGTGAAAATACTTATTCACAATCTTTCAACATTTGTCGATGTCAAACATTCTATACACAATATTTGTTAACACTTAAGTTATTTAATCTGTATAAACGTACTTTTAAATTCGAATCTGTGAAAATCTGAAAAAAAGAAATATGTAATAAAATTTTCAAAAAATAAAAAACTAATTTGTTTTAATTAATCCCTTTATTCTATAATTTCATTTATTTAAAACAGTAAACTAAAAAATTCTAAATCCTTAAAAGCAAGTCTATTTATACTCTGGGGTGTTGTAGATCAATCAGTAAATTCAATTATGTGAAAACAGATATTACTTATACTTATGCGTGGGAAAAAAACTCACAGGCACAACTATACATTTCTTTCTCATCAAATTAAAAACAACCGCACAACCAACCTACCCTTTCTTAATAGTTTATATTTCTATTTCTTCTACCTGTGATCATGAGCAATACGTGCCAAGAATTTACTATTAAAAAAAAAACGATCATACACATTACATGTTACGCAGACACTCATTCTGTCCGTCCAAACATTCGTACATACGTATATACATTTTCACATTACAGTCTTTCTATACTCTGAGATGTAGATGAGGAAACGTGCACGCACTAATTCTGTCCGTCCAACCATTCGTTTGAAAAGCAATACAAATAAAATGAACAAGAAAAAGCAGGTATGATTCCAAATTTGTATGGAAAAATTAAAAATTAAAATGTTTTAATTCTTTTCCAGATATGCATTCTCACAAATTTTAACACACACACACACACACATACACATTAAAAAGCAATACCTTTTCATAATACATGTTACAAACCTAAAGACCGATCGCACACAATTCATTTCACAATGCTGCAATGTTTTTACTCTTTTACAGCTATGCATGCTCCAAAATTTGTATGAAATAATTGAGCCAGAAGGTACATAAACATACTACTTTTACATTATTTTCTTTCTTAATCAATTGGATAGTTTTACTGTTATTTAAATGGAGCTCTTTAACAAGTTGAAGAGATAAGGATTCTTCGAAATAATGATTGGACTGCAACGAGCTCAGAATAGCGGGCAATGGTTTGCTTGACTGTTTTCCATAGTGCGAAAATGTAAGATTACCAACGATTATCGTGGCATTATTATACTGCACTGCAAAGGTGCCATTTATATTAATATGATTGCCGTTTATAAGAATCGATCCATTATATTTGTTAAATAATAACAGACCATCTTGAATTAGCTCTAAGAAGGGGATATCTAAATTGTTGCTTTTCCTACAAGTGGAAGGGATACTCTTGAGGAGATTCGGTATGCAACTTGAATTGGTTATATCTTGGATATTATTTTCCTTACACAAATTTATTTCATCATAGTTCTCGCATTGTTTTCTTATTCCAAATATTCTGTTTTTGCAAGTCATTATAGTTTCATAATCTAGTTTAAGAATTTCACTATTTATCTTTATTGGTTTTACAATCATAGTCTCACAATCAACTTTATCAACTATAGGTAGATTTATAACATATAAAAGAATAGAGTTATTCGAAGCAACTTTGACGTTGGCGAATTTTAGACATTGTTCTAGATTATTAAAAGGAAAATTTTGTTCTAAAATTAATTCGTCCAGCATCTCCATTTCTTTATGAGAGAAGATGAAAGAATTTATTATACCTGCTTTTGACCATAACAGTGCTTGTTCTATGTTAGACATTTCTTCTTTAAGTATTTGTAATTCGAATTTAAACCCTAGTGCCGCAGTGTTTTCCCTATTGTCCTTTTGTAAGTAATTAGTTATATCGTTTGTTAAATTCGTCAGTTCATTTAATTTCCGTTCGAAAAGCCTATTTATTACAATCTGGTTTTCTGTCTGTCGTAAGTTATCATTTATTTTGTCCGTCAAAATCTCTAAGTCTGTCCGGTCAGGTGAACCCGCGATCCATTTCCATACGGTGCCTATTTCGTTTATAGATCTCTTAGTCCTTCCGAAGGGTCTAATTCGATCCATAAGTTTCCCTAGTTCTAATATTTCATGCTGTAGAAACGGCATTAGAGGATTGGATTTCTCTATTTCATAATTGATGTGTTCGTTGATAAGTCTCAGTTCCCGTTCATAGGTCTCAATGTCAATAATGTGAATTAAGTTAAAGGTTCCATTTTGTATGAGTGCTCGTCCTGTCTGAAATGTCACGATCTCGGAATTTGAGTAGTCCAAAATTTGTATTTCAGCACAAACGACTTGTATGAATAATCTGTAGATGAGAAGAGAAAAATTTATGTCCTTATTAAACTTTTATGAACTATTCGACCCGAAACTGTTTTTATAGTATTATTGAGATTTTCTGCAACCTTTTCCTCTTTATATCTAGGTGACAACTTAGTTCCTATCCTTTTATTTGTTTTTACATAAACTGTATCCCCAATGGAATATTGTTTGGGCTGTGTTCAATTCTTATTATGGAAAGCTAATTCTTCTATTTGTTTTTCTTTCAATCTTTTCATATGCTTCTTCCTTTCCTCCATAACATTTTCTGGCTTTACTCTTCCAAAAAATGCAACCACTGGTCTTTTCCCCGTGGTAGAATGTATGGAGTAATTATACCTGCTAATAGATATGTCTAGCAATTCTTTGAATGAATCATGGATTCTTTCGGCTTTTACACAACGCATTATCTCCGAAAGTGTTGAATGAAATCTTTCGATTTGTCCATTAACACTGCTCATGTACGGTGGAGCTTTAAATATCATTATTCCGAATTGATTCTCTAACATATGTTTTATCGGTGCGGATCCTAACGACTTTTCATTATCTATGACTATCCTCTCGGGTGGTCCGAGGCTCACCAATATTTCGCGTAAAGGTTCTTTGATGTCCTGCGTTGATCGAGATTTGATGATTTTAGCTGATGCATACTTTGAGAATTTGTCTATTGCTGTTAATACAACATTTTGGTTAGTAAGGTAGATATCGAGGTGAACTATTTGTCCAGGATATTCGGCAATTGGCGTTTCATTGAGTAGTGGTTTGATTGGATGCCGTTCGTACTTCTGTTCTTTACAAATTTTGCATTGTTTGACTATCCTTTTTATTTTGGCATTCATTCCCGGGAAATAAACTCTTTCAATCAGTTGGCTTTTGTTTTCAGCAGCATTGCGGTGTGCGCGTTGGTGTTCATTTAATATTTCCCTCTCTTGATCTCCTTCGTCTATCAAATCAGTGACAATTTTCCGAGCAAATCTAGTGCGGTAATTAGAGAAATTTGCAGGGTAAATTTCCTGTATCCTCCCTAGGACAAATTCAGTAGTATTTAATCCATTTATGACTGAAGGATTTAGATATTTTTTTAAAATTGCTATTCATTTTTCTTCCGTGTAGTTGGTTTCATAAATGATATGCCGGTGGAAAGTAGGGAATACTATTTGAAATTCATATGAAGAGCATGGGCCTAATTTTAGAAAAATTTGATTTTTAAATACGTTTATTGGTTCATTAGCTATTGGAATAAGATGGTGAGATGAAGTATTATCACTATGAACTGTGGCAGTCATTGAGTTTATCTGAGGAGGTCGTGATAGGGCATCAGCGACAACATTTGTTCGACCAGGTTTATAATGTAATTCGTAGTTGTGTTCCTCAAGAATGGCCTTCCATCGCTTCATCTTATTATTGTTACTTTTGCTGCTTAACGCGTATGTCAGTGGCTGGTGATCTGTGAATATCTTTATTTTGGCTGAACCATATAAGTAATTTCTTAATGAATTAAGAGCCCAAATAATCGCCAACATTTCTCTCTCATTAGTGGCGTAGTGCTCTTCAGCCTTACTGAGGGTTCTGGAGATAAACGTTATTGGTCGGTCGTTTTGAGACAAGACAGCTCCTATAGCATATTCTGATGCATCTGTTGTCAATTGAAATTCTTTGGTGAAGTCTGGGTAGTGGAGCAATACCTCCTCTGTAAGCGCTGCTTTTATTTTGTCAAATGCTTCTAACGCGTCTTTATTTAGTTTTACCGGTGTTCTTTTCGAAGTAGTTTTGGACGCTTGTCCTCCCTCCCCCCTTAAGAGGGTTGTTAAGGGTTTCGCTAGTTTAGCGTAATCCTTGACAAAACGTCTATAATAGCCAGAAAGGCCTAGAAAAGATCTTAAATCTTTTAACGTCTTTGGTACAGGGAAGTTGGTGATGGCTTCTGTTTTTGCCGGATTTGATTTTATGCCATTTTCTGACACGATAAAACCAAGAAATTCGACGTTATTTTTTAAAAATTCACATTTGTCGACTTGAACTTTCATATTTGCTTCGCGAAGTGTTTTGAAGATAATTTCTATATCCTGTAAATGACTTTCTTTATCTTTACTAAATATGATTATGTCGTCTATATAGACGAAGCATCGTTTTCCGATATGTTCCCTTAAAATATCATCCAACGTTCGTTGGAAAATGGAAGGTGCGTTTTTTAGACCGAATGGTAGACGAGTAAACTCGTATTTACCATTGTTTATTGAAAACGCGGTCTTCTCAATATCAGATTCCTTCAAGGGAATCTGGTGAAAACCACTTTTCAAGTCTATGACTGAGAAAAATTTGTTCCTTCCTAACTGCGACAACACCTCGTTTATTTCCGGTATTAGATACCTATCCGCAATGGTTACAGAATTAAGCTTACGATAGTCTATTACCATTCTGAATTTTTTTTCGTTGGATGGATCTAGTTTCTTCGGGACAATCCATACAGGGGAGTTGTACGGTGATCGGGAAGGCCTTATTATGCCATCGTTAAGTAATTTTCCCACTTGTGAATTAATTTCATCCTTTAAGTGCATTGGATAAGGATATGACTTGCTGTAAACTGGTGTATCGGAGGTTGTACGGATTTCTCCCATTACCTTTGAGGTGTATGTTAGTTTTTCGTCAGGTTCGGAAAAGAGATCTGAAAATTGTCCTAACACGTTTGAAAGTTCATTTACCGTGTGAGTGTCAAGATGTTGATTTGAATATTAATTTTGTTGATACTCTGGGAGTGAAATTGCTTCAGTTGAAATTTGGAATTTTTGATTCGCAGAATACTATTTTTAGTGTCAATTACGGCGGATAATTCTTTGAGCGTATCATTGCCCAAAATGGCGTCAAAAAACGAGAGTGATGGAAGAATGAAAAATTTGATCGTATTATTAAGACCAAAAAGATTAGCCTTAGTGTGATGGGTAATTTTGATGTTACCTGCTACCGAGTTTGCAGTGAATGGAAATTCATTTTTTATTGGTTTTAATATTATTCCTGATCTTATGTAGTTTTTATTAGAGCCGGTATCTATAAGTATTTTTAATATTTTTCCGTTCCTCATTTTACATTCTAAATAAGGCAATGAGGAACTCCTCATTCTAAAAAATGAATATCACTTAGACTCGTTATTATATCGTCTTCAAAATCTACCGTGGTGGAGTCGATCTGATCTTCCTGGTATTGTTGATTTTCTTCTTCCCATAGATCTGTTCCTGATTCGTGATTAATCGAAGTTTGTTGGAGTGAGTGATTCGTGGGTTGTGTTTGGATATGGTAATTACGTTGTATTTTGTTCGGAGATCCGAGTTGATTTGTTGGGGGCATTTTCCATTTCCTATCTTCGGTTGGGCGATTCATATGATTCACCTGTTTTGTCCTTAGGCTCGCATCTATTTCCATTGGTTCCGGGCGTGACATAGGCTTGGGTGGCCGTGGAGGCAAAACATTACCATTTTGCTGAAAGTGTCTCTGGTTAAAGTTCGGTTGTTGTCGTTGCATGAAATTGGGTATAAATTGTGGCTTTTGTGGGTATTGTGGGGAATATGTCAAATGAGGTGCAAATGGTCTTGGGGATTGGTGCATTATATGTCTTTTAGGAGATATTACTAATGGTGCTGAGTTTTTTGCGTGATGCCCTGATAAAACATTTCGATTCGTTTGGTTATCCAGTTTTTGACAGAGATACAATGCGTGAGGCAGGTCTTTGGGTTCACGTGCGCCAAGTAATCTAGGGAGATCGCCTTTAAGACCCCTAACAAATGTGTCCAAAGCCTTCTCTCTATAGGTTTGAGTCAGTAATTTAATTGACTCATTACTTGCTTCCATGCATGAGATTTTATTAAGAATAAGGGTCAAATGAGAGTAAACTGATTGATAAAAGTCATTGATTGACAAATTGCCTTGGGCCAGTGAAAGCAATTGGTCTTCTAAAGTTTTTAGGTTTCTCTGGTCGCCATAATGATGATTTAAACACGCCGCAATAGCTTTCCATTCAAGTGGTGTATTATATGCTTCTAAAGCATGATGGCGTAGTATTTAGGTGTTCCTTGGGACTTGTCATAGAGGTTTAGTACTCTCTCTATGCTTTTTCTCCATGAACTAAATTCAGCGTGTTTACCTGAGAACTCTCTCAAGCTCTTCACTACATCGGGTACTTTCTCTAAATCTTCTAAATTATTGCTGTATCGTGCGTCTATTGTTTGGTCAGGTAGGTTTGCAAATTCTTGCGAAGGATTAATGATATTGTTAACTAAAGTCTTGCCCTCAGTCAAAAATAATTGTTTTAGAGAATCTAACAAGGTTAACTGCAGTTGGTTAAACTGGTCCTGGTTTAATCCTGTCGGGACAGTTGGGTTACCTACTGAAGGATTTTGTTGGCTTAAAACTGCCGGTCGTATGAGATTATTGGGGTTTGACATTTTTTTTTTTTTTTTTTTTTTTTTAATCTTTCCTTTTCTCTTTACAAAAATTTATATAATGAATGGACAGAAATATAACGTTCAAATAGATTTATTAAAAAATTACTTCAAGGTTTAAATTAATATAATAAAAATTACTTAAAATTTATTTAGAAAAATTATCTTAGGTATTTTAGGTTACTTTTTCCGTTTTTATATCACTTTGTTACATTAAATTCTTTAGGTTTTGTTTAATTTTTAAATTCCAATTTAATAAAAATATTTATTTGTATTTCTACAACATTCTACTATAAAAAAAATATTCATAAATTATTCGCTTACGTTAGAATGATGTTCATATTTGGATTTTTGATGACTATCTGATGATGATGATGTTAGAGGACAATAGATGTTGCTGTTGTTGGCTGTTGTTGTTGAAGACAAAGAGGTGGTTGTAATTGTTGCAATGTATTTTTCTTCTAAATTTTTTCGGCAATTCGTTCTTGTTTTTTTGGATATTTTTTCACTTATAGCAGATTGTCTTGTAAGAATTTTTCCTTTCCTTTTTAATTTTAACGAATTGTTTTTAATTTTATTCCACACAACTTTTTTTTTTTTTTTTTTTATTATTGTCCTTATATGAGGATATTTTATCGTTTTTACAAGGATATTTTTTCCTTAATCCTTTTATAAGGATATTTTTTTTTCGCTGTTTTTAGTTTTTTTGTTAATCCTTTTACCAGGATTTTTCCCACTATTATTAGTTTTTTTGTTATCAGGATATTTTTTCCACTATTAGTTTTTATTAATCCTTTTACAAGGATATTTTTTCCACTATTAGTTTTTTATTAATCCTTTTACAAGGATATTTTTTTCACTATTAGTTTTTTATTAATCCTTTTACAAGGATATTTTTTTCACTGTTTTTATTTTTTTGTTTTTACTAATCCTCTATGAGGATATTTTAAAGAAATTTTTCGTTTTTACTAGTCCTCTATGAGGATATTTTAACGATATTTTTCGTTTTTACTAATCCTCTATGAGGATATTTTAACGAAATTTTGCGTTGGGCGCCAATTAAGAATAAAAATATTATTCTTGTTTTTGAGTTTTATTATAACTGAACTTTATTTTCAAAAAATGTAATATTTATAACTTAAATTAATTTACAAAAGTGCTTATAGTTAAAAATACAAAAGAATTAATAAAAAAATGTTTAGTAAGCAAAAAGTGTTTTTAAATAGAATTATGTTAAAGTAAGTAGTTTATTGACATTAAATAAAAGTAAAAGAGATTGATAAGCAGTTTTGTTGTTCAACTAAGTTCAACAACCCATAATTTGTTGCACTTGCAAAAAAAGACAATAAAAAGAATAAGAGAAATAAAGAAAATATTTTGTTGTTAACTTTATTGTTAACTTGTATAAGTTTTTTCTGAAACAGTCCTTGATAGTGGTGATTCCATAAAAGATCCAGATTTTACTTCTGAAGGAAGTCTTCCAAGTTGTGGACAAAATGATTTAAATGAAACTCCAAGTAGATCCCAAGATTTGTATGCTAATGAATTGACTGGCGTTAATACAATTCTATTTACTGAAGAATTTTTTAAAATTGTGGAAAAGGTAAGTGAGAAATATGCAATGTCGAAACAACTTAAGCACTTAATTTTATTTATTCAAAAAATTTAAAAAAAATTGAAATCTTGATTATTTCCAATTTATTTGTTAAAAGAATATATACACTTGTTATTTTAAAAATAATGATAATAATATTAAAACTTTAATGTCAATGTTACATACAATTACTACATTTTTTCTTTTTTAAATGTAGATGAATTGCTGTTTGTCAAGTTTGCGTTTTATAAAACATTTGAAAAATGAACATCCTCTAAAATTCAATACCTTCAAATCAAAAAAGGAAGAAAAAGACAAAATACAGGTCCTAAATTTTCTTTTAGCCGTGACATTCTGAATTTTATTTGTGAAACTGCATCTCTCCATTGTCGAAGAACGAAGTTTTAAAAGATTATTTTCTGCCAAAAGTATTCCTAGCAGGCGTACAATTACGAGGTTACTTTCTGAGAGCCAAAGTAAATATGTTGAAAAACTCTCTAATGACTTGGAGAAAATTGAGTACGTATGTACAACGGCTGATGTGTGGTCAAATGGGAAAAAATCGTTCTTTGGATACACTTGCCATTGGTTTGATGCTAACAATTTTGAAAAAAAATCTGCAGCACTGGCTTGACGAAGATTTAAGGGAACCCATTCTTTTGACCGCGTAACAAAAATGATTTGTAATATAAACAAACAACATAAACTGCCAGTAAAAAAAAATTGTTTATACCATCACTGACAGTGGTTCAAATTTTATCAAGGCTTTTAAAAAAATTGGAGTTATTTGAGTAAATGATTACTTATTTAATAAATAATATAATATTAATTCTGTTGATTTTCTTTAATTTAGGAGCTATTAATTCAGGCTCCGAAATGGATGAGTCGATGGATGTTTCAGGCATTCAGTTTCGCGCGGTGGACGCAAAACTTTCAAAGCATTTTCCATGTGCAAGTCACACTTTAAATCTTTTGGCTACAACGGATTTTAACAAAATTAGGAATTCCGCATCTTCTGATGTAAAAGCTGTTCATAAAAGATCTTTCAACAGATACAATTTACTTCATTGCAGGCTTTTTACGTCTATATCATTGTTTTCTCTTTAGATGTACACAGCTTAGACCAAAGACTGCAAAGGTTATAAATGCAGTTTTAAGTGCAGACTTAATAACTCCATGTATAATAAGGTGGAACTCTCTGTACGATTCCGTTAAGAAGTTGTTAGATCACAAAACAAATTTGCCGGAATTCTGCTTTCGTTTAAAAATTCCTACAATTCTTTGTGATGAACTGGAATACTTGGAGGAATATATTAAACTTATGGGAAGAAAATACAATGTATTGTGGATACTTCGTCCCAACTATAGTCTCTTTAAGAATAAAACTTAGGCGTTTTGACGTGTCAAACTTTAAGTTTTTAGCCGAAGTATACGCCAAAATGCAAGAGGCTTTACTCAGAAGATTTGAGAAATATTTTTTAATTCAGCCTGATGCTTGGGATGATATTATTGCAGCTATTTCTGTTCCAGAAATAAAATTAAGATTTCTAAAAGCTCTTTTAGAAACTGCAACAGAACAATCAGAAGATGAGGTGAAGAAAATATTGAGTAATTACGTAATATAATATGGCAATGTACCCGATGCTGAAACTCGTGTTTTACCACAAAAACCGCAAAAATCATTTCTTGATTGTGGGGAAGAAAGCGATTGTATAGTTTTTATACTTAATTTTTATTTAAATATTTGTTTTAATGTATTTGTAAATCTATTCACTTCTTTCAAACAGATGTTAGTATACCGTGTGTTTCCAGTGAATCGGGAAATTATCTACAAGAAACCATTCTTTACCTGAACGAACGATACAAGACGACCAAGTGCTTCAAGGCTCACATTGCAATAAAAAATTTGTTTCTTAAATGCAATACCCTATTGCCCTCGTCAGCCCCTGTAGAGCGATTATTTTCATTCGCTGGAATTGTAAACCGTTCAGCGATTCAAATTTTGAAATGTTGGTTTTTAGAAAATTTTTTTTTTTTTTTTTTAAGTATGTTCATTAAATTCCTATTAAGAGAGTGAAAATAAAAAATATGGAAAATTTCTATTTTAAATCATCAAAAACTATATAGTAAATGAAAACTTTATTAGTAAAAACTTGTGAAAAAGGTAAATGTATAATTTTTGATTAGTCGATATTGTAAAATATTTTGATTTTAAATTGTTCTGACAATAATGTAAACAAAAGATAATTCAAAATAGAACTTGTAATAATTTGCAACGATAACAAATGTTGACAATTTTAGTTTTTTGTTCTTCTTGCAAGTTTTTTGAGTTAATGAATGCTTTTCAAGTAACAATTGTTAATAATCCAGTTTATTGAACAAAGCAACTTTTATTCGAAACCTTGAACTGTAGGCAATTTTTCCAGAAAATAATTCCACTAACATGTTATTAATAAATTTTACTGATACTGATTTACTGAATTTACTGAATTTTTTTCAGTAACCAGTAAAATTTACTGAATACTGTTTTTTTTCAGTAACCAGTAAAATTTTACTGAAAACTGATTTTTTTCAGTAATTCAGTAAATGTTTACTGGTAATGAAATTTATATTGCATTACCAGTAAAATTTTACTGATTACTAAAAAAAATCAATATGTATAACCACCACAAATGATGAAACTAGTTTTATAACAAAATTTAAAAAAGAATTACACGACACTTTAATTTCATTAGCAGACAGCAAAATCTCAATTTATCATAAATTAGCCATATTTTTATTTCACCTGCTAATCAACTTACGCAATATAATTCTGCATTATAATTCTAATGCATTAAGCTTTTCAGTATTCAGTAAATGTTAAATATATATTTCATTACCAGTAAAACTTTACAGATTTTTTTCAGTAATCAGTAAAATTTTACTGGTAATGCAATATAAATTTCATTAACAGTAAACACCAAAGTCCTCTTGTATACTTGCTTCACCACCAATATTTTTGAAAAACTTATAGTTACAACAGTTATTTGAGATGAAAAAAAAGACATACTCTACTCAGAACAATAAACAACTGTTTTTGTTTTGAAGAGCATGGTGAGTGTGCAAAGCCAAAATCATACAACATCTGTTAAACTCATTATCTCATTTATATCCATTGTAACAGAGATGTACATGGTATAGCTGTTTTGACAATACTTTAAGTTAAAACTTTACACGTCTCTATCCTGTATACTAGTAACTGTAATAAATTTTTAGTCAATTTCTTTTTAAGAAAGCAGTTAAACTGACGAAATTTTCTTCATTTTACATTTCTTTAGTAAATTTAGCCAATTCTCTTTTGTGGGGGTGAGCAGGGAGAGAATAAAATAAAATATTTGACGCGAGCTGGGGTAAATAAAATACCAAAGTATTAGTTTCCAAAATAATTAATATTTATTTACATGTACACAAAACGTACCTTTATCTTCGGGGGTGGATCGAGTGGTGATCTCTTTTCGTTTAATTCAGATTATTCACAATAAGTTCGTATTAATCCAGGGGTGGTTTATACACTTAAACTAAACTTAAATCTAAACTTAAAAGCAGAGTGGCCAGCGTGAACATCTTTAATTCTACTAAATTTTATTGAAATTAATACAAAACAATTATTCAATACAACTATAAAATAACAAAAATTTTTGTTATTTTTCTTATAGTAAGATTATTTAATTTCATGTAAATTTTAGTTTCGATTAGATTTTTTTAAATTTTAGTTAAATTAATTTTTATTATTTTTAACTAAATTTAATCAAATTAATTTTTTACAAAACTTATTCCATTAATCGGAAAAACCCGTTTTTAATAAAATTTATGAAGATTTTAAAGAAAAATTGTGCATAAAAAATGTATACTTTTACTAAACTTTTTAGTTAATATTACTTACAACATTTTTTTTCAGCGTATTAAACTAACTCAATAAATATCAATAATAATAATAGAATAAACTCTTAAAGGAAATTTTGTTACGTTTTTACCTTTTAAAAACGTTTAAAATATGAGGTCGTAGATTGCAAATAAAATAAGTTTGTGTTTAGTTTTAATTAAAATTATTTATTATTCGCACAATCCTGTGTGCCACTGTTAACAACTTGATGAAAAAATACAATTGCTTTTCTTTGTTATTCCTGTGTTTATACTCTTTGTTACGTAGATCTTCAAACCACGATTACTCTCTGCAAATGCATCGCGTATTCACGGTTGCCTGCTTTGCCTTGCCTTTTATATGGCAACGTAAACAGTCTGATAAATGTTCTTGGAGGCGAATTTTCGTGGCTTCCTCTTTATGAGATCTCTATAAATATAAACATCGTTGTTTTATTATTGTTGTTTGAGTATTTTGTTTACATTTACTGTTGTAGCGTTTATTGTTGTATTTGTGTTTACCATTTTTTATGCTGGTGTTTGTTGTTATATTACGCAGTGTGATAATTTGTTAAACGATGTAAAAGCAAACCACCAGTATCTAGATTTTTCCATTTTCGTAATAATATACATATTTGGTCTTCGCGGTCAGTATTTTAAGTGTACAATTTCAATATCCTAATATATATATTATAAATCTTTCTGTAAGTCTGTTTTTTTTTTTGTTTGTTTGTTAGCCAATCACGCCTGAACGCCTGGACCGATTTTCTTGAAGTTTGGGATATTGATCAAGCTTTTGTCTTTTCAAAATTTTTACCCAAGGGGAAAAATGGGACAAAGGGAGAAAAAATGGGCAAAAATTAGTACTGTATGCATAAATGCTGTATTTTATCTGTTTTAAAGGTATTTTTACGATTTAGCTTTGTTAAGTTTCCCAAATAGCTATTGGAGGTGTTCCGCTTATAAAGTTGGACCAAAACGGGTCTAAAAAGGGGGAAATGGGCGAAAAACGGGCAAATAAGGTGCATTTATATTTAGGACTTAGAGTATTCAAAAAACTGAGTTGTTTGTTAAACCGGTTTCCGAATAAATATGTTTTACTATTCTAAATTGGTTTTTATAAAAAACTAGCATTTGCTATGACCATTAATAAGTCTCAGGGTCAAACATTGAAGGTGGCTGATTTAAATTTGGATACAACATGCTTTTCTCATGGTCAATTGTATGTAGCCTGCTCACGGGTACCAAGAGGGAAAAATTTATATATTTTTACCCCAACTGGTAAAACAGCTAATATTGTGTATAGAAGCGTTTTATCAAAATAATAATATTATTTAATTTAATTGTAGAATAAGTTTATATTGCATTTATTTAATAGTTACATGTATGTACTTAATAATAGAATAAGTTTATTTTTTGTATTTTTAATATATATACTTAAGTTACTGATTTTAGTATTTTTTAAGTGTTAATAATAAAAAAATTTCAATTTCTTTAACAACAACAAATAATCACCGTTTTTTTTTAATTGAAAAACATTTTTCTTTTTTTAAACTAATCAAACTACATAACCCGCGCAACGCCGCGTACAATCTGCTATTTAAATTATAAATTATTTAATTTAATTTTTCCTTCAAAATCATTAAGGAAAAAACATTTTGGCGCCTGAGCAGGGACAAGTGATAATTATGAGTTAATTAAAAATTAGTGTTGTTCGGTTGAATAACAAAAACACATTGGATCGGTCTTCTTATTCTGTCTTTTTGGTCTTATTCGCAATATTTGTGATAAATCACAATGCCCAACTTTCAAATATTTAATTTATTTAATTTAACATTTCCTTAAAATTTATTAAGAAAAAAACATTTTGGCGTCCGAACAGGGAAAAGAAAAAACATATATTTTGCATACTGCATTGCTAGTGTGAATATTTTATAAAGACCCAACTAAATAAGACAAATTAAGCCACACAATTCTCCAATCAAGTAAATGAAAACGAAATAAATCATGAAACTTGAACATGCAAATGAAATATGTTAGAGCATAAAAGTAGAATAAATAATAAAAATAGAAAGAGAACTTAATTCTTTCCAAAAACTTTTTTAATTTTAATTGCTGCAAACTAGAGAACACAACACTTAAATGTTCGGTAGCTTATAAACGAAAGATTTTGTTGAACTCAAAAACATCAATATATCCCTAAAGATCTCTTGGAGTCATATCGGGAGAGCCTTTGGTATGCAAATCTCATCTTCACATTATCACCAGTTCATTAACACGTCAATGATATACATATGAGTAATAAACATTATGAATTCTTAATTCTTCCGAACTTTAGTGAAATTTCTTTTTGAAATGTTGAAATACTCTCTCTAATTCATTGTTTCCCCAATATATTCCAAACTGTCGACTTACAGTGCCGACACACATCCTCACAGTATTGTACTGCCGAGGCCATACTTAACTGTTACACGCAAGTTCTTTGTATTGAGTTCCTTATTTTTCTTCCTACACACTAAAGCATATCAAATGAAATAATGCGTTTTCTTCAGTCGAGTCAAAATAAATAAAGAGCTCATTCTCACGAAACGGTTGGACACGGTGGCGGTAGTATAAAGTGTATTGGCACCAGGCGTAGGCAGTTTGGAATATATTGAGGAAATAATTATTATTTGTTAATTACAATACAATTACAAATTATATATAATTACCATATGCTCGGAGTAGTGTCACAGACCAGAGCCTCTGGTGGGAATCGAACCCAAGATCCACACGTTATTAGTCTAGCATACTACCCACTAGACTACCAGGGCACCCAAGGAAATAATTAATAAGAGAGAGTATTTAACCATTATAAATAACATGCACCTAAAGTTCGGAAGAATTAAGAATTTGCAATGATTATTAATTAAAATATGTCAAAAAACCTAACGCCAATGTGAAGATGTGATTTGCCTACCAAAGTCAGCACAGGCTTGATACTCTTGTACAAAACCCGGCTATGACTTCAAGAGAGCTCTTAAGAGATCATTGGGAAGAACGGTTACGTAGTCGCTGACCCTCACTTAAGAGTCAACCAAAAAACTAACTCATGGCGGCAAACATTATCAGAAAACACTAAACAAAACTGGTTCTTTCAATTCCAACTGGGTTAAATTAAGTGATAACATTTTTGATTATTGGGCATTTAAATTTATTCTGAGTTCTTCATGGACGTACCAATGGACAAACGTAATGGGAATTCATGTAGATAAATTATCTTCCCGCGTATCCCATAGCCCAGTAGAAAGAAGCTTGTTTCATTATTTTAAAAAAATTTCAAATGCAAAAATAAGAACTCTTCAGAAATATAATACTTAAATTATATTTCCGACATTGTTTTGAATTTACTGTCACTTTTTAGGAAACCACAGGCATTAGTATAGAACGACTTCTGGTATCATTTCGCGAATTTTTTAACGACACTGACTTACAACAATCTTTTGAAAGCAGAGGATCTTTTTGAAATCGACATAGCTGAAATAGAACAGAATGATTCCGTTAACATTTTACTTTCTCAATACATATCATCTACTTTGGAGTCAACGAAATTTACCAAACTATCCATATCTACAGAAGAATTAGAAAAACAGATAACATTAAAAAAATAGCAATTACAGCTGTCTTAGATTTTGGAACAGTTAACTTAGATGCAGTTAATGCAATTTTTGGCCCGAATTTATCAAATGAGTTAAGTAAAACAGAACAATCCCAAAGAACATTTGTACCAGAAACACCAACAAATAATTCAACAAATAGATTTAATAGTAAAGATTTGTTTTCGTCCACAAAATTATCGGATATTAATATTACTAAAGACGAAAGTAGAATCGAACAATATAATGTCATTAGAACAAAATTAAAAATACCAAGAAAACCAAATTTAAACGTGGGCATCACAGATAGAATAGTAAATGAAAAGAAATTAGCAAAAAGAATAAATTATACGCACAGTGAGGGGAATTTTTTTTATTAAAATTCAGGAACATATATTTTTAAAGGAATATTTCACAAATAATAAAAGACCGGATATAGATTTTATATACTACATTGAGGGCATAGTTCGTCAAAATTATAAAAGTTAGTCAACAATGAGTGTCCGATAAATTTTTTGGATTAAGCAAAAAGGGCAACACAATAAGACTGTATGCATACTGCATTTACAGTAATATTAGTTGCAGAACATACAAAATTGTAGTAAAATTAAATACAAATCCTTACATAATTCATATTTTAAAACACGAAATTGCCTGCAATTATAGAAATTTGAAATTAATAGAAATGTCAATTTGGGTGAGGTAGTATCTGTGTCTGTTGCTTGAAAAATGAAATTAGAGGACTTGAGAAGACTTTGCAGTACATTTTTGCAAATGGTAGCTAGTCCACAAGAAGTATACACGTACTCAAAATCCCAGTTGCAATTAGTACAATTAAATAAAAAAATTACCAACAATGAGTCGGGGTAGTTTGTTTATTGATTCCGAAAAGGGTTTTTCTTTACAGTATTGTACTTCATGTCAAAAGATAAAATGAAAAAAGCATTGTTATCCCAATAGAAGAAGCATTAACATGTATACACTATGAAAACGACATTAAAAGATTTTTAATGGAAATAAAATTTTGTTGCCAAGGCAATGGAATTTGCTGGCCACTCTGCAAATTTCTAATAAAGATGTTGCAACTTAAATACCTATTCAATTAAGTGTTTTTTGTTTCTAAATAAACAAAATATGAAATTAAATTTCGTAATTGTGCAAATTTGCTGCTGCCATTTCATTAAAATCGTCAAAAAGATATCCAAAGCATCGTAAATGATTTTTTTAATATTATGTTAAAAGCAGTAAACATTTCAAATATTCGTGACAAGTGGCGCTGGTTTCAGTCGATCTGCATAATTTTACTCTCTACGAAGCGCAATGACATTTTTGAAAATGATCGTACGTTTATATTCACACTAAAAGGAGACGATATTGTCGAAGAGTATGAGGAAAGAAATATTGATGACATTAAATATGGGGTTAAATAGCAATCCTATTTACAAAAAAGCTGTGAAAACGTTTCTCGCGATAAAGAAAAAAAATGATCATTTAAATAATATTGATGACTATTATTGAATATATTTATAATAATCCTGAGTTTTTGAATATGATCACTTTGTAAATGGATGCCCTATGTGCCTTTATGGTCAAACGTAAAGGCAATTCATGTAGATAAATTATGTTCCCGCGTATCCAATAGCCCAGCTTATTTAAATATTTTAAAAAATATCACGCTGAGAGGAAGACGGAATATAAGACCTGCGGAATACGTAAGGGAGTATTTTCAATACATTCAAGCTAAAAGGAAAGAAATCGAAAATACGTACCTAAGTAATACTATAAAAGAATTCACGTACAAAAAAAACCAAATCTCCACTACTTGAGGAAAAATGGAAAAGAACTCCACGGAAAGACAAAGATAAGATGAATACAAAAATGGTTCACCGAGAAAAACGATTTAATTTTATCATGTGGATTTATATTTAAGCAGCGAAAGGTCGTCTATTCTCAAATATTTAAAGATATATACAATGATTTAAAATCATTTCAAACAACGGCTATTGCAATAACAGAGTTTGATTCGGTGAAACATTGACAACAACTTTCAAATAATGTTGTTGACATTTATATAAATTGTCTCATAAAAGAAATCAATTTAAGAAATGCGGTCACATGTACTTGTGAAGAAGGGGAAGCAATATTTTTGACGAATCAATTATAATATATTTCGATTTTTCAAAAGACAAAAAATAGTTTCGATTTTAAGGATGTACCATTTTACATCTGTATATATAAATGTTGAATAAAAAATTTTTCATTATGTCGACCCAATGGGAATAAAACCAAAAGTAAACAAATTAATTGCATTTTTTTTAAATCTTAAGTGATTTGGCGAGAAAAATAATTGCATATCCAATACAAAAAGATATGTTTAACTGCGGAGTCTACTGCTATCATGGAAATGAACTCCACGGAAAGACAAAGAAAAGATGAATACAAAAAAGGTTCACGAAGAAAAACTATTTAAAATCATGAGGATGAAAATGTAAGTAGCGAAAGGTTCTTTTTCAAATAAAAAAAAAATTTAACAGAAATTTGTGTATAATACCAGTATTTACTAATTTCTTGAATGAAAAGGTTAAAATTCGGTAATTTTTTCATTATTAATCGAACTCTTAGCAATTTCTCTTCGCACTGAAAAAAGTACCGTGTACAAAAGGCAAGTAAAAATAAAAATATAACAAAATATACTCATAACTTTTTGTTTCAGGAATTTGTGGATATAGCTCTAAATTGGTTAAATACTAAGTTAATGACGATCGGTGAAGGCTGTTACGAAATGCATTAGTTGCGAATTACGTTTCCCCAGTAAAACGATTCATCTGCTTTCAATCAAGAACCCGTTTTAAAAATTACCTTTGATACCAAAAAACTATAAGCCGTCTGATGTATATCAAACAAACGTTTGTTTTCAAAATGTCTTGTAGATTGTTAACAAACAATCCTTAATATAAAATAATGGCTAGATTAAAAAATAATATATAAAAATACTGCAATATGTGAAGAAAAAGAAATCTCTTTTTAAATCATTTTGGCCCTAAGAAGAGCCTTTGATGTAGTGAAGCCGAATTCGGTGCTGGTGTATTTAGTGACAGGATTGCATGCATTGTGGTGTCGTAGCAGTCCAAACAAGACAAGGCTTTGGCATCTAATCTACATACAAAATTTAGTAGCAATTATTATACAACACTTAGAGCACAATGTTGACTGCCAGTCCCGTTCTATGAAACTATCAATAGCTACTTTACTTTAAATAAATGTGAGCAACACGTTAAACTTTTAATGGACTTTTGAATACGCAACAAAATCTTTTTCTTTAAATATTTTTGGCCCTTTTTAGGGCCTTTGATATGATCCGAACGAGTCGAGCTTTTACTGTCTGGCATAATTAATACATATTATTTTATAAGACTTACCACAAAACAAACGACTTTGAATATTACAAATTAAAAAGATAACCAAACGATATGCAACCGCTTGTGAGGGAAACAAGCCTTAAGAACCAGAGGCCTGCTTATGTATTTTATAACAAAGGATTCCCTCACAAATAAAAATAAACGCGCTTTTAATATAAATAATAATAAAATACAAAAAATGTTCCATGCCACATAAAATATATAAATATACATTTCTATATATATAAATAATAATAATTTATAATATGACACTAATGGCGCAGAATTCTCCGGAAACCGATGAACGTTTGGGCGTGGAAGACTGTCCATGATGCATTTTCTGCTCCTGTATAAAATTTATTTAATTATTTTATAAAATAAATATATTTACAAATACTCACATTTTTCCTGTGTGCTTCTTGTTACTGCCCGACACAATTACTTCTGTGGTGTATTTTGATTACAATTGTACAATTTATATTAAAATAAAAATATATGTTTCTGTTATTGAAATAAATATTACATTTTAATTATTAATCACTCATTTATATTTAACTGTCAAATTCCGCATTGCCTCTGAGTGCTCTGTGTCAATAACTGACATAGAAAAATATATATGTATGTGTATAATTACCTTTTTACCTCTTGGACTATGATTTGAATTTTGCGATAAATCACATAAATCATCTGCTATAAATTCCACCTCTAGGTCCTCCAACGCATTATCGGCATTATCTAGCGAAATTATTTAACAATGACATTGACCCTTAGTACCTCCAACGTCTTTGAGGTACTTCAGCAGCACTTTCAAAAGCGATTAGGTCCATTCTTCTGAACTTAAAATAATCACGATGAACTTTCATTCTTTTCTTGCACTCAGTGTAAATAATAATATAATACACCCAAGAGTATTTTATAGGAAAAAACCAGTAGGTAACTAATTAAGTAACTAAAAATGTACAAAAAACTTCACAAATATTAAATCAGTTTCTTAAAATTAGGCCATTTCATTACGATGTAAACTATTTATTTTTGCTTTCAAAATTTTGAATATATATTAAAGTTACACAAACATCCAGTAGATCCACCTTTGTTCTGGATAACTTTCTCTACTGGGCATACTAGAGATCAAGTCTCAAATATTGTAAATATTACAAGATCAAAATAAGACGTACTGCTCATAAAAAAATTTTCTTGCTGAAAGTTGCCAATATTTTTTAATTTCTTGAAAGAAAAAGTTAAAGTTGTTATTGTTATTAGTTGTTTTTATTATTTATTAATAGTTTTAGACAAAAATTACATTTTTTATTAACTCTCGCCAATATAAAAAACCACGCCGAAAACTAAAAAAACATAAATAAACAAAACAGAGTTACAATCAGAGAGAGACAGAAATACTTTTTGGTAATATTTGCTGTCTCTTTCTCCAAGGAAAGTTAAACGTCAAACTCTTGTTTCTATTCTGTGTATATTCTGTGATCAGTATGATGAACGTTCTCGATGTGGAAGGTTCTCGCTCGCGCCTTCTCGAGAACTCTGTTGCTAGTACATTGTTGTTTGTGTGCTTTGCTTATGTTGTCCGTTACATATTTGTCGTAGCTGGTTTACTTTATGTTGTTGTTGCTACCTGGCTCGTTGTACACATGTGTGTGTGTGTAGATTTAGATAATCAACACGTTAGTTGTATTCTTAGTGTTAGTGCATATTTGTGTCGTGTGTATTGTGTTGGCGTTGCTGGTAGCTTCTGTTTATCGTTTTTATTGTTAAACGATATTAGGTCGTTTCGATTTATGTAACACTGCCGCCCACTTAAGCCTGTTCGTCCCGAATTGGCTCATTATCTCTTTTCCCATATTTTGCCAGTCGCTCTATGTGTACGACCTTCATTTTTGTTCGGAGACTGTTAGCTTTCTGTATCCTGTACACGACATCGTTTAACCGCTTAATTATTTTATACGGTCCATCCCAGCTGGTTTGTAGCTTGGGAGATAATGCCTTCTTCCGCTTTGAGTTGTATAGCAGAACCATTTGTCCCTCATAGAAGCCCTCCGTGTTTGCTGCGCTATCATACCTGGCTTTCATTCTATCACTGACCATTTTTATACGGGTGCGTACAAACTCATGAAGTTCATTCAGGCTTTCTTCTTTTCCAGTGTATGTTTCGTTCCTCTCTGTGGCGGGCTTAACACCAAATTCTTAGTAACCGGGCAGTTTTATCTCAGTCCCAAAGATAACCTTGGCGGGTGATCTAGATGTCGAATCATGGACTGCCGATCGGTACGCCAGTAAAAACCTCGGAATGTGTTCGTCCCAGTCCTTCTGTTGCTCGCTCACTACTTTCCGCAAGTATTCCTCCAGGGTTCGGTTAAATCGCTATACCATTCTGTCTGAATGTGGGTGAAGCGGCGTCGTACGAGTCTTTTTAATACCGTATACTTCACACATTTCCTGGAATACAGCCGACTCAAAATTTCTGCCTTGATCGGAATGTAGTTCTATTGGAACCCCGTAGCGGCATACCCAGTTGTTCACAAAAACGTTAACTATTGTGTTCGCCTCTTGATTGGGTATGGCATACACTTCCGGCCACTTGCTGAAATAGTCCATCACAACGAGAACATATCGGTTTCCGGCATTGCTGACAGGAAAAGGGCCTGCTACGTCCATCGCTATCCGCTCGAAAGGTGCGCCTGAGTTATATTGTTGCAGCTGACCTCGAGTTCTTCTTACTGGACCTTTAGCTGCAATACACTGGGTACAGTTTGCTATCCAGTCCGCCACTGCTTGTTGACATCCAACCCAATAAAAACGTTGTTTTAGCCTTTCCAGCGTCTTGATCACTCCAAGATGTCCTCCGCTCGCCCCACTATGGAACTCCTTTAACACTTCTTTCATTTTGGAGGAAGGCACTACCAATAGGTTGGATGAGGTCTTGCCATCAGCGCTTTCCCAAAGTCGATATAGGCACCCATTTATGATCTTTAAGCTGTCCCATAGTGCCCAATATGCTTTTGTAAGAGGACCTTCTGCGGATATCTCATTTCTTGTAGGTTGTTTGTCCTCCTGCTTCGCTGCTATTACCTTCGCCAATATTGGGTCACTCCTTTGTGCTTGGGACCAGTCTTCGTTGGCTTCAATCCGCGTTAGCCGGATATCGACGATGGATTCTTTTTTTCAGCTTTCACGCATTGTTTACACTCCAAATTACAAGGTCGGCGTGAAAGAGCGTCAGCATTTCCATGTTTTATGCCCCTTCTGTGTTCAATGCTGAAGTCGTAAGTCTGGAGGCGTTCAATTTAACGTGCTAACTGTCCTTCAGGGTTCCTGAATTGTAACAGCCATCTCAAGGCGGAGTGATCAGGCCTTAGCAGAAAATTTTGGCCATACAGGTATTTATGGTAATGTTTGATGCACTCCAGCAATGCCAGTAGCTCTCGTCGGGTTACACAATAATTCCGTTCAGGCTTTGACAATGTGCGACTATAGTAGCCTACGACTTTCGCTGTTCCATTGATCACTTGGGAAAGTACACCACCAATACCATACCCGCTAGCATCATTGTCTAAGATGAATTTTTCTCCTGGGACTGGATACGCCAAAACTGGTGCAGCACTCAATAGGTCTTTTAGTGTCTGGAACGCCTTCTCCTGTGGCTCACCCCATTGATAGACTTTTGATTTCTTGGTGAGCTCATGCAAACTTGCAGCCACGCTGGCAAAGTTAGGCACAAATCGTCTGTCGTATGTGCATAGTCCCAAAAACCTGCGTAGTTCATGAAGATTCTGTTGACGAGGCCAGTCCTTTACTGCTCGTATTTGATCTTCATCGGTGGATATCCCATCTGCTGTGACAAGATGCCCCAAATATTTCACCTGCTTTTGGAAAAATGCTCATTTCTTTACGCTTAGTTTTAGTCCAGCCGTTGATATCCGTTGCAGAATTTCTCCCAGGTTCTTGAGGTATTGGTCGTAAGTTCTGCCCATCACTATTATGTCGTCGAGATACACCAGGCAAGTCTTCCAATGCAGTCCCTTTAGTACACGTTCCATAAGCCGCTCGAATGTGGCCGGATCATTACAGAGTCCAAATGGCATAACCTTAAACTGCCATAAGCCGCCGTTCGCACTAAATGCGGTTCTTTTTGTCCTTGTCTGCAATCTCCACCTGCCAATATCCGCTTTGTAGATCCAATGTGGAGAACCATTTTGTTCCGGTTAGCGTGTCGAGTGTGTCGTCAATTCTTGGTAGCGGGTAACTGTCTTGTTTGTTGACATCATTCAGCTTCCTGTAGTCTACGCAGAATCTTGTACTGCCATCCTTCTTCTTTACTAAGACTACAGGTGAGCTCCACGGACCCTATGATTGTTCGATTACACCGCTCTTCCTCATTTCGTCGACTAACTCCTTGACCTCATTACGCTTCGCCAGCGGTATGCTTCTGGGTGCTTGCTTTATCGGTCTCGTTCGCCAGTATCAATTTCATGTTTAACCATGGCTGTTCTTCCTTGCCTTTTGTTGTTCGTGGCGAAAGCGAAAGCATACCTCTTTAGCAGCTTTTTGGCTTTGTTTTTCTCTGCAGCTGTTAAACCTGCTATCCATTTCTCCACATTTTCACCAAATTCCTTTTGATCCTTGGCTGACATATCGGCAGGTTGCGGCGTTTGCTCGCTGTTTATTATCGCCTCTACTGGAACACATTGGCCCACCTCTGAGTTTTTACAGACGACTCTTTCATGGCCTGATAGATTTAGCACTCTCACCGGGACTATTCTTTGTTCTGTGGATTTGACGAGGGCCTTAGCTGATATTAAATCCGTCTGTATTTCTGCTGGTTCAACAACCCACAAGCGGTTTTCCAAACAATATCCATCCATACGCGCCCATATCAGTGATTCACTCTGAGGTGGCAATTTGAGTTGTTCGACCGCAACTATCCTTCTGGCGTGCACTTGATGTGCCCCATATTCAAATTGATGCCATGAGCTATCATAAAATCGGCACCAATGATAAGCTCGTCCACAATATAGGCAACAATAAAGATGTGACTTAAACTAATGTTGGCTATAGTCACCTTCGCCTCCGTTTTTCCGTGGACGGTGGCAGACTCTCCAGTAGTTGTCCGTAGTCTTACATTGCTAAGTGCCTCACATTTTCCCTTCACTACATTTGGTCTGATGATAGACTGCGTCGCCCCGGTGTCTATTGTGAAGGTATGTGGTCTGCCATTTATGTATCCGCACGCCGTAAGATTGTTGTTGTTCTGTTGCATCACTGATATTGAGATTGTGGGGCCCTCGCTTGTTGGAGGCAGCACTTGCCCCTCAGTGCTAGCTCGTTTTAGTTTAACGGGGACTCTTGTGAAGATGGTTGGTAGTTCGTCCGTTTCTTATTCCTTGATGGTGAGGCGGATATTGATCTCTTGCGTGGCGCTTTGCAGCTTCTTTGGAAATGACCGCCCTTTCCACAATTGAAGCATTTAAGTTTAGCCTTTTGTCCATTTTCTTCCAAAGCTTGCTTCACCATCTCCTTAACTTTAGTTGAAAGGCATTCATCTTCGTCCACGATTTCCATTCTTCGCACTTTGCTTACTTGTGGTCTAGAAATAGCTCGCGCGGTCTCCTGGGCTAGTGCGAAGACCACGGTCTCTGCAAAGGTTGTCTTCTGTGTGGAACATACCGCCAGTTTAATGTCAGGATCTCGTATACCATTGACAAACGCCTTGGTCTTAATGTTGTCTATCAGCGGGTGGTTTTCTCCGGGGTATGTGAGCTGCACTAATCTCTCAACCTCCATTGCAAAGTCTTGTAATGACTCATTTGCTTTTTGCGCCCGGCATCTCAACTCCATGCGGTATAGTTCTCTTTTGTGCTCATCGCCAAATTTACGCTGCAAGGCCACCATTAAGTCATTGTAGTTGTTCCTGCTGCTGGCTGACATGGTTTCTAGAATCTCAGCTGCGACACCTTTTAACGCCTACTCTCCATCGTCCCATCCGTTTCTGCTGGCTACTGTCTCAAATTGGAATTTGAATACGGATAGGGGTGAGCTGCCATCAAAGCAAGGTGGTTTTATCCTGCCGGTACTTTCGGATACAACTCGCACTGGTTCCGGTCTCTGGCTCTGGAGGTTGTTGATCTTCTCTTCCATTATCACCAGTTTTCCGTCGACGGTCTTTCCTAAATCGTTCACTTTCGTGTCGACGGTCCTTTCTAAATGTGACATCCTCTCCTCCACACCAGTAATTCTTTTGCTGACCTACTCGTGTATTTCCTGCAGCTTCCCTGATGTCGCTTCGAGCTCCTTTTCGATTTTCGTCAAAATTACTGATTGCAGTTTTTGGTTTTCGGCTCTAGAGGCTTCTTGCACTTCAGCTAGAAGTTTTTGATTTTGGGTTCTAGAAGCTTCGAATAGCTTCTGGTTCTCAGCTCTAGAAACTTCTTGAACACCAGCAAATAGCTTCTGGTTTGCTACTTGCATTTTCTCCATCATAGCGGCTAGCAACGAATTTATGTCCACACCGCAAGGGGTTTCAGGGGCCTGTAACTCTCGTTCCTCTTCATCCTCGGGCTCGTAGGATTCAATGTCTATGCCCTGAAGCTGCAGTTGTTCCCTTAACCGCCTTTGCAGTTCATTCTTCGTGCCCGTTGTTGGTAGCTCTAGTTTACCCAACTCTCGTTTCAGCCGGTCCACTCTTAGTTCGGAGAATTTCATTTTATTTATTTATTTACTTATTTTTATTTTTTTTTTTATTTATTTTTACTTTTGGATTTTGCAATCCTACTTCTGACACCAATTGTTATGTTTTTACCTTTTTAAAAACGTTTAAATGAGTTCGTTAATTGCAACCAAAGTAATAACAAATTCGTCTTTAGTTTTTCTTAACTGTCTTTATTCACACTACTTTTGTGTGCCACCGTATAGAACTTAACGATACAACAATAATAATCTGCTTATTCACTTTATAAGTTCACACAAGTATTCACTGGATCTTCACAACCACGACTTATTTTATTCACACGCAACTTCACACAAGGCTGACTGAATTAACTCTGACTGCTGCTTGCTTTGTCCAGCCCTTTTATGGTCCGCACGCACGTATGATCAGTATGATGAACGTTCTCGATGTGGAAGGTTCTCGCTCGCGCCTTCTCGAGAACTCTATTGCTAGCACATTGTTGTTTGTGTACTTTGCTTATGTTGTCCGTTACATATTTGTCGTAGCTGGTTTACTTTATGTTGTTGTTGCTACCTGGTTCGTTGTACACATGTGTGTGTGCAGCTTTAGTTAATCAACACGTTCGTTGTATTCTTAGTGTTAGTGCGTATTTGTGTCGTGTGTATTGTGTTGGTGTTGCTGGTAGCTTTTGTTTATCGTTTTTATTGTTAAACGATATTAGGTCGTTTCGATTTATGTAACAATATATTCCGTCATCTTTTCCTGACCAAAGTAAATGCTCTTTAGCAAACTAATTTTTATATTTTATTTTCTCATTAGCCGAACTTTTCTGGCAATTCTTCCTGGAAGATTCGCTTGCACAAGACTACGACGAACTGTTGCTGGACTGATTTTATTATAAATTCCAGCGGAAATAGCCCTTGAAGATTTTTTGCCAATATGATTTACCGTCTACCTGTTTCCGGACTGGCTTTCTTTGGGCTGTCACGATATTCTTTCGTTTGTTTTTGCACAAAGTGTAAAGACCTTTCTAAGGTCTTCGCTATTTCTCGCAAAGAGGGTTTTAACAATTTCTCTTCTTCAGTACAATGGTAATTTCGTCCCATTTTCATTAAAATAATTTTAGATTTTTATATAATTTTAAAAAATATATTTACCGTTTCACATATACACAAAGAAATATCACACAAGTATTTAATTTACTATAAAAAAATGATAAATAAGTCAAGTGTATCTATTATTATGATCAACAAATTTTATAGGTTTACCGGAATTTCCCTTTTTATATTTAAATAAATGTATTTACTTGCCATATTTTTCATTTAATTGATGTGGCCAGATGGAACTACAACAAAAAAGGAAAAATACACGATGTGTTTTGGAGGGAAATTTTTTTATTGGTACATATACAAGAATTATATAATATAAAATTAAAAAAATAAATTGATAATCATTTTTACTACTTACCATTTAGATTCATGACTCGATCAAGTTCTCTCCAAACCAATTCCTTCGCTTTTATATTTTTACGCTGTGGGTGGCTCATGTGATTAATATTGTTCTGCTGCGTACTTCTTCGTTAAGTGCTTCGTCTGTATTAATATTTCCTGAAATATATTAATGTAATTAAATATGTACATCAATAATAGTAATAATAATAAACCAATACTTACCAACTTCAATGATTTTAAAAGAAAACAATATAAGTATGAGCAATTGTTTCTTAAACATAATTTTCGGTGTTGTTACTTCATATGTAAAAAACCGTATGCACAAAACATTTCATATCAAATTTTTAAAAGGTAAATACAGTTACTGATCTTACAATTCTTAGTAGGCTATAAGTATGATATGGCAGTTAACGTAGTATAATAACTAATACCCCGTTCACACGACGCAATTATTCGTCATTCACTCTCTCATTCGTCATTCAAGTATTAAATAAATAAATTAAAAGAAATAAAAAATCTGATTAAAATTAAATTTTGTAGAAGTATTTAAAAAAATAAAACAATAGATGAAAAACAAAAATATAAAAAAATGATAATGTCAAGAAGATTATTGGCTACATTAAAGATTGTGGAGGAGACAACATTGTGGACCGAGACACTATACTTGCAGCTTTTGAAACAACTGCAACTTCTTAATACTGTGAAACTATCACTTACCTCAGAAAAATTAGTTTCGAAGAAGGTGAGTTGCTTGAAAAATTATACGTACCCATTTTATACGCATATATTTATAGGAACGAACTCATTCTTTCTGGGAGATTGATTACCAGCAAGCCGATGATTAAAATTCGCACCAAACAAGCAAAATTAACAAAAAAAAAACATGTAAACAGAAGAAAAAACAAGAAATAAATAAATGTCGAACAGAATTACGAACGTGTCATGGAAACGGGTTAATTGGCTATTATATTTCAGAGGTCGAATTAAGTAATTCAACATGGTGTAATATAGTACAATTGTTACTATTGTATAAAAGTTCGTATAGTATAAGAGGAAAAGTGTTATAAGTATGATTGAATAGATAATGTAAATATTGCTCGCTCGAAAATGTACAGCCTTAGAGCACGTCTTAAACCCACAGAGTGCCGTACGCAATGTGTTAAAAAATGTTGTTCCTAGTAGCTAAAATTTGAGCCATTAATAATTTTTCAGTTAGAGTAAAATTATATTGCTATTATTGCTCGTATTTTCTATATTCAGCAGCCCTGATTTATAACCGATTGAACGGCTGGTTTTCGGTTAGTTTCGTATGCCATTTAATACTGATTATATAAGGGATCGAACTTAAAGCAAACTGATCATGCACATAATGGCCACTGAAGTCATTGTATATTAACATATCGTTAATATGCACAAGGATGAAATGGTGACAGTGGGTAATGATATGTTTCTATTCTTTAAGAAGTAACGTCAGAGTACAATGTTGATTATAGAAGAAGCGGTCTTACTTAGCACAATTTTTGTATATGCTTTAGCATATTTATGAAAATGCATATATAAATCTGGACTATATGATTGAAAAGTTGTTTTGATTTAAACATGAAAATTCAGGAACGTTAATTTCAGCCAAAATAATTAATTTAAAGTTAAATTTTTTTTGATGTCATAGGAGTTCTCCAAACATCTTCCTGAAGAACAATATTTTTCTTCCGACTCGAACTGTTTTTTATTATAATATTCGTACGACTTGCGTATGTACTCTGTTAGCCGGAGAAATCTTTGTCAGTCTATTGTTACATTACCTTTCTACTGGCCTATTTGAAATACGTGTCTTCTTCTTTGTTTCCACGTAGTTTCCAATGATATTCGTCCACATGGAAGCATAAGGTGTATATTTTTTTAGAAGTACTTTGCACAATTTTTCATTATAGTAAATATTCTTATCGCCGCTTGTTGGAGCGTTTTGATTACATTTAAATATAATCGCATACCTTTAAAATAAAATGAACTTTTTTATACTGCGCGTTCGAATCAATTATTCCATTTTTTTCACCATGTTTTACACCCTCTTCTTCATCCATAGGGATCATATACTTATTTGCACTTATAGTCAGCATTCTTTTAAGCCAATTTAAAAATTTTCTGTATCGCTGATGTTAATTGCATAATTCATTTGTGTTTTGTAAAATGCAATTATGTTGAGGATGACACAATAGGATTCAACGTCCTTATATGCAATTTAAATTAAGTAAGCCGAACATATTTGGGTTATAACGAAATTGCACTTTTTCTTTTGCGTTTGGAACAAGCTATAACATGCTGTTATATATTCCTCGAGAGAGTAAATTCTTATTCTAACTCCAATCATCGCAGACCCTTTTGCATAATAGCAATGAAATTTTGTTTTCTGGGTAAAATGTATACAAATAAAGTAAGAATAATAAAGATTCAGGCTCGGGAAATAATATGCCACTTTCTTATTCCTCTTCCTTAATATCAGCAACAAGCGAATATAAAAAGATCCTTTTCCAGCTCATTTCAGCTTTCTTAATAATACATCCAGTTACGTCAAAGTACAGTATTTCGACTTCGTTTTAAAAGGATGCTCCTGTTGCAGTGCAAAATGGATAGTGTTAGGTCCTTAAACAGGTAAATTTCAGGGGGGGTGAATATTTTCCGAATGAAGTCGAACCATAATTTTGCCTTTCTCATTTTATAAAGATCAATGAAAGGATCGTGATCTCTATCCAAACTTTTCAATTGTTCTGACTTTATTTTCCCTGCTGTAGAAGGTGTTGGAACTTCCTGCATATTTCGAATTAATCTTAAATTCTTCTTTTGTTCGAATAGGATCTTATTCCGCCCATTTCCTGCCTTCTGGTATTTTATTTCCTGCTTAGCAATCTTTCTGCGGACTGCCCGAAGTTGAACGTTTGTATAAGTACAGGTTTGGTTAAATTCATTTAAAGTTCCATAAATTACAGTCTCAATTTCCTTTCTTTAAGAATTAGGGTAAATCGAAATCTACCACAGCCTTTTGAATAATATTGTTACGTTTTTACCTTTTTAAAAACGTTTAAATATGAGTTCGTTAATTGCAAATAAAGTAAAAACAAATATGTGGTTATTTTCTCTTAAACTCTCTTTATTATTTACACCACTTTTGTGTACCACCGTATAGAACTTAACGATACAACAATAATAATCTGTTTATTCACTGTACTAGTTCACACAAGTATTCGCTAGATCTTTACAACCACGACTTATTTTGTTCACACGCAACTTCACACAAGGCTGACTGAATTAACTCTCTCACTGCTGCTTGCTTTGTCCAGCCCTTTTATAGTCCGCACACAAGCGTATCAATCAGTCTGATGAACGTCACAGAATATACACAGAATAGAAACAAGAGTTTGACGTTTAACTTTCCATGGAGAAAGAGACAGCAAATATTACCAAAAAGTATTTCTGTCTCTCTCTGATTGTAACTCTGTTTTGTTTATTTATGTTTTTTTTAGTTTTCGGGGTGGTTTTTTATATTGGCGAGAGTTAATAAAAAATGTAATTTTTGTCTAAAACTATTAATAAATAATAAAAACAACTAATAACAATAACAACTTTAACTTTTTCTTTCAAGAAATTAAAAAATATTGGCAACTTTCAGCAAGAAAATTTTTTTATGAGCAGTACGTCTTATTTTGATCTTGTAATATTTAGCTTCTTAATTACCTCTTGCACAAGAAACTATATTCATTGTGACCGAAAATCACACACATTTCGATTAATATTTAAATATTTAAGAATCTTTAAACTTTTCATTGAAGAAATTAAAAAATATTCCAAATTATCCCTTTTTTAACACAAAATAAATCTTTATTTACATTTAATTTTTCTACTTTAACCGCCAGTTTTCACTCTGTATATCTGTTGCTTCTATCACATTTGATTCGCAAAACATTAAAATATTTATTTTCTCCCTCTACGAGGTAGGTTAAAGTGCTGCTTTGAGCGTTTTTAAACGTCAAAGGTTTCAATTCTGTGTATATTCTGTGATGAACGTTCTCGATGTGGAAGGTTCTCGCTCGCGCCTTCTTGAGAACTCTATTGCTAGTGCATTGTTGTTTGTGTACTTGCTTATGTTATGTACCAAGCCGCAATCAGGTTCGTTACATATTTGTCGTAGCTGGTTTACTTCATTCCATGTTGTTGTTGCTACCTGGTTCGTTATACACATGTGTGTGTATATATATGTAGATAATCAGCACGTTCATTGTATTCTTAGTGTTAGTGTGTATTGGTATTGTGTGGCTTTTGTTTATCGTTTTTATTGTTAAACGATATTAGGTCGTTTCGCTTTGCGTAACAATATATACATTTTGCATATAGTTGAAACTTTGTATAATTTTTGATCCATCTGTGGCTAGTACAGTTAATGGGGCAACTTTGGTTGAAAATTTGAAATTGCTCGCCAGCATAATCTTCCCAAAAATGCCACAGCTTCATTAAAACGCCTGTCTTCAATGTAATAAAAATTACATTTTGACATTTGTCCACATAGTATGTACTTGAAAATTTAATTAATCAGCTTTTACTTTGTTCTTTTTTGCAATTTATTCCTTATTAATGCATATTCCACAATGTCCGAAGCCGTATTATGGGATATTTGATGGTTTGGAGTATTTTCGCTAAAAAATTTATTTTTCTTGTCTTCTGCACTCGTTGGATATAAAAAGTTTTCAGAGTTTTCTCCAAAAACATACGTTGAGTCGTTATGTTTTGAATTGTTTAATAAAGTTTCATCAAAAAAGAGAATTGTGGCAAGCGCAGTTGGAATTCTTAAAGAAAATATCAATAGCAGTGGCCTCGACTTCTAAAATTTTTACCACGTCGTTTTGTCTCAATACAGAACTTGTGCAAATTGTGCAGAGATAGGTTTTTAAGATTCTTAGGTGGAAAAAAATTTATAATTAAAAACATATCATATCTATCGAGAAGTTAAATATAGGATGGGATCGATGCAAAGTCTATGACGGTATTAATGTACTTTGCTGCTTTAAATGTAAAGAATATGGGCATAAGACTGTTAATTGTGAAAATGATGATGTGTGCATTAAATGTTTAGGAAACCACACAACAGCGGATTGTACTAGTGAAGTAATTAGCAAGTGTAGAAACTGTTTGAAAATGAATGAAACGAGAAAACTTGGTCTCGACTAAAAAGAAACCCTAACATATCCAATGAGTAGTATGTTTATGGGGTTTCGGTATCAGTTACTCCATACAAAATTTGGCTCATGCCTACGCTACAGTCGGTAGTGTCGGTTAGTCGATAGGTTTGTAACATGTAATATGCAAATTTATGTGCGAATGATTGGACGGACCGAATGAGTGTGTGTGTAACATGTAATGTGTATGATCGTTTTTTAATAATAAATTCATGGGACGTTTTAGTCCTTACGATTTTTTTTGTTTACAGAATGTACACCTGTATGATTGTTGTGTGTGTTTTTTTTTTTGTATGATTTAATTAAAAGGATCTTTAATTTTAAATGTGATAAGAAAGGGATAAACATCTGTATATTTTTTTTTTGGATAATAAATAACGTCGTATACCTAAGCAGAAACATGAGTGTACATGTTCATTGTATTTGTATTGCTTTTCGTATGATTGGACGGAGAGAATGACTGTGTGCACGTTCTTTTAAGATAATAATTGTGAAGAAATAGAAATATAGTTGTACGTGGTGTTTTTTTGTTGTGTTATAAGCATTTTTTAATTTTAAATTGATAAGAAAGAAATGTATAGTTGTTCCTGCGTTTTTTTTTCACGCATTAGTAGGATATCTGTTTTTACATAATTGAATTTACTGATTGATTTACAATCTCCCAGAGTATAAATAGACTTGTTTTAAGGATTTAGATTTTTTTTAGTTTTACTGTTTTGAATAAATAAAATTATAGAATAAAGGGATTAATTGAAACAAATTAGTTTTTTTTTTTCTAGGTATACATATTTTATTTTTAGATTTTGTATAATACAATACATATATCTATTTAACATAATAATAGTTAAACATTCGTTTATACCGATTAAATAGCTTAAGTGTTAACATATATTTTTCATAAAATGTTTGGCATCTGCAAATGTCAAGAGATTCTGAGTAAATTTTTTCACAATAATACAAACGTATGACATTATTAATACATAAAAATGAATTACTTATTTTACTAATGTTGCATATTTTTAGTTCATTGATAAGGCTTAAAAATTAATCTATATGCTCTTTATTAATATGTTTTTTTAATAGTCCTTCCAAATCAGCTGATGTAACCATTTTCCCCTTCTTTAAAAGTCAATAGTAGGTTGCGTAAGTGCGGGACGATGTACTCTAAACAAAGAGTAATAATTAACTAAACAAAGATTTCAGATGTGATTAAGTTTTTTTTTGTCATTTATTATATAATTTCTTCGTTTGAATTTATTAAGAATTACAATTTATTGAAATCACAATTTTTACATTTAGTAAGATTATAAAAATTAATTATATTTTTAGCTTAATTTTCAGCTTGATATAGTCTATGTTTATAAAATATACAGGAGCAGGTGTCAGGACCGCATGTACTGTTTTCATTTGACCATTCACAATCCTCGAAATGTTCACCATGTCTATTTCTTATTCTTTTCAGGTTGTCTACATACTCCAGTTGTGTTTGTATGTTGATGAGTTTAGTTTTATCCTCATCAGAAATTATGGGTGAGAATGATTTTAAAAAGTTGTATATTTCCTTTAAAATCATTGTGTGTTAATCTACTGCTATTGTATGCTAATGTGTAGAGTTTGTAAACAATCTTTTATGTTGATGGTCTTTAATATTTATATGATTTCAGATCTGTTAATGAGCGCTTAGGTAGATTATCTAATAGTTTTTGGAGTTGGACTATAGTAGAGACCATATCCAGTTTTATATGGTTTGAGGTACAACCCTTTACCCATTGCAATTGATTCCATATATCTATTATGACGGTTAGCTTCCGCCGATTATTCTTTTCCATTTTTGATAGCATTTACTGCTTTGACAATAGCGGATCCTCCACTTGCCAAACCACCAAGCGCTGACAATGCTATTAGTTCGGGAATAAGTCGAAGAAATCCTCCAATTTTCGGTACAGTTATAACTCTCGGTAATGTCTGCTCGCTTTTTCCCTTTAAAATTTAAATAAATAGCCTTTTGTGCTATTTTAACAGCATCATTTATATCAAGGGGTTTCTGTTCTTTCAATTTTTTTAAAGTTTTTCTCACAGTAGCTGTGAATAATTTCTTATTACACTTATTCATTTTTCCTTTTATCATTCTTTTTGAATTTTTTCTTTCCTTATGTCTCTGCTCCTTCAAACCTAATCCAAATTTCACTTTAGCTTTCATAGCGTTTGTCACAAACCACGCGTTAGCACTTGCTTTAATATCACTATCTTTAGATTTAACTCGTTGCCAGGCTTTTTCAGCTAATATTTGATCTGCTTGATGTCTTGTTTCTATATCTTTTGATTGTGAATATGCAATATCATGCTCTCTACAAGCTGCTTCTAATAAATTCATACCCTTATCTTCTCTTGCTAAACGTTTTTCAAGTTTTGTACCAGGTCTACAAAACTGATAACCAGGCAGATGTAATTCAACAGGTACTTTATTTATTAAGTTGTTTACAAATCCTGTTCTCATCTTACACTGGCTGGGGTTTTATTTTGACTGTAGATTATAACAAATTTTTTTTGTTACTTTTATACCAATTCGCAAAAATAGCTGAAATTAAGGCGATCTCCTGTATATACACCAATTTATATGATTTCAGTATGTTAATTTTTTGATATTGATTTTAATCTGCTTTGTATCTGATCACGATCTACTTTACATCTGATCACGATCTGCTTTGTATCTGATCACGATCTACTTTATATCTGATAACGATCTACTTTTTTGGTTTTTGGTTTTGTCTATTTTATTTTAATTTTTTTTATTATAATTTTTTTTTGACATTGCCATGTTTTAGGTAAACATGTTCTACCTCAATGTTTAAATTGTTTATTTGATCAACTAGATCATCATGTATTTGTGTTATATACATATATATATATTTTTTTGTGTTTATGATTATATTTATTAAAACTTTCTCCAAATTTATTAATATAAGATATTTCTTTCACTCTTCTAATAAATTATGTTAGATTCTTTAAGTTCTTCGATAATAGAGATTATTTCGTTTTGTTCATTCTTTTGACCAACACCTTCCGATGAAAGAAGCACACGTAGTCTGTCAACTAGTTTATTAGGATCATCCCAATGTATGTAATTTGATTTCAGATTATTTAGTAATTTTAGCATTAAACCACTGCCTTTTGTTAAAATGTTTGTTGTTGTTTCTAATAAATGTTTAATTATTCGTATATATTTGAAAGCTCGTGTTCCTTTCACTTGTTCATTAGGTTCATAACGACGTTTATGCGCATTGGTATGAATTAAAATCTCTTTATATTTTTTCAAATCATTTTTAGAATAATGGAGAGGTTTTTTTATGAAATACTAGTTCAAATAATCCAGGCGTCATTTTCAATTACATACTTCCTATCCGCATAGTATTATCTCTATTAAATATTAATTTTTCCTTGCCATATCTCCAACTGCCGTCTGCATCTTGATTAAAACCATAAATTTTATCCAATTGCTTATTATTAATAAGTGTTTGAATATTTTCAAATAATGAAGAGATTTTCGTCAGCCCTAAACATTGTTTTCTTTTCAAGTTTTTTATACACGTACTTGCTACAGGTCTATTATGATCATAGATTTTTTGATCATTATTGTCATCAGTTGACATACTTTCATACTGAAAATCGTTATTATCGCCATTTACATCATCATAATCATCGTTATCATCAATAGTGTTGTCTATATCCTTATGCTTATCTTCAAGTTTTCCAATGATTTCATTATCATCATTCACGTCATAATACTCTTCGTCATCATCAATAGTGTTGTCTATATCCTTATGTTTATATTCTAGTTTTCCAATTTTTTTTTAAGTGGTTGTTGTTGGTTGAAAGGTATCTTCTAATAAATTAAGTCTATCTATTTGATCAGTTTAATATTTTTCAACATTTTCTTTAGAACAGCCCTTGTCTTTACAAGATCTTCCAACACTTTATTATGGTCATTTTTAGACATTATAATAATTTTTTATATTGATTTTGATCTGGTTATGATCTGCTTGCTATCTGATTATGATCTGCTTTGTAACTGATTACGATCTGCTTTATATCTGGCCACGAACTGCTTGTTATCTGGTCACGATCTGATTTATACCTGATCACGATCTGCTTGATGGCTTGTGTCTATATCCTTTGATTTTGAGTACGCTGTATCGTGCTTTCTACAATCTACATCCAATAAATTATTCCTTTATTTCCTTTATTCTTGCTATTCATTTTTGAAGTTTTGTACCAGGTCCATAAAACTGATAACCAGGTGGTTGTAATTCAACATATAATTTGTTTATTAAGTTGTTTACAAATCTTCTTCCAATCTTACACTGATTAGGTTTTTTTTCTTTTGACTGTAGTTTATAACCATTTTTTCATTACTTTCATACCTCTTCACATGAAACACTATACTAGCAAGCTATACAATCTGTACTAGCTATACTAGCAACCAATACAATCTGTACTAGCTATACTAGCAAGCTGTACTAGCTAACTAGCAAGCTATACAATCTGTACTAGCTATACTAGCAAGCTGTACTAGCTATACTAGCAAGCTATACAATCTGTACTAGCTATACTAGCAAGCTGTACTAACTATACTAGCAAACTATACAATCTGTACTAGCTCTACAATATGTACTAGCTATACTAGCAAGCTGTACTACCTATACTAGCAAGCTTTACAATCTGTACTAGCTATACTAGCAAGCTGTACTAGCTATACTAGCAAGCTATACAATCTGTACTAGCTATACTAGAAAGCTGTACTAGCTATACTAGCAAACTGTACAATCTGTACTGATACCTATAGACTATATCAAGTTGAAAATGAAGTTAAAAATATAATTAATTTTTATAATCTTACTAAATGTAAAAACTGTGTTTTCAATAAATTGTAATTTTCAATAAAGAAATTGTATAATAAATGACAAAGAACTTAACCACATCTGAAATCTTTGTTTAGTTAATTATTACTCTTTCTTCAGAGTACATCGTCCCGCACTTACGCAACCTACTATTAACTTTTTAAAGAAGAGGAAAAAATGGTTACATCAGCTGATTTGGAAGAACTATTAACAAAACATAGTAATCAGATTGATAAAGAGCATATAGATTTATTTATGAAACTAATAAATAAATTAAGAACTTGTAATTAACTAAATTATCCATTTATATGTGTTAATAATATTATACATAGATCTAACTGTGAAAATACTTATTCACAATCTTTCAACATTTGTCGACGTCAAACATTCTTACACAATATTTGTTAACACTTAAGCTATTTATTCTTTATAAACCTATTTTTAAATTCGAATCTGTAAAAATCTGAAAAAAGAAATATCTAATAAAATTTTCAAAAAATAAAAACTGATTTGTTTTAATTAAGCTCATTATTGTATAATTTCATTTATTTAAAACAGTAAAACTAAAAAATTCTAAATCTTTAAAAACAAGTCTATTTATACTCTGTGATGAAGATGAGGAAACGTAGACAGGCTCATTCTGTCCGTCCAATCATTCGTTTGAAAAGCAATTCAAACAAAATGAACATGCACAATCATGTTTCTATTTAGGTATATAAAAAAACTATCACGCAGGTGTACATCCTGTTTACAAAAAAAAACCAAAACATACAACCAATCTACCCTTTCTTATCAGTTTATATTTATATTTCTTCAACATTTGACATGAGCAATACGTGACAAGAATTTGTTATTTATTATGCAGGTGTTCATCCTGTATACACTAAACCGCGATAAGAATCTATTATTCCTAGAAAAACTATCTTGCAGGTGTTCAACCTGTATACATTAAAACGCGATAAGAACCTATTATTCCTAGAAAACGATCACGCAGGTGTACATCCGTTTACTATTTCTTCTACATTTGATCATGAGCAATACGTGATCAGAATTTGTTATCAGTTTAAAATTACAAATCCTTCGAATTAAATCATACAAAAAAATAAAGAACAATAATGCAGGTGTTCATCCTGTATACAAAAAAAATCATAAGGACTAAAACGTACCAAGAGTTTATTATTATTAAAAAACGATCATACACATTACATGTTACACACACACACACTCATTCTGTCCGTCCAAGCATTCGTACATACGTACATATATTTTCACATTACAGTCTATTTATACTCTGGGATGTAGATGAGGAAACGTGCACACACTCATTCTGTCCGTTGAATCATTCGTTTAAAAAGCAATGTAAAATAAAGGAACAAGAAGAAGCAGGCATGCACCAAATTTTGTATGGAATGATTATGACGAGTTTACTATTAAAAACCTACCCTTTCTTATCAGTTTATATTTCTATTTCTTGAGCAATTGAGTATGATAATACGTGCCAAGAATTTATTATTAAAAAACGATCATACACATTACATGTTACGCACACACTAATTCTGTCCGTCCAATCATTCGTATATACGTACATACATTTTCACATTACATGTTACAAACCTATCGACTAACTGACACTACCGACTGTAGCGTAGGCATGAGCCAAATTTTGTATGGAGTAACTGATCCCGAAACCCCATAAACATACTACTCCAATGGTAGAAGACTAAATAATAATAAATATATTAAGTGTATATATGTTAACATTTGCAGCATAATATTGTTACGCAAATCGAAACGACCTAATATCGTTTAACATTAAAAAAGATAAACAAAAGCCACACAATACAAAACACACTAACACTAAGTATACAATGAACGTATGTACAACGAACCTGGTAGCAACAACAACATGGAATGAAGTAAACCAGCTACGACAAATATGAGATAGACAACGTAAGCAAGGTACACAAACAACAATGTGCTAGCAATAGAGCTCCCGAGAAGGCGATATCACGAACCTTCCACTTCAAGAATGTTCGTTAGACTAGTTGTGTCGGACTATAAAAGGGCTGGACAAAGCAGGCAGCACTTAGTGTTAATTCAGTCAGACTTGTGTGAAGTTGCGTGTGAACAAAACAAGTCGCGGTTGTAAAGTGAATAATAGTGTGAACTACTAAAAAGAATAAACAGATCGAAATCAAAAAACCCGGTATAGTATTATGTACGGTTGGTGATTTTAATACTGATATTAATAAAAATAATTTATACTCAAATAAATTAAACGAAATTTTGTCTAATGCTGCAATGAAACAATGTGTAATGTTTGATACGCGAATAACAGACCATAGTTCTACTCGAATTGATCTTGTGTATTCTAATGACAAAAACCTAAACTGTGCTAAACTTAATGAATGTCAGATAAGTGACCATGAAACAATTACCTTTGATGTACCTGTTAATGACGCGTTGAATATGAGAATGTTTAAAAACTTAACTATTTGGAATAACTATAACTGTGATATTTTAGTGCATTATTTACGTCAATTTAGTTTTTTAAATGACTGATATAGAAAATAAGATAAAGTGTTTAGATGATATTATAATGGAGATAATGTCTCGTATAACTACTAGCCAAAGAGTGACAATAAAATTAATGAATAAATGGTATGATAGGGAACTTACAAATATGAATAAAATAAAGTATGATTTGTATAGAATGTCGATGCAAAGTGGTCACTGGGATGAATACAATATTGTTACGTTTTTACCTTTTTAAAAACGTTTAAATATGAGTACGTTAATTGCAACCAAAGTAAAAACAAATGCGTCTTTAGTTTTTCTTAACTACATACATACATAATTGGTCATTACAACCCTTCAGTTAGGATTACGACCTAGTTTCTCACACCACTTATGTTGTGTGTGTTAATTTTATGCATGAGTGGTGGGACCTACAGTTTAAAGTCGACTCCGAACGACAGATTTTTGAGAAACTTTTCATGGCAATTTTATTTACTCTCAGAGTTTTTGCCAGAAATCTGCTGAGAGGAAGTCCGCGAAGAAATACTTTTTGTATTTTATTTTGATGTCTGGCCTGGGGCTCGAACCCTGGCTTTTCGTCTAATAAGCCAACACACTACCTACTAGACCACGGCGACTTCTTAACTGTCTTTATTATTTACACTACTTTTGTGTGCCACCGTATATAACTTAACGATACGACAATAATAATCTGCTTATGCACTTTATTAGTTCACAGAAGTATTCACTGGATCTTTACAACCACGACTTATTTTATTCACACGCAACTTCACACAAGGCTGACTGAATTAACTCTGACTGCTGCTTACGTTGTTCAGACCTTTTATAGTCCGCACACACGCGTATCAATCAGTATGATGAACGTTCTCGATGTGGAAGGTTCTCGCTCGCGCCTTCTCGAGAACCCTATTGCTAGTACATTGATGTTTGTGTACTTTGCTTATGTTGCCGTACTAGGCGCAACCAGGTTCGTCATACATATGTGTGTGTGCAGCTTTAGATAACCAACACGTTCATTGTATACTTAGTGTTAGTGTGCGTTTGTATCGTGTGGCTTTGTGTTGGTGTAGCTGGTAGCTTTTGTTTATCGTTTTTATTGTTAAACGATATTAGGTCGTTTCGCTTTGCGTAACATTGCCGCCCACTTAAGCCTGTTCGTCCCGAATAGGCTCATTATCTCTTTTCCCAAACTTTGCCAGTCGCTCTATGTGTACGACCTTCATTTTTGCTCGGGGGCTGTTAGCTTTCTGTATCCCGTACACGACATCGTTTAACCGCTTTATTATTTTATACGGTCCATCCCAGCTGGTTTTTAGCGTGGGAGATAATCCCTTCTTCCGCTTTGGGTTGCATAGTAGAACCATTTGTACCTCATGGAAGCCCTCCGTGTTTGCCGCACGATCATAGCTGGCTTTCATTCTATCACTGACCATTTTTATACGGGTGCGCACAAGCTCATGAAGTTCATTTAGGCTTTCGTCTTTTCCACTGTTTGTGGCATCCCTCTCTGTGCCGGGCTTAACACCAAACTCTAAGTCACCGGGCAGCTTTCTCTCAGTCCCAAAGATAACCTTGGCGGGTGATCTAGATGCTGAATCATGGATCGCGGATCGGTACGCCAGTAGAAACCTCGGAATGTGTTCGTCCCAGTCTTGGGTGAAGAGGCGTCGTTAGAGTCATCTTAATGCCATATACTTCGCACATTTCCTTGAATACAGCTGACTAAAAATTTCTGCCTTGATCGGAATGTAGTTCTATTGGAACCCCGTAGCGGCATACCCAGTTGTCAAAAACGTTAACTATTGTGTTCGCCTCTTGATTGGGTATGGCATATACTTCCGGCCATTTGCTGAAATAGTCCATCACAACGAGAACATACCGGTTTCCGGCATTGCTGACTGGAAAAGGGCCTGCAACGTCCATCGCTATCCGCTCGAAAGGTGCGCCCGAGTTATACTGCTGCATCTGACCTCGATTTCTTGTTGGACCTTTAGCTTCAATACACTGGGTGCAGTTTGCTATCCAATCCGCCACTGCTTTGGACATCCAACCCAATAAAAACGTTGTTTTAGCCTTTCCAGTGTCTTTGTCACTCCAAGATGTCCTCCGCTAGCTCCACTATGGAATTCATTTAATACTTCTTTCATTTTGGAGGAAGGCACTACCAATAGGTTGGATGAGGTCTTGCCATCAGCGCTTTCCCAAAGTCGATATAGGCACCCATTTATGATCTTTAAGCTGTCCTATAGTGCCCAATATGCTTTTGTAAGAGGACCTTCTGCGGATATCACATTTCTTGTAGGTCGTTTGTCCTCCTCCTTCGCTGCTATTACCTTCGCCAATATTGGGTCACTCCTTTGTGCTTGGGACCAGTCTTCGTTGGCTTCAATCCGCGTTAGCCGGATATCGACGATGGATTCCTTTTTCTCAGCTTTCACGCAATGTTTACACTCCAAATTACAAGGTCGGCGTGAAAGAGCGTCAGCATTTCCATGTTTTATGCCCCTTCTGTGTTCAATGCTGAAGTCGTAAGTCTGGAGGCGTTCAATCCAACGTGCTAACTGTCCTTCAGGGTTCTTGAATTGTAACAGCCATCTCAAGGCGGAGTGATCAGTCCTCAGCAGAAAATTTTGGCCATACAGGTATTTATGGTAATGTTTGATGCACTCCAGAACAGCCAGTAGCTCTCGTCTGGTCACACAATAATTCCGTTCAGGCTTTGACAATGTGCGACTATAGTAGCCTACGACATTCTCTGTTCCATTGACCACTTGGGAAATAACACCACCAATACCATATCCGCTAGCATCACTGTGTAAGATGAATTTTTCTCCTGGGACTGGATACGCCAAAACTAGTGCAGCACACAATAGGTCTTTTAGTGTCTGGAATGCCTTCTCCTGTGGCTCACGCCATTGATAGATTTTTGACTTCTTGGTGAGCTCATGTAAACTTGCAGCCACGCTGGCAATGTTAGGCATAAAGCGTCTGTAGTATGTGCATAGTCCCAAAAAGCTGCGTAGTTCATGAAGATTCTGGGGACGAGGCCAGTCCTTTACTGCTCGTATTTTATCTTCATCGGTTGATATGTCATCTGCTGTGACAAGATGCCCCAAATATTTCACCTGCTTTTGGAAAAATGCACATTTCTTCCAGCCGTTATTATTCGTTGCAGAACTTCTCCCAGGTTCTTGAGGTGTTCGTCGAAAGTTCTGCCCATCACTATTATATCGTCGAGATACACCAGGTAAGTCTTCTAATGCAGTCCCTTTAGCACACGTTCCATAAGCCGCTCGAATGTGGCCGGAGCATTACAGAGTCCTAATGGCATAACCTTAAACTGCCATAAGCCGCCGTTCGCACTGAATGCGGTTTTCTCATTGTCCTTGTCTGCAATCTCCACCTGCCAATACCCGCTTTGTAAATCTAATGTAGAGAATCACTTCGTTCCGGCTAACGTGTCGAGTGTGTCGTCAATTCTTGGTAGCGGGTAACTGTCCTTTTTAGTGACATCATTCAGCTTCCTGTAGTCTACGCAGAATCTTGTACTGCCATCTTTCTTCTTTACTAAAACTACAGGTGAGCTCCACGGACCCGATGATGGCTCGATTACACCGCTCTTCCTCATTTCGTCGACTAACTCCTTAACCTCATTACGCTTCGCCAGCGGTATGCTTCTGGGTGCCTGCTTTATCGGTCTCGCTTCGCCAGTATCAATTTCATATTTGACCATGGCTGTTCTTCCTTGCCTTTTGTTGTTCGTGGCGAAAGCGAAAGCATACCTCTTTAGTAGCTTTTTGGCTTTGTTTTTCTCTGCAGCTGCTAAACCTGCTATCCATTTCTCCACATTTTCACCAAATTCCTTTTGATTCTTGACTGACATATCGGCAGATTGCGGCGTTTGTTCGCTGTTTATTACCGCCTCTACTGGAACACATTGGCCCACCTCTGAGTTTTTACAGACGACTCTTTCATGGCCTGATAAATTTAGCACTCTCACCGGGACTATTCTTTGTTCTGTGGATTTGACGAGGGCCTTTGCTGATATTAAATCCGTCTGTATTTCTGCTGGTTCCACAACCCACAAGCGGTTTTTCACACAATCTCCATCCATACGCGCCCATATCAGTGATTCACTCTGAGGTGGCAATTTGAGTAGTTCGACCGCAACTATCCTTCTGGCGTGCACTTGATGCTTGTACCCCACGTCTAGAGGTGTCTCTACATTTCGCCAACTCATAATCTGTTGCCCCATATTCAAATTGATGCCATGAGCTATAATAAAATCGGCACCAATGATAACCTCGTCCACAATATCGGCAACAAAAAAGATGTGACTTACACTATAGTCACCTTCGCCTCTGTTTTTCCGTGGACGGTGGCAGACTCTCCAGTAGATGTCCGTAGTCTTACATTGCTAAGTGCCTCACATTTTCCTTACACTACATCTGGTCTGATGATAGACTGCATCGCCCCGGTGTCTATTGTGAAGGTATGTGGTCTGCCATTTATGTATCCGCACGCCGTGAGATTGTTGTTGTTCTGTTGCATCACTGATATTGAGACTGTGGGGCCCTCGCTTGTGGGAGCCAGCACTTGCCCCTCAGTGCTAGCTCGTTTTAGTTTAACAGAGACTCTTGTGAAGATGGTTGGTAGTTCGCCCATTTCTTATTCTTTGGTGGTGAGGCGGATCTTGATCTCTTGCGTGGCGCTTTGCAGTTTCTTTGGAAATGATCACTCTTTCCACAATTGAAGCATTTAAGTTTAGTCCTTTGTCCGTTTTCTTCCAAAGCCTGCTTCACCATCTCCTTAACTTTAGTTAAAAGGCATTCCTCCTCCTCCACGACTTCCATTTTTCGCACTTTGCGGACTTGTGGTCTAGAAATCGTGCGAGCGGTCTCCTGGGCTAGTGCGAAGGCCACGGTCTCCGCAAAGGTTGTCTTCTGTGTGGAACATACCGCCAGTTTAATGTCAGGATCTTGTATACCATTGACAAACGCCTCGGTCTTAATGCTGTCTATCAGCGGGTGGTTTTCTCCGGGGTATGTGAGCTGCACTAATCTTTCAACCTCCATTGCAAAGGCTTGTAATGACTCATTTGCCTTTTGCGCCCGGCATCTCAACTCCATGCGGTATAGTTCTCGTTTGTGTTCATGGCCAAATTTACTCTGCAACGCCACCATTAAGTCGTTGTAGTTGTTTCTGCTGCTGGCTGACATGGTTTCTAGAATCTATGTGTTAGTGTGCACACTATACTTAGTGTTAGTGTGCGTTTGTATCGTGTGGCTTTGTGTTGGTGTAGCTGGTGGCTTTTGTTTATTGTTTTTATTGGTAAACGATATTAGGTCGTTTCGCTTTGCGTAACAATATTATTAAGAAACAATATAAAAAATTAATAAAAATAAACAAAGGTACATGGAAAATAAAATAAACATTAATGCAAATAATAGTAAAGAAATGTGGAAATATTGAAAAGAATTGACTAACTTGAAAGAACACAATGGATAAATGAAAACAGTTAGAATACACGGTATTGTTTATGATAATGACCAGGAGATCGCAGAGAACCTGAATAAATTTTTTGTAAACAGTATAAGGGATATAAATGACTCAATTGAACAATATGAATATGGAGGCTTGTCCCCGGACATTAATAGTGGAATGGAACAGTTCAGATTTAGAATGGTTACATCAAATGATGTATATGACATCTCGAGGAAATTAAAGTATAAGATTGGCGGTGAAAACCTTTTTTCGGAAGGCGTACTGAAAGACTCTAAATTATACAGCATATTTCTACGCTGGTATGATAAATGAAAGTTTTTCAACGGGTGTAGTGCCAAGGAAATGGAAATTGACAACTATTGTTCCAAAACAAAAAGTTGCAAATACTATACTCACAGAAGAACTCAGAGCTATTTATACCATCACATGCGATACTTAACTTGTTGAACTGATTGTGAAAGAACAGTTAACTAAACATATAGGGGACAAAAATATATTAATAGAGGAACAGTCTGGTTTCAGAAGAAACCATTCCTGCGAAACAAGGTTAAATTTGGTACTGTCGGAGTGGAAGAATAATCGTAATGACAAGATGAATATAGTTGCAACCTTCCTTGATCTGAAAAGAGCATTTGATACAGTAGATAGAAATATATTAATGGCAAAATTGCGGAAGATGGGGATTAATGATACTGAGGACAAATGGATGACCAACTATCTGAGAGATAGACAGCAACAAGTTTTTGTAGCTGATACGGTATCGGCCAGAATTGGTGTGAATATAGGACTGCCGCAAGGAACGGTGTTAGCACCATTGCTTTTATCCTGTATATAAATGATATAAAAACATGTTTAAATTATACAAAGATTAGATTATTTTCTGACGACGCATTATTGATGATTGAGAATAGGAATCTTGAGAATGCTATGGGAAAGATGCAGGCAGATATTGACAATTTATATATATGGCTATGCGAAAATAAATTAAAATTGAATATTAGTAAAACTAAATTTATGGTACTGACAAGAAATCATGTAAATAAAGATGAGTGTATATTGAAAATAAAGCATGACGCTATTGATAAAGTAAATGTAATTAAATAGTTAAGCATAATGATAGATGAAAATCTAAGTTTTGATGATCATTTAAAGTATATTATAAATAAAATAGCGAAGAAGATTGGGATACTAGCTAGATCAACTAGATTAGTAAATAAGGAATATAAGATATAATAGCATCATTTTACCACATTTTGTTTATTGCCCTTCAATACTATTTCTTTTAAATACAACTCAGATGGTCAAACTTCAAAAGTTGCAAAATAGGGCTATGCGTATTATTTTAAACAAAAGCTATGACACAAATATAGAAAGTATGCTGAAGGAACTAAATTGGTAAAATGTTAAACAAATTGTTACTTTTCACACATTGAAATTTATTCATAATATAAAATTTTAAAAATGTCCTGAATATTTAAATGAAAAATTACAGTGTAATCATGAAATCCATAATTATAATACTTGAAGAAAAGATAATTATAGATTACCACTGATGAGAACTACAAGGGATATGAATTGTATTAGGGAATTAGGGAAGGGAATTAAAAAATATAATGAACTACCAAATAATATAAAAGATTGTGAAAATATAATTTTATTTAAGAAACTGCTGATTGAATATTGTAAAAATTAATGTAAATGTATTAAAATGTAAATGTAATTAATGTAAAATGTATTTATGTAAAATGTATTTATGTAAAAAAAATTCAAATGCTAAATCCATTTTGACGTACTTTATCAATTAAGTCATTTAGAGTATGTTGTTTAATTGTGTATTTTTGACCTACTTTTTGTTTGAAATTTCGTTTGCCATTTATTTGTTTTTATTGTTAATTTTTAACGTAAACTACACGGGCGTATAAGAATTCGATATAATACATAAAACAAAAGTATTTTAAACTAGAGTAGTAATAAGAAGAGTAGTAATAATAAGAAGTTAAATCCCAAATATAGGTAAAATGAAAATGTTTATGTTAATAAGACCTAAATTTCGGTACGGCTGTAGTTTAAGACAAAATAAAGATATTTCATAAGCAAATTGTATTAACCAGAAAATAAAAACAGAAAATTATTAATGTTATATCAAATAGTGTTGCAGGTCAATAATAACATTATACTGGGAAACTACCACAAATACCAGTATAACACCAATTTAGTTTTAGATAATTCCACTACTACTGCAGAAACTCAAACGAGTAAGAGCAAGTAAGACAACTTTCTTACGAGGATAGGTGAAGTGAGTCAAGAGGTTTCGGACAAAAAATCGTTATATATTTGTCAATGTCTTACTGCGATCTTCACCTACTTTGGCTAGTATTTCAAATTTGTTTTCTATATACTATACAGATGTAAGTAAACACCTCACATTATTGGAAAAATGTGTAGATTATTCATTTATATTCATTAAAATAGCGAAATATAAGAAACAGTTGTTTGTAATTCATTGTAATTTAAAATAATCGATAATCGAGTAACTGTTTTTTGTATAGTAGTATAATTAATAATAAACTATACAGCTTTAACAAATAAAATGGGGTATTTAATTAATTAATTTTAAAATACTTGCGGCCATTATAACAACTTGCCGTTAAAGGTACCTTCAGCTATAGGGAACTGAAAAGTTACCTTTAACTTATTTTCGTTATTACAACTTACGGAAAAAATAAAGTTAATTTTTTTTTAAATATGGCAGTGTCGGAGCAATGTCGATAAAACTGCTCAATTAAACAAGTTTTTTAACACAGTGGCAACGACGAGCTTCGTCTTTTTTTGTTGTATATGCTCGTTTTGTTTAAATTTGAAGTTGCCGTATTGAAAATAATATATAATATGACAAGTTCAAACATACACTTAACTTTAAAAGTTACCGGTAGGATGATCCTCCCTTTAGCTTAACGCTCACTTCTATCTTATTGTGTACTCACAATAATGAAAAAAGTTGTAACAATGGCCCTTACAAACATAAACTTAAAGTAGGAAAGTGCAATAGTCATCCAAAACATCAAATTTTGCAATGAAGTGCGAACTTTAAAAAAATGCAGAATTTAAAGATACACTTAATTGTGTAGACCGGGTCACAATACCGTATGTTTTTCTAAAATAAAATTTATTAAAAATTTTAAAATATATTATATTATTCTTACACATACCTGTTATGTAATGATTAGTAATCGTAATGATTAGTAATTTGATTCGTTTTTTTTTTGAATGTTGAAATAATGATTACAATTACGATTATTTTTGGTTAAAATAGTTAATAATTGATTACGATTACAAAATAATCAAAAAATAATTAGGGTTACTGGCGATTAGTGTAATAATCAAAAGGAATCCAAAAGTAATCAAATTGTATTCAATAATTACTTTGAACTCTTTTTGAATATTTGAAAATAAACAAAAAAAATTATTGAAAACAATTTGATTACTTTTGGATTACTTTTGAATATTTGAAAATAATCAAAAAGAATTATTTAAAACAATTTGATTATTTTTTAGACTTATTTTGATTATTTTTGATTATTAGACTAATCGTCAGTAATCCTGATTATTTTCTGATACTTTGGTAATCGTAATCAATTAGTAATTTGAAAAAATTTTTCATAGAATTATATAATCATTACGATTCATTTTAAAAAGTAATGTAATTGATTACTAATCGTAATCGAAATTTAACAGGTATGTTCTTACAACAGAAGTAAATAACGACAGACCTTTCCTCTTTTATATATACTATTACAATATAAAAGAGCTAAATTTTACCATAAGTATTTTAAAAAGTAAATTTTAAAAATTGTGATATTGTATATTAAATCTCTCAAATTAGTAACAGTGTTAAATCCGTGGACTGTATGTGGGGGGAAGAGCACACAAAAAAGGCTGTTATTCAGGACACTAAAAAAAGGGATCCAAAAATTAGTAGACTTCCAAATGCTCTAATAAATCATACAAAAAAAACACTTTCCTTTTTCTTTTCTGTTGTCTATTAAGCTTCTCACAGCTTTATCTCTGGGAAATCTCCAATAAAATAAACTTCACACCAAATCACTGGTTTTTATATGTATATTTATTGTCACAATTTCTCTTATTATAAAATCTTCAATTATATAATAAATGTCAAATAGATTTTAAATTTTTAAAATATTTTTCAAATTACAATTTTGAATTTTTTCTTAATAGGCCGAATGCCTTCACAAACACTATTTCAATATTGCACGAAAATTATTTTAACTTTTCTTATAGCACAATGTGTGTCTTTTGATTAACAAAAGTATAAAAATTATGTTGCATCCCTTTGGATGTTACAAAGAAGAATAAAAAATAAAGTTAGGCTTATACAAACAAGAAGCCTAAGTTAAACACAATTACAGCGTAATGTTAAAAACATAAAGCTTAGATAAAATTACATTACATTACAAAAGCTTAAATTAATATTACAGCGCCCTCTATTGGTTGTTCCCATCGTTCAAACAAATCTGTTTATGTCGGCAAGGATGGGAAGTTTAGACTGTCAGACATAAACAAACAGCATTATACATAATTTTATAAGGAATGGTAAAAGCTCATCACTATTCAAAAATATCGTAACTTTTCCTTGTCTAAATAATATTTCTTTATTTTTCACTTCACTGTTCCCTAATATTAACATTAGATTTTCATGGGAGGTTATCAAAACAATCCTTAAATTTGTGTATGAATAGAACACAAGCGAATGCGTTATAGTGTTTTCACACTGAGTGGTTTTAAAGCAAAAGTTTGTTTTAACGTTAAAGCCATAATTAAAACCTTGTTTTGCCATGCAAAATTATTCTGTTAAAACCATCTTAAAACCTTTTTCGAATTGGTTTTAAGTAGGTTTTAACAGAATAATTTATTAATATATTTCTCAATTTTTCTTATTTTTTCTTAAATAAAAACAGTTGTTGCACATTCATTATGGCATGAATTTAAACCCAGATTTAAGAAAACTGGCAGTGTGAACGCAAAATCAGCTGATTATGGTTTTAATGCTAAAATCAGGTTTTAACTTTAGGTGTTAAAACACTATTAGCTAAAGAATTCTAACAAAATATTCGCTGAGAACATTTTATGATTATTTAAATTTTTTCAGACACAACATACTATCTTTAACAGAAGCCAATCTCACAGCCTGTTAAAACTCACATAAGAGCTTAACAAAAACAACAACTTGAATTGAAATATATATAAAGGTAGGCACGCACTATGCACCACTATGCACTTTTATCATGCAGAGTTCTTATTTTATTACATATGTAGTATACTGAAATACTTTTATATTTATGTAACCAAGAACAGGACTTCAAAGAACGAAATATGCTCGCTTTCAAAAATCTAATGCATTGTGTGTACATACCATAGGAATTATATTCCAGAGAATGAATGAATGAATCGTTTGGAGGGGTTGTGCATATTTTTGGATCATATCATATTATGTTAACCGAAGACAATTCAATAAGAAGTCTAGCATTACATTTTTAATGCATTAGCAGGGACAGTAGAATGAAAGCCATATGTTGCAAAATAGCAAATATTATACAAATAACAATTTTAATATTTTAAATAATAAGTTTTAATTCCTATCGAGTTGACGTTTTTCCAGTTTTTATTTTATTTGATGAATATGTAATATATTTCATTTTAATAAATTTTGAATCACATTCTTTGAGAGAACATAGCTGTAATAATAACGCCGTTATTACAAGGGATTAATAATTTTAATTATATTTTTTTTTTAAATTTGACAATTATTCCCCTATATTATAATAAACGAAAACTTGTTACTTACGGCTCTTTGGACATACGAGTATATGCGTAGCCTTTGAGTTCTGTTATTTGCCTTTCTTAAAGTTTTTAATTGGTAAACTAAAATAAATCGGAATAGTTTTGGTAAGCTTCTGAATTAGCAATACTTTTGAAATTTTCAATTGATAGATTGCCTTTCACTTGTAAATTACAAAAGTATACCTAAACAAATTATTTTTGAAATTCTTTTAAATTAACTTCGTTTTTCATTTTGCACAGTTTTACATTAAAAATATACACACGCAAGTTGAAAGCAAATTAAAAATTATTTTACATATGCACCATGGCGAACAATAAGTTCAACTTGCATGAAAATCTAACTCGAAAACGTCATCACTGGGACCGAATTACCGCATACGTGATCGAGTTGCCTTTCGTATCGAATTAAATTTCGTCACGTATCGAATAGATTGATTACAGCGTTCGATAGCCGACGTATCAAAATTTTATCAAAATGTACCAGATTTTTTTTTACAATGGAATAGAATTAGAACATATGTTTAAAGCATATCGATCTTTTCGCGGGTTATTTAATTTTAGTGGTGATATATATTTTAAAAACATAAATAAAAGTTATTTAAAATAAGGGACGGCTACTTTTGTTTCATTGTGCTTATCGTCGTCTGGTTCTAAAGACGATTACAGAACAGTACGTATTCGAAAAGAAATGAGGGATAAAAGCGATCCAATCTCTGTCGATTAATGCGTAAGTAAATTACATTATAAAATTGTATTTTATATAATATTCATTATTTTTTTAGATTTATTAAGCGCTTTAGGCTTTCAAAAGAAGCGTTTAATTTTCTTCTTACAGAACTAAGTTTCAAAGGCAATATGTCCACCTCCGTACCACCAAAGCTGTAGTTGGCTGTAACTTTGTCGCTTCTGGCTAGTGGAAGTTTTCAACATACTGTTGTAAATGGTTACCTGATGGGGATGTGTCAAAGCGCAGTTAGCAAAACAGCGAATAATATTTTAAATGAAATTGATGACAAAATATGCCCAAAGTTCATTAAGTTTCTCCCTAATTAATCATCTTCATGTATGGAATCATTCATTCAAAAATTTAGAATTCCTGGAGGTAAATTTATAATGTTATATTATCATAATTTCTTATTTATCTTTTTTGCATGCTTCTTTTGATACTTTAGTGATCGGATGTGTTGATGGTACGCATTTTGGACTTCAAAAGCCGTCAGATAATGAGCATATGAGTCTGTAAAGGTTATTAATATGCTAATGTATACATATTTATGTAATATTATTATAACTGTTTTTAGGTTTGTGATCTTGAGCACGAAATTTTATCCATTAATTCCAAATATTGAGGAGCATCACACGACTCCTTTGTTTTGAAACATTCCGACGAAAGGCGATATTTACAGGAACTCTATAACACTAATAACCTGAGGAATGTTTGGCTTTTGGGTAAATTTTTAATTACAATACTTTACTAATGGTTTTTGTTCATTAATTTTTATACATAAAATTTTATTGTATATATACATAATATATATATATATATAATACATATATATATATTAAAATTTTATATATACAAAATTAATGAACAAAAATATATATACATACATACAGATATGTATATATATATATATATGTATATATATATAAATATATGTATATATATATGTATATATATATGTATATATATATATATGTATATATATATGTATATATATATATATATATATATATATGTATATATATATATATATGTATATATATATATGTATATATATATATATATGCATATATTATACATATTATATTATATATGTATATATATATATAACACAATATATATATATATATATGTATATATATATATATATATATATATACATATATGCATATATTATACATATTATATTATATATATGTATATATATATATATAACACAATATATATATATATATATGTATATATATATATATATACATATATATATATATATATATATATATGTATATATATATATATATATATATATATATCACTGTATATGTATGATATTATATTTATATACATATATATTGTGTTATATATATATATACATATATATAATATAATATGTATAATATATGCATATATGTATATATATATATATATATATATATATATATATATATGTATGTATATATATATATATATATATACATATATATATATATACTTTACTTTTCTCTCTATCCTAAAAAATTTATTATTTCAGTGATGTTTACTCACTTTTGGCGCTCAGTGTTTATATATATATAAATTACTTTTATTTTAGGCGACTCAGGATATCGCATTGAACCGTGGTTGATAACTCTTTATAGAAATCCAGAAGAAGACTCTGCAGAAACACATTTTAATGAAATACATGCAAAAGGTCGACGTATTATTGAAATAACAATAGGAATACTTAAAGCCCGATGAAAAATTTTAAGCAACGAAAAAAGAAGTCGTTACACCCCGGAAAAAATGGCCAAGTTTGGAAACGTCTGTGGTGCATTGCATTCGCTTTAAAGTTCCTTTGTATATACAAAACATTCCTCAGTCTCACACTTCAATTTTCAACCCTAATGTAGCAAATGAGAACCAATTAACACGAACAAAAAATAAGAGATCGGATAAAATATTCCCTTAGCCGATAAAAATTAAAAAAATGTTTATATTTTGTATTAATTTTTGTGTATTTATATAAAAAATTAATAAACTTATTAATTAAATAAAATACTTTAAGTATATAAAAATTCACATTTCAGTTCATTTGTACGTTTTGGTAAACTATAAGTGAGTTATTAAATGTAAGTATGAAAAATATGTTTATATTGTATATTAATTTTTATGTTTAAATAAAAAATTAAAAAACTCATTGATTAAATAAAATACTTTAAGTATATAAAAAAAACATCATATTTCAGTTCATTTGTACGTTTTGTTTATTAAATGTAGGTAAGGAAGTATTATTGAAGATTCTCAAATTGCAATTTTTTAATTTTAAAATCCATTTCTTTAATTGCCATATTGATTTCGTGCTCATCCTCTTTAATATTTAAAGCTCTTTCTTTTATCAATAGCAAACGGTCTAACATTTGGTTTTGTTCAAATTTATATTCTTCCACTTTTTTAGTGTGTGTAATTAAGTTTTAGTTTTCGGTTTTTGAGAGTATCTCACTATGGTAGACTTCCGTCGATTCTGCGTGCGAAGATAGAATAGATATTTTTGTATCTTTTTTTCATAAGGTCTTCGCTTTTCTTTCTCCACACATTCACTTGTACCATCATCAACATTAATATTATTCTCATCTTAAATTGGCCCAATACTTTCAGTAAATGAGTAATCAATTACATAAGTATTTGGTACGTCTGGTCGAGGTTTTAACAGACGAAAGGTCACATGAAGGTCAACACCAGTGGCTTGTACTATTTGCTCTTGTGCTGGTGTTAAAATCATCTCCCGGTAAGGTCCGCCTCCGGTTTTTTGCTTTGAATTTTTTATCAGCAAAAACTTAGAATTATATGTATAATTGTTTAATTTATATATATACTAATTTTTTAATACGATAGTTAATACAACCTTTCTCCATGATTTTACGTTCTTTCTTGGTGGACCATATGAATTGAGCGTCAGAGCACGTTCCTCCCACAATCTTTTGGCTGTTGCCTTTCCTTAGCTGCAATTTGGCAATATGTTTTTCGCCAAATTTGGACGTTCAACCAGGTACTGCGCTAAAACATCTTTTTGTTTTAAATTTATTTTATTAATATTAGTCCTACAAGAAAATTTAAGTTTTATTTTATTTCATTTTTAAATATAATAAGAAACTTATGGCGATTTCTTTTCTGGAGAAAAGTGTTGCCTACATATTGTGTAGCATTTATTGGAGGTTACACTAACCCTCATAATGTGTTGCATTTTAAACGATTATAGAACAAGAATCATTGCCTTTTATGCAATTATTTTTGTAGTTTTATACCAATTTAGGGTTTTTTTTTTTACTTAATTAACGATTTTAGAACTAATCATTGTGTAGAAAATAAAAAATGTTTTTTTTTATTAATCCAAATAATTTCCAATAAAATGTTTCTTTTATTTTCGGAGAGCTAACTTTATAAAAAATGTTTTAAATAAAAAATAATAATATTTTTACCAAGGGCTCCAGGGTCACACAAGATAGAACTATTTTTATTTAAAATTAAACTTTACGGCCAATGTTTTCGAACCGCTTTAGATGGCACAATATGTTATTAATTATTTAGTAAATTATTTCTCTATATAGCTAAAACTCAAGTCAAAAATATAATTTTTGGAATTTTTTGGAAAATAGTTTTATTACAAAAGATAATAACCAAATTCCATTTAAAAGTATTTATAAACAATCTTCTTATTACAATTGTAAAAATGTTAATTTTTAAATTAACTCATCTCAAACCTTTTATGTTGAAATAATAATACAAATGTATATATATGTTCCTTTATAGTTCTCGACTAGTAAATTTCATATCGCCAAAGTAGAACGTAATTTTTTTAGTGATTTTAAAGCTCATTCTGCTTTTACAAAAATAAAATTATCAACACCTATAGTCAGCTATTCTTTGTTTATAAATTTGTTACTAGAACCTGGCCCAATTCAAATCAAATATTAAAAAATAATGAAAAATATAATTATAAATAACATTTTCACCAAAATTTTTAACTCGCAGCAAGTAGTTTCGTTCTAATAATAATAGATACTTGTCCTCCTCATCTGACGATGAAGAGGATTCCAACAAATCTTCCAAAATAATATTTTTTGCTTCCATTTCAACACTTCTAAAACAAATGTTTTTTTTTTTTTCTCAAAACAATAAAGAGAACAGCTGTTTTAAGAGTGTTACCCTTCCAACCCTTTGATTACATTGAGGGTCAAAAAGGCAGCTTATTTTTGGGATTTTTGGCAACATTTTTAGAAAAGAACATTTAAAAAATTGCATTTTTTTCAGAAAAAAACAAAAAAAAAATGGCAAAAGGCAGAATAAAGGCAACATTTATGCCAGACAAGAAATCGCCATTACATTTTTCTAAATTTTTTGCCCGTACCACTTGTTTGCGTACAATAAAATTTTTTTTCGATAGTACTGAACTGACGAGAAAAATTTAAACAGCTGATACTCGATTAGAACCGCGTTATCGTATGCTATCATCTCAAATTACGAAAGTACCTATTCGATAACGAATGCGGTAATCCGAATTAAAAATTTACGCGCAATATTACTCGATCACGTATGCGGTAATTCGGCCCCAGAATAGAAAAAGTCAAGACAACAACCTAAGCAGTTGCTGCCCAAATGAAAGTATTTTCTATTTTTATGAGCAGCTAGAAAGAAATTAGTGATGCCAATACAACACAAAATCATAATACAAAAAAACAGCTGAAAATACTTATGTTATTGAAGAGAAGGAATAAATCTAAAAATAAGAAATAAAAAGGAATGTATTCATAATAAATAAAATAGAATTGTAGATTCAATTTTGTATCTGAATTCATTTGATAAATGTTTTGTGTGTGCGGTTTTTTCATAAGTGAGTTTATTTTTGCGTACAATAAACCTGATAGTGACAACACTCAAAAATATATTTAAATTCAAATTTGAAAATTATTGAAAATATTTGAAAGTTATTGTGTCAATCGTTTTTCCCCTCTGCTTTCAAAAAATTTAAGCAGTCGGCATACAAAGGAAAAAACAGTTGCAGAATTTTCTGTCGAACTGCCGAACTGTTGTCTGTCGTCTATGTGTTTATACCTTAAATCAAGAGATTTTCGGTGAAATTCCTATCAACTAATAATCAACTTACAATACGGTTATGACCTCCTTCTGGCAAGTATTTACAAGCTCACTGCCGCTAAAACGCGCTCTTTCAACCACCGCGCCGTGAACTATATTAGATAAAGGTTGTAACTATCACGTTTTATCCAAATGATTATACTCGTGGAACCTAAAAGTTCTGTTACGCAGACAAAAATAAACTAAAAAAATAATCAAATGAAAGTAATGAAAACAACAAAATTTACATTTAGAAATTGCACAAAGAAATACTTAGGAATTAAGATAACAAAACAAAGATATAAAACTGCAAAACTACACTTAAAGCCAAATTGCGTAGTTACCAGGCATAGAAATAAAAAGGAGGTATAAAGCGAAAAAAGATAGTGCCACGTAATATTGAAACGTTTGATTTTTAAAAACAATCGTAAATTAAATTGATTACGTGGTGTTATCGGTTAAAATGCGTTATTACTTAAATAAAGTAACGGTTGGAAATAAATAATTTATTTTATTTTAACTGCAACCTTCATCTCCGAAATAAAGAAACGTTTGGTAAAAATCTAATAATGTAACAATACATTTACATTCCTGGCCTCTAGATGCTTATTAAAATCACTGATGATAGAAAACCTTTGCTGAGAAACTTTTGGCAGAGGAATTAAGTCAGAATTCTATTACCACACAAAGACCGTTAACGTATTTTTTAGTTTGAATTTTCTTTTCAATTTTTCAATGAAATTTTCAATCATGTTGCTATCTTTGTATCTTAAAAACTAATGAAATAATGAAGAGAAAATAAAATTAGTTGTTAAAAGAAAATTTAGGCTTGAGAGCACAACATTCTATTGCTTAGAGTTTCTCCCTGATTTGGACATTATTTAACACTATATTAACAGCAACAATATTCATCTGATGTACACCTCCAAGGATTTTATAACTACCATCAGCAAAATTCTACCAATAATTGTATCAGCAACTGCTTCTAATTGCTAATTTTTTAAAAAATCCAAAATTATTAAAAGCTAATTACAATCATTGTATTGCAGCAGGATTTTGCATACGAGTGGAGAAATTGAACATGATTGTATAACACTGGAACACAAACGTCTTAACAGCAGGATGTCACTGTCACTAGTAGTTTTTATTGCCTCAAATGCAGATAATTAACTTGTATTTTACACCGTTATCATAATATGTAACGTGAAATTGACTGGTTATTCAAAAGCATAATGACAACATGTTTAACATGAAAACTTCCTTCATAATCACTTCTAGCAAATATTTCAGCGGTTTTAATCGTTCTATCATATTAGTTCGAATATAATTTTTAAATTTTAATGAACATTTGTTCAGCTTTTAGTTCATTTTTTTTATTTAAAAAGGGTTTACGTTTTTCAAATTGGAGAAGGGGTTAAACAGGGAGGACCAAAAATTTTGGTTTCAAACGCAATATGAAAAATTGTTCCTGACTATCAATCCTTGTTTGCAAATAATTTAGTTTGCCAATAAAGTTAGAAAAGAGTATAAGAAAAAAATAAAATAAAAAATTTTGGTAATGCCGAAAAAAAAAATACCATAATTGATGATAATACTCTTTTCTAAAGGGGCCCATACACTACACAAGTTTGCTGGCACAATCAAGTGATTGTGCAAGCTGATTGTGTGATATCAAAACGAATTTGATATTTTTATGTTTGTGCAAGCTTGTGTAGTGTATTGTCAAAAAAAAAACTTTTTTTAATTTTTCAAGTTGTAAATATTGTGCCAAAAATAATTATTTTGTGGTAATGAATCTGAAACATAAAAAACTTTGGGAAGAATTTCATTAAAAGCGTTAGCTTCGGCTTTCCATTCATTAAATTCGTTGGACTGTATGTGGGGTGAAGAGCACAAAAAAAACACTGTTGCTTCAAACACTAAAAAAGGAACATAATTAGAAACATTCCAACATAATAGTAGGCACAAAAGAACAATCACTTTCCTTTATATTTCGGCTTGACTTCTATCTTCTTGCCTTCAGTCAAGTTAATATTGTTTTATTTCATATATTCAGATTTTTATTTTTTCTCTTTTTTTCACAAACTTTATAAATTTTACTTTTCACACGTCCACAATGTGTTTTCCTTTGTGTCTAAACAAAATCGACTTATGCTGGTTACAAAAAATTTATTATACAAATTTTAAAATCTTTAAAAACAAAGTAAACAAATTATGTTGCATCCTTGTGGATGTTACAAGCAAGAGTAACAAAATTGTAATAAACAAAACAAATTTTTTATTCCAAAAACACACTAATATTAAAATACCAAAAAGCTTAATTTTACAATGCAGCGCCATCTGTTGCCAATTTGCCATCGTTTAAACAATCCTGTTAATGTCAGCAGAAATGGGAGCTATTGATCGTCAGACATAAACAGTATTTTTTTGGAAGCTGGAAAATATTAATATAAAAAATGTTTTGCCTAGCCTTCATTTTATTTACTTTTTCGTACCTTAATCCAATTTTTGAGTATAATATTTATAGCTTCACATGTTTCTATGACAATTTTTCCAATTGTTTGTGGGGAAATTGTTTGTAAGGAATTTTAAGTCCTCATAACTATTTCCGCTAGCTAAAAACCTGAAAGTAACAGCTAAATTGGGTATCTCATTAGTATTTTTTCTTTGCTATAATTGGCGATACTTTGCTTAACAATTCATAGAAACATTCTTTATCCATTCTTAAAAAATTACAAAGATCATCTTCAGCGCTGGTTTCCAATTCTTTAATCACCTAAATTTTCCTTATCTTATAGCCATTGTTTTACCCAAATACGCTTTTTTCTTCCATTGTGTTTTTGTTTCTTGTTAATAATAGCAATAATTATCAAATGATTGCGCCAGCATGCTGGTGTAGTGTATGAGCCCCTTAACTTAATTGGCAAACTAAATTATTGCCACAGTGGCACGGCATCTCAACTAAAATCAATTTTATCATTTGTCAATAACACATGCTACTATGTTTCTTCACTATAACGTTGCAGTTCTCATCAGTCTTAATGAAGTATTATTCAAGGATTTCGGCCCACAAATTATACTAAACAGCGGATTTTTCAGAGTGCACCCTTAAATTGGGCCACTTAATGCAATATAGGTACAAAAAAATGAACTTCTTCGCTGAAGATAATATTTTAATGGAAACACATTTCTCGCAAAACTAGAATTCTGATAATAAAATGTAATGATGAAGGGTTGTAACGACCAATTATGTTATGTTATGTTGTTGACGTGCGTTAGTACATTCGCAGTAAAAAAGTTGTAAAAAAATTGGTGAAAAATTACAATAATTAAAAATTCAATATTCAAGAAAGAATTGATGTTTTACAGGAAAGAAGGGGAAAATATTTAATTTTTTAAAGTGACAGAAACCTAAAAAATTTGTTTAACTCCTGTGCTTGGGATTAATGAAATTTTTAGTATTGATATTATATTTTATTTGATGACAATCAAAACAAAGGAGCGAAGTGGTTACAATCCAATACAGACATACATAATTGGCCATTACAACCCTTCAGTCAGGATTGCGACGTAGTTTCTCACACCACATATGTTGTGTGTGTTAATTTTATACATGAGTGGTGGGACCTACAGTTTAAAGTCGACTCCGAAGGACAGATTTTTGAGAAACTTTTCATGGCAATTTTATTTACTCTCAGAGTTTTTGCCAGAAATCTGCTGAGAGGAAGTCGCCGAAGAAATACTTTTTGTATTTTATTTTGATGTCTGGCCTGGGACTCGAACCCTGGCTTTTCGTCTAATAAGCCAACACACTACCTACTAGACCACGGCGACTTCAATCAATCCAATAAGTAGTGTTTATTTAATGCATGAGAACTCTAAAATTCATTTTTCAGCTCGGATTCGACGTTAAATCGTAGGCCTCGATACTACGAGAACGTACTCCTTCAGTGATGCTTCACAGTATCAAGAGATTTATATCTAACTATTTCGACAGCTATTTAATGATATTGAATAATATATTCATATTTATGGTCCAGCCAACAATAATTTATTAATATCTTTTTAAATTTGGGAAGAGTTTTTCAGTTAGTTTTTTTTGTTAAAAATTTCTTAGAATTGCAATGGGACAAATATTAATATTGTTGTGAGCCTTACAGGATGCTTATGGATGACAATCGAACCCTGGTGGAATTACCAGTTGTCATAACTGGCCCACAGTAATATTACAGATAATAACTGACATCGAATAATTTAAAATTTCATTCTTAAAATGAAAATTTTTTAGAAAAATAATTAATTGCTAAACAATAATGCTAATTAAGTTGGATTGCCACACTTAATTAAAGATATCTTCATTAAATTCATGCCTTTATCACTATATGTCTGATGTCTTCAGCTAACAGTGTCAAAAAACAAGCCTACCAGCGCGCTAGCAGACTCTAAGATAAGATGTATTTTTCATAGGAACAATTTAAAGGAATTTACACTTTTTACATGGAAAAACACACAACCTGTGTTTCGATATTTAAACGCATGTTTTGTTTCGTAAAATAATGACGAGAATAGAAAAATGTATTCTTTAATATTAGCGATATGATATTGATATTAAGTTAATATCCTTAGCATGTTTCACTTAAAACAATGTTTAAAATTACGGAAGAAAACGAAACTCCTTGTTCTTTCATTATCTTTAAAATTAAATAAAACAAACTGTGAGATATGTATCATCGAAATTTTTTTCCTCTGAGAAACCTATCGATGGCGTTATATGTGAAACATAACACCATCAATTATTTGATACGGCTTGTCTAGCCGAAATATCCAATTCGTCATGACTCTGGAGCATAAATCAGACTTATATTAACCAATGACAAGGGTTATGTTTGCTCTGTATACCGCCGTGGTAAGGAATTACAAAAAATTCTAACAAATCGATGACCAGTGAGGAGACCATGCCCTCAGATAGCATGTGCAGAATATTCAATGTGGCATGAGGTCTGAGGCACGTAGCGCCGTTGTGTTGAAATCACTTGTTATTATTTTCCATATCATCCAATGCAGGCCAAAAAGAGACGATAATCATCGATGGATAATGCTCGCTGTTTTCAAAGGAGTATGGACCGAATGGTAGTCCACACCAAACAGTGAGTTAATCGCTAAAGATGAGTTTATTTTTATTTTTTATTTTGATTTATTTGATTTATAATGATCTACATAGCACAACAAGATACTAAATCTTATAAGTGACAGTGCTATGTTTACAATCAATAAGGTATAAAAAATTGACATTAATTAAATATAAAAAATTAGAGAAAGTTAATTTATGTATATAAATATTAAATTAAATTAAGAAGGTAAAGTATAAAAATAATAATAATAATAATAATAATAATAATAATAATAATAATAATAAGAATAAGAATAATAATAATAATGATGACCTAAAAAATTAAATCACAAAATTTACAAATATGAGAGTAAAATTTTAATTATGAAAATAATTTAAATAACTCCTTTTTGAACGCGTTTGCATTGCCCAGATTTTGGATGTTATTTGGTAAGGAATTCCAAAGACTAATGGTGTGTATAAAGAACTGTCGCTGAGACAGAAGAGTCCTGAATCGTTGCTGTATAATCCCCACACCCCGGTGGGATCTGGCAAACTTAATTTTACAATATAGATACTTCGGCTGTTTCGTGTAAATTATTTTATGAAGTAGAAGGAGGCATCTAATTTTCAGGAGATTATCAAATTTGATACCAAGAATCAGGTAAGCTAAATGAGAAATGTGATCCCGACGCCCCTTAAGGAAAACATACCTGGCTATGTTATTGTACGCCAGGTTAAGTTTCTGGTTGTCATCATAACTGCAATTTGCGTATATCTCACATCCATATAAAAGTACCGGAATCAAGTAAGTTTTAGCAAGTTGCATGCGAATGACAAAAGGAGTTGAATCAATGACAGCCCACAAATTTCGAAGCATGCCATAAATTCTGCCAACAATGACACTTATATGGGTAGACCACGATAATTTGTCATTAAAGACAATACCCAGATTAGTAGCCGACCTGACAAATTCAATTTTATTTCCCCTGATACTCAATTCAGGTATGACAAATGATCCGTTTGTTCTCGAAAGTGTAATACATTTAGACTTAGAAGGATTGATACATAGTCCATTGGCCGAGGCCCATCCGTCAATCCTTGCTAAGTCACGATTAATGTAGTCCAAACAAGAATAAATATTCTCCCTTGGAGTATATGTGTAAAGCTGCACATCATCAGCATACATGTGAACATTACAGTTAACCAAAACAAGTTTTCAATGATAAGTAGGATCATGGATCCATTCAGCGAACACGCGTCGTTGTCTATGGTTATTTACTGTCTCAGGGTCTCTGGTCAGTTAAATTTTGTACGACTACAGGCCCAAGTCACGAAGAAAAATTCATCAAATTGTAATACGCGAAAGGCTGAGAACTTGTTAGCGAGATGAAATTGGCTAGGTTTTCGGCAGATCTTGAAGATGTTGTATCCACCTCATTCCGAATAATCCCTTTAGTAAGTGAAATATGACGATTGTAATATTGGGGCAGCACACGGAACAAAACAATCATTTTGATAAAACAGTTTTATTATTTGCACATTCTATTAAATGTAATATCTGTCTGTGGTGACTTCGCAAAACATATTAAAATACTGACAACTAAATTTACAAATGTAGGTTCAACAGAATAGCCGTTGAGTTTCTGATCAACTGCATAATTCAGGCAGACAAATATAAAATACAGTTTGAGAACTTACAGGCTAAATCATTTGCTTTTAATAATGCTCTGGGGTTCTGGTTACCAGATGCAAATTCTGGAGTTATGTTATTCCACTTAATTCTTATTCTTTCCTGTAATTGCTTTATTAATTTTAGGGTGGATTTATGAGACTTTTGATGAAATTTATGTATTTTTTGGTAAAAGCAACAAGCATTATAACCCCATTTAGACGTCTTCCAAGAATTAAAACTATCCAAAAAGAGACATAATCGTAAAGGAAAACTACAAAGTCATATATTTCTAAATGTACCTGATCGACTTTTAACGAAATTACAATGTTAAGTATTTATTTTATGCTCACATTTAATATCCAAGTGATATCCAATTCCATTAGTTTCATAGAAGTCAAAATTAAGTCTGCTTTATTGCATACTTTTCAGAGTAATTTTTGCAGTACATGTCTGTACTGTGATGCGTTTAAGTAATATATTTTAAATTCAATTAAATATACAGTATACCGTTACTTTGAAATTAAACGTTTATAAACTAATGTGGCAATTCTAGGAGGTTTTTAAAATTTAACATTTTTAGATTTAATGTTTTATATAAGAGGATTTAAATGAGACCAGAATAAAATTACTGGATTTGTGCCTTAAGTACTGCAGTACACAGTGTACGATGGTTTCTGCTCATTTTTTTCAAAGACTAAGTAAAGATTGACTGTTCCACTATTTATTAAATTTATTATAAGTACGTAACTTTAGTAAATTTACGAGAAGATTATTATAATCAATTTTAGACTACTCCTTTGGCATTGAAGATTGGATTTAAATAAGTCATGGAAATGAAAGACTGTCATTAGTCTGAGACGAAATCGCCGAAGAAGTATTTTTAAGTGTCTGACCTGAGGTTTGAACCGTAGACTTAAGTCCAATAAGCCAACAGACCACCTACTAGAATACGACGACTTCCCTACTAGTTTATACATTAGTGTGTAAATATTTCGGTACTTTAATAATTTGTAGGAGTTAGCAACAATAGGTTAATTAGTATAACATCAATACAAACATGTTCTCTTAATTCCTTAATATTCTAAAGGACATACTGAGACAAGTAATAAGTCTCAATCCATAAATAAGCAACATTACTCAAAACTGTGTTATTGACACCTCAAACATAAAATAAATAAAAACTTGAACATATATCAACAAGTTGTGGTCTTTTTGAATCAAATTGCCCTTAAAGAATTTCATTGTGAATGGGAGAGAGTGAAGAAAAGGGGAGGATAGTAAATTTATATGTACATACCAGGAGTACGGTTATGAAATTAACGTTTTGAGTGAAAATAATTTTTAGTGGGAAAATAAAAACAGTTCGTTCAAAGAACTGGTCATTGCTGAGTACGCACTTTTCCCATCTTTCATGTAATTTGTGGATTCCACGCCAATAAAAGAATTTTCCATTCCATTTTTTTATCAATGCATGGTTCAAGTTGATCTTTTGTTGTCGGTATAAAAGGTTTCAGTAGGTTTTAAGAGCTCGTGTTTCACCACACCTTTCTTGCTTCACTGGACACATAGCCTTTTCTTCCTGTCGAATTGACCTGTTTGGCAATGTTTTATGTTGATAGTTGTCCCGAGTTAACCTTTGATTTTTTCCGTTTAGAATACTGAAAAAAATCAATATTTTATCACTGAATTTCTATCGTATCTCTGAAGCCAAATTTCACATATTGTTGGTCGGTTTTCCATCTGTCTGCCATTTAATTCATGCGGCACTCATTTTTCAGACTTTTGAATCTTTTCCATATCGTTTAAACGGTCAGGAATTTTTTGTGGTCCAACATTTAACATTTTCGACATTTGTTTCTCACTCAGTGTCGGCTTCATCCAATATTATTTGCAATACAGCGGCTTTAAAACTTTTTGGTGATCTTGTAGTTTCTTCATTTCATGGGTTTTATTATTTAAAACAATTTTATTATATATTCGAATAACAATAATGATAGAAAATATTTTCATTTCTTGATGAAATATTGTACAATCTGCTATATTAGATACATTGAAATTTGCGTGATTTTACATGAATGCTAAATAAAAATAAGTGGTGAAAAATAAAGGTAAGTAGCAGATAAGGATAGTAAAAAAAAGTAAAAACTGTCCAGCTCTGTAAAATATTCATCAAATTCGAAGTAAAAAATTTCCAAATGACTCTGGCGCATAAGGAGCATGAGCTTGATTTCATCACTGTAGTAGATGCATAAATTAGCACTATTTTTGTCACGAAATATTGATATCTCCACATTAAAATCGTTGATTGGTTTTCTTTTTAAATATGATTAATATAAATTAAGCAGCGACTATCCAAAAAATGTGCCTTAAATTTCTGGTTAATTTGTTGTTACAGCTACGCAGCGTTAATTATTTTCTTTAACTTGGTAATAAACACATAATCTGCCTCCTCATACAAGCTAAACCGTCTCGCAGTTTTGATGTTCATAAACGAAAACCTTTTCCTGGAAAACCACTCAAAAGAGTAGTGACGGCAATTAACACAGGATTTGACTTAGGCACATTATCTTTCCCATGCGCCGTGTATTCATCCAGCCAACCACAACTCTAAGCACGGATGGCAATTAGCACAGGCAGAGGAAAGAATAGAGTGTCTCAATTTATATGAACGCCTTCTAGGCGGCAGACAAGACTTTAAAAGTTGCTGGACCATTTAACGATCCTACTTTCATCTCAAACGGGCAATCGCAATAATAAGGAAAACCAAAGTGGGCTGCATATATGAGGTATTGCTCCGGAAATGCTCAAGTCTTATATGGAAGCACGGAATTTTCACACTCTATATCTGGAAGAATTCTTTCTGACAGAGTGGATCTTTGGTAAAAGGGTGTGTAACCACTTCAGGCGATTCATGTTGCTTTATGTGACACTAAAGATCGTATGCCAAATCATTTTATACCGAATAGCCCGTCAATTAGAAGCCACACTCCGAAACTAACAGGTAGGATTCCGGTCACAACATTTTTGTCTGGAACATATTTCGTCCCTTGAAATCGTACTGGAACATATCAACATATCAAACTTATATATGATTTTCGTCGATTTCGAGAAAGTTTTTGATCGGCTAATGCACCAGAGTATCTGGAGTGCGCTAAAAAAGGGATTCCAAGTAAATTAGTCCGCCTCAGACAGGTGTATTTCAATGTAGGGTTACTTTCTGAATCTATTGATATCGCTTCAGTTGCAAAGATTACAAGGATGTAATCTTTCCCCACTCATATTTCTGTTGGTAATCGACGAGATGCTTCGAAAGAGCATAGACTATACTCTCAACAGGGGCATTATTTGGCTCCTAATTAGTATGAAATACCTTAACGACCTAATTATGCAGAAGATATTGACCAAAAATTAGTCTAAAGTATACTATTTGCGAAACAATGTTAACAAAAGAAAGGCCATGTTGGCGAACAAACCACGCAGCAGTTTTATTTATATTGGAAGCCAAATCGACCCAGTTGATGGTGTACAAATGGACATCCAGGTTCGACTTCTACAGTAAAAGGGCCATTTGCACTGTTTCAAAAATTATTAACTTAGCGGCAACTATCATTTACGACTACTTCTGTACTTCTTTACGGAAGCGCAACATGAATTTTATCAGTCGAAACAGAGAACAAACTGCTGGCTTTATTTGCCTTAGAAATATACTTTGCATACAGAGATGCAGAAGATGCAGATAAACACACATTGCACCAGAGGTGAGATTTCGGAAACGATACTGGATTGGGTGCATGTTGCGGAAAATTGCCTTGATAGAAATCCGCATGAAATGAGAATCTTGTTAGACTAGATAAGGTCTGTTAAGAAAGATGTGAGTTGGATACAAGAGTCTGGCCAAAAATCGTAGTCCATTCAAAGAATTTTGTACGACATTATGCGCAATGTAAACGGCGCGAAAGCAACTACAAATAATAATAATTATTCCCTGTGTATATTCGCCAATTTATTGCCATTTAAATTGCATTTATTTCAAAAAAAAAATTAAAAATACTGTAGTCTGTTATTTATAACACAATACCACATAAAATTTTACAAAGAATGCAGAACACTATAAATAATATTTCTAAATAAACAATAAATATTATAATTAATTATATTTTAAATAAACATATTTTATATTACATTACCTAATAGCCCACAGTCAATGTTATAGTCGATAGGATCAATAGATATAATATATCGTTAGTCTCCTTCGCAAATGTGTTAAGTCCCTTTTTTCAATTTTTACAGGAGACACAAAAAACATTGCGGCTTCTTCAGTTTTTAAAATTTGTAAACTTTTTAAACGCAATTATTTATACAAAATAGCTCTCTTTAAATGACCTAGACCAAAAATTAAAAATAATTAATAATTAATATTCGTGGAGTTAGCACGTGCTTTTAATATTTTTCGTAGTTTTGTGGACTTAGCGTTTTTGCAAACCACAAAATTACAACAACTTTAAACTACATGCTGACATTTTTTTGTCGTAAAATATGTATTTGGTATAGTATTATCATTTTGCATCAAAGTCCCAATTTTAGAAAAAAGTGGACTTAGCGTCTTTGCGAATTATACTAACGATATAATGGATGTTGTAGTATTTGCAAATAAAAAGCTTAAAATACATATAAATTCTTTACGCTCTGAATTAAGTTTTCCCATATTGATGTAAGTATTTAAGGATTGTTTTCGACTTTACACAATTACATACATATGTAAATAGGTATGAGGTGGTAATATGTGAATATATAGTGCTTATAAAACAATGAAATTTTTTCAAAACTTTATTTAAGTGTCCTAAAAATATTAAGAAACTTAATAATTCAGAAACTAAAAAAAAACTAAAACTATTAACTTTTTTCGGTGCTGACAAAACAATGGAAAGTTTTATGATTCTGCACTAAAGGGCGACTAGATTCTAGATAAAGAATTAGTAAAAATTCAATTTCAATTTACCGTTATTAATTGTTTATTACTTTTTTTAATATTAATTTTTGTATTTTGTTTTGCACATTCAATTTCTAAAAATGGCTAAAGTAATTATTACTGAAGACTTAAAAATTTCAATAAAAGGCAAAAATCAATTTGAGATAAATGTAGGCTTAACTAATCAGCAAATTCTAAAGTTATTAAAAAGTTTTGTTAGTCAGGTATTGTGAAAACTCTTCATTCGGGGAGAAGACCTCAAAAAGTATATTTTCAATTTTTATCACCCCTAAATAATAATAAAGTTTGAACATACCTGTAAGTAAGTAAATTGGTGAGCACTCGGTATAATACCCCTATTTATGTTGAATATTGTACCAAATAATACTCGATCTGTAGATGTAACAGATCAGCATTCCCAATTTTAATTTTTATAATACGTATGGCACCCAGACATCAAGCTTCTTGTAGTAACCAAATTTATTCAAAAATTTCCAAGCAGTCATGGTCACGGAATTCGCCGTAGTCTAGTAGGGCGTTTGTTACTTTACTAGAGGTGAGGCCATGTGTTCAAACCCCAGGTCAGACATCTCCAGCAAAACGAAATCTGAAAAATATTTCTTCGGTGACTTCCTCTTAGCCGATTTCTGACAAAAACTCTGAGAGTAAATAAAAAATTGCCATGAAAAGTTTCCCAAAAATCTGTCGTTCGCAGTCGACTTTAAACTATAGGTCCCGCCACTCACTCATGTATATAAGTAAACACACACAACATAAGTTTTGTGAGAAGCTAGATCGTAATCCTGATTGAAGGGCTGTAGTGACCAATTATGTAAACAGTCATGGTCCAGACGGTGTTTGAAACTGAATTTCCCGAGTTCGTTATCAAGCACTTTAAACACTGCACCACGATTTCGTGTTTTTATAACTTACGTTTTGAAAAATACTTTTGTCATACAGACTGAATTATTAAAATTTTTATTACTTGACCATGAATTATTCTTATCATTATCAAATCAAATTCCAATTAATTTAATGATATTTTGTTAATTAAATATCTTTACCAGTTATCTTTTTAAATATTGTTACGTTTTTACCTTTTTAAAAACGTTTAAATATGAGTTCGTTAATTGCAACAAAGTAAAAACAAAGATGTCTTTAGTTTTTCTTAACTCTCTTTATTATTTACACTACTTTTGTGTGCCACCGTATAGAACTTAACGATACAACAATAATAATCTGCTTTTTCACTTTATTAGTTCACACAATTATTCACTTTGCAACCACGACTTGTTTTGTTCACACGCAACTTCACACAAGGCTGACTGAATTAACTCTGACTGCTGCTTGCTTTGTCCAGCCCTTTTATAGTCCGCACGCACGTATGATCAGTATGATGAACGTCACAATGTACAACGAACGTTCTCGATGTGGAAGGTTCTCGCTCGCGTATTCTCGAGAACTCTATTGCTAGTACATTGTTGTTTGTGTACTTTTATGTTGTCCGTTACATATTTGTCGTAGCCGGTTTACTTTATGTTGTTGTTGCTACCTGGTTCGTTGTACACATGCGTGTGTGCAGCTTTACCCTGTCGTACACTCAGTTGACTTTAAATTAACTTAAAACCAACTATTTCTCAAGCAGTGGTGGTTGACACTTGGATTACTTTTATATGAAAATGACTGACTATTTTAACATTGCGATGTCCTAGGAAGTAGTCAATTGTCCGACTCTGCATTACTTTTAAATTAATTTAAAGTTAGTTACTTAACAGTTAACTTAAAGTAAACCTATTTGTAGCTAGCTATAAACTTACTACTTTTAATTAGCTTTAAGCTAGTTTTTTTTTAAACTGACTATAAGTTAGCTAAATTTCAGTGAATGAAAAGTCAGTTCTTTACACGTTGGCTTTAAACTCACAATAATAAGCTATCATATTAATTATTCGAAATGAAACAGATTTTTAAAATATATATTTTAATAGAAAACAAAAGTTTATTCATTTGAAAAGAAAATAAATAAATTAATAAAATAAATAAATAAAAAAAAATAAATTAATAAATAAAATAAATTCATTTCAATACATCACAAGTAATATTTTGCACATTTGTTGGTAAAAAAAAGATAAAAAGAGTTTCTAAATATAACATTTTCAAATATTTTAATTTTTTGATTTGCGTTCTTATTTTTAATGCACTTAGCATGAATACAACTTTTTTATATTATTTTTAAGGCGTTACGCAGCTCAGTTTCCACATCCTGAGAGCCGAGTGATCGACAGGCATCTGTTTAAAAAATATGTATATAAATTTTTACATGTTTTAAGACTTGGTTAAAACTTATATTTTCAAATTAGCACTTACCTGTTAAGGCGTCATAAAAAGCAGCAAAGTCTTTTAAATGCTTTTTACCATGAACACCATCCAAGTTTATGTCCATACACAAATTTGGTGACATAATTTCCGTAGGCTTTTTTGACAAGCGGCCCTTTAATATTATTTCACTTCACTTCAAATAAAAACACTTCAAACCTTTCGAATTTATTTATTAATTGAGTGTATTTTTTTAATTATTTTCCGCAAACAATAAATTTGTAACCAAAAATATAAAGCGAAAAGATGACACGCGGTTTTGTTTATTAATCAAACGTCTAAGACGTTAGTTATCTATATCCAACGGCGTTAACAATTGGAGTGTTTGTATACACTTTGGTTAATGTAAATTTTGCATTGCGTAGTAGTTAGCTTTAAGTTAGTCTATACAAGCAAACTTAAAGTTAGTTTTTTTTGTAGTTAGCTACTCATTTGACGGCAGGGTAGATAATCAACACGTTTGTTGTATTCTTAGTGTTAGTGCGTATTTGTGTCCTGTGTATTGTGTTGGTGTAGCTGGTAGCTTTGTTTATCGTTTTTATTGTTAAACGATATTAGGTCGTTTCGCTTTGCGTAACAATATATATATTTTATAATTTAAATAGAATTAAGGGTATTTAAAACAATTTTTCTGTTAAAACTGGGGTTTTTGTTTTTCTATCTATTGACCCTCACACGTTTACAAACTATTCTCATATTTCTATACAATTTCCTATTGTCATTGTTCCTTCTGTTGTTGGTGTTAGTTTTTGCAGAGAACAATGAAGCTTTATCAGCAATATTTATAAACAGTATTTTACTATGACCTCTTTTTATGAATGAATGTATGGTATGAATGTATACCGGACGTCAAAAGTCTACCTATTTTCTGTGAAAAGATCAAAAAAATCGTTTTTGTCAAGTAAAAAAGGTTTGGAGGGTTCGAGAAAAGTAAAAAAAAAAGTACCGTAACCGTTTCCGTATGTACAAAAAGCACTCGCTTTACAAAATAGATCGATGTGTGGATTCTGTGATGTGGAGAACGGATCTCCCGAACATATCCTTGATTTATCCGCTTGTCAGAGCAACAGGAAAACGGAGACATTATAAGCCCCTAACCACAGCGATCCTCAAAGCTAATATAACGGCCACATTCATACTGATTTATGCGCTGGATTCATGGAAAATTGAACATTTCGGAAACGCTGCACACTAGAGATGAGCGATCCAGTGGTTTTTGAAGAACGTTGTTCTCAGTGAACGTGATTTGTTATTCACTGTTCTTTAAAACAGTGATTGTGATTACAGTATTCCATAATAATAATGACAATAACGTATTTTATTAAGTCGTAAGAAAGAGACAACTAGATACATACTACGAAAAGACTACTAAACAAAATCAAAGTGGTGTCATCAATGTTATAATTTTTAATGTAATTTTTTTTATGTGAAGTTTGACAATTCAGTTTCATGTATAAAAGACAAAAGTAAATAATCAGCATCATCTAATAGTAATTCTGCCTCACTCGAAATAAAAGGAAATAAATTTGAGTATGTGACAATTTTGAAAGAACGACATTATTAGTAACTGTTATATGGCAATTTCAATCACTGTAGTTACCAGTGAATTATCAATCACCGTGATTAAATCACAGTGTTGAAAATATCGCTCATCCCTACTGCACATAGACAAACCGTGACGGACATTTGAGCAATGTTATATTCCTCACATAGGGACATCAATAGGTCTTTCAAATGAAGAAAGTGTCGATGATATCTGAAACATACATTTTAATATTTAATTAAATGATAGGAAGTGCTTCAAAAACACCCTGTAGAAATAGGCATTCGTTGAGTTTGAACTAATATTGTTGGAAGTGGGAAACAGATAGAAGGGTTTGTATACAATAGGTTTTAATGTTCAAATTATTGTAGACAGAAAGACTTTTGGATTTAGAGTGTTCCGGATAAAAATAATGTGACCAGAGAACGAATCATCTCTCTAATACCTTTAAGATTCGGTGGCCAATCAACTCTTCCAAGCTACACTTTACGATATAATCGTTACTATAAGTAAGAATACAATATTTAGAAACAATTATTGGCATTTGATTATAGACCAATCTGTTGTAGATGATATATGGTGAGATTCCCAACCCACCTTGTAATTAATGTTTCATTTTCTATTGCTTGGTGTGATTTAGGGGTGTTATTTAAAATGCGGTATTTCGCGCCTTGTTCTAAAAAGCGATGTAAAAATCCAAGTACCATTGCAGCCTCATGCCAAGGGTACCAAGAAACCTTCTTAAATTCTGGTTTCTGAGAAGATAGGTCGAAATCCTGACTGGAGGATTGTAATGACAATTTATGTGTGTATTTAAGTAGTGTGTTTATGTATGTTCGGGGGCACTTACTCCATACAAATTTAGGAGCTTGCATAGCTGTAAAAGAGTAAGAACATTGCAGAATTGTGTGCGATCGGTCTTTAGGTTTGTAACATGTATTATGAAAAGGTAATGCTTTTTAATGTCTATGTGTGTGTTAAAATTTGGGAGAATGCATATCTGGAAAAGAATTAAATCATTTTTATTTTCAATTTTTCCCTACAAATTTGGGATCATACCTGCCCTTCGTTGATCCTTTCATTTGTATTGCTTTTCAAACGAATGGTTGGACGGACAGAATGAGTGTGTGCACGTTTCCTCATCTACATCCCAGAGTATAAATAGACTGTAATGTGAAAATGTATGTACGTATGTACGAATGATTGGACGGACAGAATGAGTGTGTGCGTAACATGTAATATATATGATCGTTTTTTTTAATAGTAAATTCTTGACACGCACTGCTCATGATCACAGGTAGAAGAAATAGAAATATAAACTGATAAGAAAGGGTAGGTTGGTTGTACGGTTGTTTTTTATTTTTTGTATATTTAATTAGAAGGATCTTTAATTTTAAATGTGATAAGAAAGGGTATGTTGGTTGTTTTTGTTGATTTAATGTTGAAGAAATAGAAGTTGAAACTGATAAGAAAGGGTAGGTTGGTTGTGTGGTTGCTTTTTTTTTTTTTGTTGTTAATAGTAAACTCTTGACACTTATTCCATACAAAATTGGATGCATGCCTGTTTCTTCTTGTTCCTTTATTTCGCATTGCTTTGCAAATGAATGGTTGGACTGATAGAATGAGTGTGTGCACGTTTCCTCATGTATGTATGTATGTACGAATGTTTGGACGGATAGAATGAGTGTGTGCGTAACATGTAATGTGTATGATCATTTTTTAATAATACATTCTTGACACGTTTTAGTCCTTATGATTTTTTTTTTTATACGGGATGATCACCTGTATGGTTGCACGTTTTAGTCCTTATGATTTTTTTTTTGTATACAGGATTAACACCTGCATTATTGTTCTTTATTTTTTTGTATGATTTAATTAGAAGGATTTGTAATTTTAAACTGATAACAAATTCTTATCACGTATTGCTCATGATCAAATGTAGAAGAAATAGAAATATAAACTGATAAGAAAGGGTAGGTTGGTTGTATGTGTTGCTTTTTTTTGTTCTATAAGGATGTGTAATTTTAAATGTGATAAGAAAGGGTAGGTTGGTTATGTCTTTTTATTTTTTGCATGATTTAATTAAAAGGATCTGTAATTTTAAATTGATAAGAAATTCTTGTCACATATTGCTCATAATCAAATGTTATAAGAAATGGATGAACATTTGCGTGATCGATTTTGTTTGATATAAGAAAGTAACGTTACGTTCTAGTCCTTGTTTTTTTTTTGTATTCCACAAAATGAGATATCCCGACGTATGAATATTTGTTGCCAAAATAAAAGAATTCTAAAGAATTAACAGGTTCTATGATTTAATGTAAACTATAGTTTTTTTTTCATTAGAAATTTAAAAAATAAAATTTAGTATAAATAGAGTGTGTTAGAGTAGAATTCTTTTATTACATTGTAATTACATCGAATAAGCCAATACACCTTATTCACCTCAAAAATAAAATATATTAATAAAAAAAGCAAAAAAAAATGCCATCGAACATCATTAACATTGACGAGGAGGAAACCCAATGGTTTCCTGAAGAGCAACGATGGACACCTTCTCCATCAGCAAATTTGTTGAATGTAGATAGATATCCTGTCCAGAAAGGACAGTCTGATATCACCACATCACCACCACCACCATGGGGATTATTGTGGACAATCCCTACAGCAAGGTGTCAACAGCCGACAAGGAGGAGGATGACCCCACAACAAACCTATATGAGGTCATCTGAAAGTTTCATACAAACCTTACCGGAACCGACACCACATTCGTCATCCACATCTCCGGCAACATCAATTCAATACATATCAGAGGAGATTAAAAGGGTAAGTGAGGAAATGGGGGCGATGCAGAGGTTGTTTCATTCGCTGAGTAGAGATATTCTGCAAATAAAATGCTCCATCCGCATCACTCAGCCCCTTAAAGTTTTACATAAAACAAAATATCATTGTGCCGTATGTCTAAACAACAGATTTGGTAAGAATATGTTGTTCACGACATGCAGTCATGAGTTTTGTTCTGATTGTATTAGGGCATTTCGGTCATCTCTTTGTCCGATATGCAGGCGTCCTATACAAAGGGTGACTGCTATCAGAAAAGAGAGGAACCGATATTCCCTAATACCAAAACTGATTTCAGAACTTACCCCTAACATTAATGTAGTAGATTTGACGTAATACATTTATATTTCTTTTTTAATTTATTTTTTGTATTTTCTAATAGATTTTTTAGCTTTAAGTTTATATGTAATTTTTATATTTCTTTGTATATTTTTTAAGTTTAAATTTATTTTCAATTATAAAATTATTAATTTTATTAATATATATTTTTTGAAATAAATAAATAAATAATAAGAAAAAAAAAATTTGATTTTTTATTTTTTGAAAATTTTATTAGATATTTTTTCTTTCAGGTTTTAAATAAATAAAATGTATTTAAATAAATAAAATATATTTAAAGAAAAGAAATGTAAAAAATGTGTTTTTATTTATTGAGGAAGAATTTCTTTTTTCAGGTTTAATTTTTTTTTTTTTCAGGTTTTATTAAAAACAAATTAGTTTTTTTTTCCTTAGGTATGTATATTTTTATTAGATATTTCCTTTTTGAGATTTTTACAGATTCGAATTTAAAAATACGTTTATAAAGATTAAATAGCTTAAATGTTAACAAAATTTTTTTCGTTACTTTTATACCTCTTCGCAAAAATAGCTGAAATCAAGACGATCTCCTATATATACAGCAATTTATATGATTTCAGTATGTTAATTTTTTGATATTGATTTTGATCTGCTTTGTATCTGATCACGATCTACTTTACATCTGATCACGATCTGCTTTGTATCTGCTCACGATCTATTTTATATCTGATAACTATCTACTTTTTTGGTTTTGTCTATTTTATTTTAATTTTTTTTTTTTATTATTATTATTTTTTTGACATTGCCATGTTTTAGGTATACATGTTCTACCTCAATGTTTAAATTGTTTATTTGATCAGCTAGATCATCATGTATTTGTGTTATATGTTTTTCGATTACGATATTTTAGTTTTTATGGTTATATTTATTAAAACCTTCTCCAAATTTATTAATATAAGACATTTCTTTCACTCTTCTAATAAATTATGTTAGCTTCTTTAAGTTCTTCGATAATAGAGATTATTTCGTTTTGATGATTGTTGTGACCAGAACCTTCCGATGAAAGAAGTAAACGTAGTCTGTCAACTAGTTCATTAGGATCATCCCAATGTATGTAATTTGATTTCAGATTATTTTGTAATTTTAGCATTAAACCACTGCCTTTTGTTAAAATGTTTGTTGTTGTTTCGAATAAACGTTTAATTATTCGTATATATTTGAAGGCTCGTGTTCCTTTCACTTGTTCATTAGGTTCATAGCGACGTTTATGTGCATTGGTATTAATTAAAATCTCTTTATATTTTTTTAAATCATTTTTAGAATAATGGAGAGGTATTTTATGAAATACTAGTTCAAATAATCCAGGCGTCATTTTCAATTTCATATTACCTATCTGCATAGTATTATCTCTATTAAATATTAATTTTTCCTTACCATATCTCCAACTACCGTCTACATCTTGATTAAAACCATAAATTTTATCCAATTGCTTATTATTAATAAGTGTTTGTATGTTTTCAAATAATGGAGAGCTTTTCGTCAGCTTTAAACATTGTTTTCTTTTCAAGTTCTTGATACATGTACTTGATACTGGTCTATTATGGTCATAGTTTTTTTCATCATCATTATCATCAGTTGAAATATTTTCATACTGAAAATCGTTATTATCACCGTTTACATCATCGTAATCGTTGTCATCATCAATAGTGTTGTCTATATCCTTATGCTTATCTTCAAGTTTTCCGATGATTTCATTATCACCATTTAAGTCATAATAATCTTCGTCATCATCTATAGTGTTGTCTACATCCTTATGCTTATCTTCAAGTTTTCCAATGATTTCATTATCACCATTTACGTCATAATAATCTTCGTTATCATCTATAGTATTGTCTACATCCTTATGCTTATGTATAAGTTTTGGGATGTTTTCATTATCATCATTTACATCATCATAATCATCGTCCTCATTAATAGTGTTGTCTATATCCTTATGTTTATCTTTAAGTTTTCCAATGATTTTTTAAGTGGTTTTGTTATTGGTTGAAAGGTATCTTCTAATAAATTAACTCTATCTATTTGAGTCAGTTTAATATTTTTTAACTTTTTCCTTAGAACAGCCCTTGTCTTTACAAGATCTTCCAACACTGTATTATGGTAATTTTTAGACATTATAATAATTTTTTATATTGAATTTGATCTGGTTATGATTTTCTCGCTATCTGATTATGATCTGCTTTGTATCTGATTACGATCTGCTTTATATCTGATCACGAACTGCTTGCTATCTGGTCACGATCTGATTTATACCTGATCACGATCTGCTTGATGGCTTGTGTCTATATCCATTGATTATGAGTACGCTATATCGTGCTTTCTACAATCTGCATCCAATAAATTATTCCTTTATTTCCTTTATTCTTGCTATTCGTTTTGAAGTTTTGTATCAGGTCCACAAAACTGATAACCAGGTGGATGTAATTCAACATGTAATTTGTTTATTAAGTTGTCTACAAATCTTCTTCCAATCTTACACTGATTAGGTGTTTTTCTTTTGACTGTACTTTATAACCATTTTTTTCATTACTTCCATACCTCTTCGCATGAACCACTACACCAGCTATACTAGCAAGCTGTACTAGCTATACTAGCAAGCTATACAAACTGTACTAACTATACTAGCAAGCTATACAATCTGTACTAGCTATACTAGCAAGCTATACAATCTGTGCCAGCTATACTAGCAAGCTGTACAATCTGTACTAGCTATACTAGCAAGCTATACAATCTGTACTAGCTATACTAGCAAGCTGTACCAGCTATAGCAAGCTATATCAGCTACACCAGCTACACCAGCTATACCAGCTATAGCAAGCTATATCAGCTACACCAGCTATACCAGCTACACCTGCTATACCAGCTATAACAGCTACACCAGCTATACCAGCTATACCAGCTATACCAGCTGTACCAGCTATAGCAAGCTGTACCAGCTCTATCAGCTATACCTGCTATATCAGCTATACCTGCTATACCAGCTATACCATCTGCACCAGCTATATCAGCTATACCAGCTATACCTGCTATACCAGCTACACCAGCTATACCAGCTGTACCAGCGATAGCAAGCTGTACCAGCTATAGCAGGTAAAGCTATACAATCTGTACTAGCTATACTAGCAAGCTGTACGAGTTATAGCAAGCTATATCAGCTACGCCAGCTACACCAGCTATACCAGCTACACCTGCTTTACCAGCTATAGCAAGCTATATCAGCTACACCAGCTATACCAGCTACACCTGCTATACCAGCTATAACAGCTACACCAGCTATACCAGCTACACCAGCTATACCAGCTGTACCAGCTATAGCAAGCTGTACCAGCTATATCAGCTATACCTGCTATACCAGCTATACCAGCTATACCTGCTATATCAGCTATACCTGCTATACCAGCTATACCTGCTATACCAGCTATACCAGCTGTACCAGCTATAGCAAGCTGTACCAGCTATATCTGCTATAGCTGCTAGTAATATTTTGCACATTTGTTGGTAAAAAAAGATAAAAAGAGTTTCTAAATATAACATTTTCAAATATTTTAATTTTTTGATTTGCGTTCTTATTTTTAATGCACTTAGCATGAATACAACTTTTTTATATTATTTTTAAGGCGTTACGCAGCTCAGTTTCCACATCCTGAGAGCCGAGTGATCGACAGGCATCTGTTTAAAAAATATGTATATAAATTTTTACATGTTTTAAGACTTGGTTAAAACTTATATTTTCAAATTAGCACTTACCTGTTAAGGCGTCATAAAAAGCAGCAAAGTCTTTTAAATGCTTTTTACCATGAACACCATCCAAGTTTATGTCCATACACAAATTTGGTGCCATAATTTCCGTAAGCTTTTTTGACAAGCGGCCCTTTAATATTATTTCACTTCACTTCAAATAAAAACACTTCAAACCTTTCGAATTTATTTATTAATTGAGTGTATTTTTTTTAATTATTTTCCGCAAACAATAAATTTTAATTTTAAATGTGATAAGAAAGGGTATGTTGGTTGTTTTTGTTGATTTAATGTTGAAGAAATAGAAGTTGAAACTGATAAGAAAGGGTAGGTTGGTTGTGTGGTTGCTTTTTGTTTTTTTTTTGTTGTTAATAGTAAACTCTTGACACTTATTCCATACAAAATTGGATGCATGCCTGTTTCTTCTTGTTCCTTTATTTCGCATTGCTTTGCAAATGAATGGTTGGACTGATAGAATGAGTGTGTGCACGTTTCCTCATGTATGTATGTATGTACGAATGTTTGGACGGATAGAATGAGTGTGTGCGTAACATGTAATGTGTATGATCATTTTTTAATAATACATTCTTGACACGTTTTAGTCCTTATGATTTTTTTTTTATACGGGATGATCACCTGTATGGTTGCACGTTTTAGTCCTTATGATTTTTTTTTTGTATACAGGATTAACACCTGCATTATTGTTCTTTATTTTTTTGTATGATTTAATTAGAAGGATTTGTAATTTTAAACTGATAACAAATTCTTATCACGTATTGCTCATGATCAAATGTAGAAGAAATAGAAATATAAACTGATAAGAAAGGGTAGGTTGGTTGTATGTGTTGCTTTTTTTTGTTCTATAAGGATGTGTAATTTTAAATGTGATAAGAAAGGGTAGGTTGGTTATGTCTTTTTATTTTTTGCATGATTTAATTAAAAGGATCTGTAATTTTAAATTGATAAGAAATTCTTGTCACATATTGCTCATAATCAAATGTTATAAGAAATGGATGAACATTTGCGTGATCGATTTTGTTTGATATAAGAAAGTAACGTTACGTTCTAGTCCTTGTTTTTTTTTTGTATTCCACAAAATGAGATATCCCGACGTATGAATATTTGTTGCCAAAATAAAAGAATTCTAAAGAATTAACAGGTTCTATGATTTAATGTAAACTATAGTTTTTTTTTCATTAGAAATTTAAAAAATAAAATTTAGTATAAATAGAGTGTGTTAGAGTAGAATTCTTTTATTACATTGTAATTACATCGAATAAGCCAATACACCTTATTCACCTCAAAAATAAAATATATTAATAAAAAAAGCAAAAAAAAAATGCCATCGAACATCATTAACATTGACGAGGAGGAAACCCAATGGTTTCCTGAAGAGCAACGATGGACACCTTCTCCATCAGCAAATTTGTTGAATGTAGATAGATATCCTGTCCAGAAAGGACAGTCTGATATCACCACATCACCACCACCACCATGGGGATTATTGTGGACAATCCCTACAGCAAGGTGTCAACAGCCGACAATGAACCAAATAGAGGCTTATGGTGGAATGAGGAGGAGGTCGGAGTCCCCCATTCCTCCTCCACCAGCGATAAGGAGGAGGATGACCCCACAACAAACCTATATGAGGTCATCTGAAAGTTTCATACAAACCTTACCGGAACCGACACCACATTCGTCATCCACATCTCCGGCAACATCAATTCAATACATATCAGAGGAGATTAAAAGGGTAAGTGAGGAAATGGGGGCGATGCAGAGGTTGTTTCATTCGCTGAGTAGAGATATTCTGCAAATAAAATGCTCCATCCGCATCACTCAGCCCCTTAAAGTTTTACATAAAACAAAATATCATTGTGCCGTATGTCTAAACAACAGATTTGGTAAGAATATGTTGTTCACGACATGCAGTCATGAGTTTTGTTCTGATTGTATTAGGGCATTTCGGTCATCTCTTTGTCCGATATGCAGGCGTCCTATACATAGGGTGACTGCTATCAGAAAAGAGAGGAACCGATATTCCCTAATACCAAAACTGATTTCAGAACTTACCCCTAACATTAATGTAGTAGATTTGACGTAATACATTTATATTTCTTTTTTAATTTATTTTTTGTATTTTCTAATAGATTTTTTAGCTTTAAGTTTATATGTAATTTTTATATTTCTTTGTATATTTTTTAAGTTTAAATTTATTTTCAATTATAAAATTATTAATTTTATTAATATATATTTTTTGAAATAAATAAATAAATAATAAGAAAAAAAAAATTTGATTTTTTATTTTTTGAAAATTTTATTAGATATTTCTTCTTTCAGGTTTTAAATAAATAAAATGTATTTAAATAAATAAAATATATTTAAAGAAAAGAAATGTAAAAAATGTGTTTTTATTTATTGAGGAAGAATTTCTTTTTTCAGGTTTAATTTTTTTTTTTTTTTTCAGGTTTTATTAAAAACAAATTAGTTTTTTTTTCCTTAGGTATGTATATTTTTATTAGATATTTCCTTTTTGAGATTTTTACAGATTCGAATTTAAAAATACGTTTATAAAGATTAAATAGCTTAAATGTTAACAAAATTTTTTTCGTTACTTTTATACCTCTTCGCAAAAATAGCTGAAATCAAGACGATCTCCTATATATACAGCAATTTATATGATTTCAGTATGTTAATTTTTTGATATTGATTTTGATCTGCTTTGTATCTGATCACGATCTACTTTACATCTGATCACGATCTGCTTTGTATCTGCTCACGATCTATTTTATATCTGATAACTATCTACTTTTTTGGTTTTGTCTATTTTATTTTAATTTTTTTTTTTTATTATTATTATTTTTTTGACATTGCCATGTTTTAGGTATACATGTTCTACCTCAATGTTTAAATTGTTTATTTGATCAGCTAGATCATCATGTATTTGTGTTATATGTTTTTCGATTACGATATTTTAGTTTTTATGGTTATATTTATTAAAACCTTCTCCAAATTTATTAATATAAGACATTTCTTTCACTCTTCTAATAAATTATGTTAGCTTCTTTAAGTTCTTCGATAATAGAGATTATTTCGTTTTGATGATTGTTGTGACCAGAACCTTCCGATGAAAGAAGTAAACGTAGTCTGTCAACTAGTTCATTAGGATCATCCCAATGTATGTAATTTGATTTCAGATTATTTTGTAATTTTAGCATTAAACCACTGCCTTTTGTTAAAATGTTTGTTGTTGTTTCGAATAAACGTTTAATTATTCGTATATATTTGAAGGCTCGTGTTCCTTTCACTTGTTCATTAGGTTCATAGCGACGTTTATGTGCATTCGTATTAATTAAAATCTCTTTATATTTTTTTAAATCATTTTTAGAATAATGGAGAGGTATTTTATGAAATACTAGTTCAAATAATCCAGGCGTCATTTTCAATTTCATATTACCTATCTGCCTCACTCGAAATAAAAGGAAATAAATTTGAGTATGTGACAATTTTGAAAGAACGACATTATTAGTAACTGTTATATGGCAATTTCAGTCACTGTAGTTACCAGTGAATTATCAATCACCGTGATTAAATCACAGTGTTGAAAATATCGCTCATCCCTACTGCACATAGACAAACCGTGACGGACATTTGAGCAATGTTATATTCCTCACATAGGGACATCAATAGGTCTTTCAAATGAAGAAAGTGTCGATGATATCTGAAACATACATTTTAATATTTAATTAAATGATAGGAAGTGCTTCAAAAACACCCTGTAGAAATAGGCATTCGTTGAGTTTGAACTAATATTGTTGGAAGTGGGAAACAGATAGAAGGGTTTGTATACAATAGGTTTTAATGTTCAAATTATTGTAGACAGAAAGACTTTTGGATTTAGAGTGTTCCGGATAAAAATAATGTGACCAGAGAACGAATCATCTCTCTAATACCTTTAAGATTCGGTGGCCAATCAACTCTTCCAAGCTACACTTTACGATATAATCGTTACTATAAGTAAGAATACAATATTTAGAAACAATTATTGGCATTTGATTATAGACCAATCTGTTGTAGATGATATATGGTGAGATTCCCAACCCACCTTGTAATTAATGTTTCATTTTCTATTGCTTGGTGTGATTTAGGGGTGTTATTTAAAATGCGGTATTTCGCGCCTTGTTCTAAAAAGCGATGTAAAAATCCAAGTACCATTGCAGCCTCATGCCAAGGGTACCAAGAAACCTTCTTAAATTCTGGTTTCTGAGAAGATAGGTCGAAATCCTGACTGGAGGATTGTAATGACAATTTATGTGTGTATTTAAGTAGTGTGTTTATGTATGTTCGGGGGCACTTACTCCATACAAATTTAGGAGCTTGCATAGCTGTAAAAGAGTAAGAACATTGCAGAATTGTGTGCGATCGGTCTTTTGGTTTGTAACATGTATTATGAAAAGGTAATGCTTTTTAATGTCTATGTGTGTGTTAAAATTTGGGAGAATGCATATCTGGAAAAGAATTAAATCATTTTTATTTTCAATTTTTCCCTACAAATTTGGGATCATACCTGCTCTTCGTTGATCCTTTCATTTGTATTGCTTTTCAAACGAATGGTTGGACGGACAGAATGAGTGTGTGCACGTTTCCTCATCTACATCCCAGAGTATAAATAGACTGTAATGTGAAAATGTATGTACGTATGTACGAATGATTGGACGGACAGAATGAGTGTGTGCGTAACATGTAATATATATGATCGTTTTTTTTAATAGTAAATTCTTGACACGCACTGCTCATGATCACAGGTAGAAGAAATAGAAATATAAACTGATAAGAAAGGGTAGGTTGGTTGTACGGTTGTTTTTTATTTTTTGTATATTTAATTAGAAGGATCTTTAATTTTAAATGTGATAAGAAAGGGTATGTTGGTTGTTTTTGTTGATTTAATGTTGAAGAAATAGAAGTTGAAACTGATAAGAAAGGGTAGGTTGGTTGTGTGGTTGCTTTTTGTTTTTTTTTGTTGTTAATAGTAAACTCTTGACACTTATTCCATACAAAATTGGATGCATGCCTGTTTCTTCTTGTTCCTTTATTTCGCATTGCTTTGCAAATGAATGGTTGGACTGATAGAATGAGTGTGTGCACGTTTCCTCATGTATGTATGTATGTACGAATGTTTGGACGGATAGAATGAGTGTGTGCGTAACATGTAATGTGTATGATCATTTTTTAATAATACATTCTTGACACGTTTTAGTCCTTATGATTTTTTTTTTATACGGGATGATCACCTGTATGGTTGCACGTTTTAGTCCTTATGATTTTTTTTTTGTATACAGGATTAACACCTGCATTATTGTTCTTTATTTTTTTGTATGATTTAATTAGAAGGATTTGTAATTTTAAACTGATAACAAATTCTTATCACGTATTGCTCATGATCAAATGTAGAAGAAATAGAAATATAAACTGATAAGAAAGGGTAGGTTGGTTGTATGTGTTGCTTTTTTTTGTTCTATAAGGATGTGTAATTTTAAATGTGATAAGAAAGGGTAGGTTGGTTATGTCTTTTTATTTTTTGCATGATTTAATTAAAAGGATCTGTAATTTTAAATTGATAAGAAATTCTTGTCACATATTGCTCATAATCAAATGTTATAAGAAATGGATGAACATTTGCGTGATCGATTTTGTTTGATATAAGAAAGTAACGTTACGTTCTAGTCCTTGTTTTTTTTTTGTATTCCACAAAATGAGATATCCCGACGTATGAATATTTGTTGCCAAAATAAAAGAATTCTAAAGAATTAACAGGTTCTATGATTTAATGTAAACTATAGTTTTTTTTTCATTAGAAATTTAAAAAATAAAATTTAGTATAAATAGAGTGTGTTAGAGTAGAATTCTTTTATTACATTGTAATTACATCGAATAAGCCAATACACCTTATTCACCTCAAAAATAAAATATATTAATAAAAAAAGCAAAAAAAAAATGCCATCGAACATCATTAACATTGACGAGGAGGAAACCCAATGGTTTCCTGAAGAGCAACGATGGACACCTTCTCCATCAGCAAATTTGTTGAATGTAGATAGATATCCTGTCCAGAAAGGACAGTCTGATATCACCACATCACCACCACCACCATGGGGATTATTGTGGACAATCCCTACAGCAAGGTGTCAACAGCCGACAATGAACCAAATAGAGGCTTATGGTGGAATGAGGAGGAGGTCGGAGTCCCCCATTCCTCCTCCACCAGCGATAAGGAGGAGGATGACCCCACAACAAACCTATATGAGGTCATCTGAAAGTTTCATACAAACCTTACCGGAACCGACACCACATTCGTCATCCACATCTCCGGCAACATCAATTCAATACATATCAGAGGAGATTAAAAGGGTAAGTGAGGAAATGGGGGCGATGCAGAGGTTGTTTCATTCGCTGAGTAGAGATATTCTGCAAATAAAATGCTCCATCCGCATCACTCAGCCCCTTAAAGTTTTACATAAAACAAAATATCATTGTGCCGTATGTCTAAACAACAGATTTGGTAAGAATATGTTGTTCACGACATGCAGTCATGAGTTTTGTTCTGATTGTATTAGGGCATTTCGGTCATCTCTTTGTCCGATATGCAGGCGTCCTATACATAGGGTGACTGCTATCAGAAAAGAGAGGAACCGATATTCCCTAATACCAAAACTGATTTCAGAACTTACCCCTAACATTAATGTAGTAGATTTGACGTAATACATTTATATTTCTTTTTTAATTTATTTTTTGTATTTTCTAATAGATTTTTTAGCTTTAAGTTTATATGTAATTTTTATATTTCTTTGTATATTTTTTAAGTTTAAATTTATTTTCAATTATAAAATTATTAATTTTATTAATATATATTTTTTGAAATAAATAAATAAATAATAAGAAAAAAAAAATTTGATTTTTTATTTTTTGAAAATTTTATTAGATATTTCTTCTTTCAGGTTTTAAATAAATAAAATGTATTTAAATAAATAAAATATATTTAAAGAAAAGAAATGTAAAAAATGTGTTTTTATTTATTGAGGAAGAATTTCTTTTTTCAGGTTTAATTTTTTTTTTTTTTTTTCAGGTTTTATTAAAAACAAATTAGTTTTTTTTTCCTTAGGTATGTATATTTTTATTAGATATTTCCTTTTTGAGATTTTTACAGATTCGAATTTAAAAATACGTTTATAAAGATTAAATAGCTTAAATGTTAACAAAATTTTTTTCGTTACTTTTATACCTCTTCGCAAAAATAGCTGAAATCAAGACGATCTCCTATATATACAGCAATTTATATGATTTCAGTATGTTAATTTTTTGATATTGATTTTGATCTGCTTTGTATCTGATCACGATCTACTTTACATCTGATCACGATCTGCTTTGTATCTGCTCACGATCTATTTTATATCTGATAACTATCTACTTTTTTGGTTTTGTCTATTTTATTTTAATTTTTTTTTTTTATTATTATTATTTTTTTGACATTGCCATGTTTTAGGTATACATGTTCTACCTCAATGTTTAAATTGTTTATTTGATCAGCTAGATCATCATGTATTTGTGTTATATGTTTTTCGATTACGATATTTTAGTTTTTATGGTTATATTTATTAAAACCTTCTCCAAATTTATTAATATAAGACATTTCTTTCACTCTTCTAATAAATTATGTTAGCTTCTTTAAGTTCTTCGATAATAGAGATTATTTCGTTTTGATGATTGTTGTGACCAGAACCTTCCGATGAAAGAAGTAAACGTAGTCTGTCAACTAGTTCATTAGGATCATCCCAATGTATGTAATTTGATTTCAGATTATTTTGTAATTTTAGCATTAAACCACTGCCTTTTGTTAAAATGTTTGTTGTTGTTTCGAATAAACGTTTAATTATTCGTATATATTTGAAGGCTCGTGTTCCTTTCACTTGTTCATTAGGTTCATAGCGACGTTTATGTGCATTCGTATTAATTAAAATCTCTTTATATTTTTTTAAATCATTTTTAGAATAATGGAGAGGTATTTTATGAAATACTAGTTCAAATAATCCAGGCGTCATTTTCAATTTCATATTACCTATCTGCATAGTATTATCTCTATTAAATATTAATTTTTCCTTACCATATCTCCAACTACCGTCTACATCTTGATTAAAACCATAAATTTTATCCAATTGCTTATTATTAATAAGTGTTTGTATATTTTCAAATAATGGAGAGCTTTTCGTCAGCTTTAAACATTGTTTTCTTTCCAAGTTTTTGATACATGTACTTGATACAGGTCTATTATGCTCATAGTTTTTTTCACCATCATTATCATCAGTTGAAATATTTTCATACTGAAAATCGTTATTATCACCGTTTACATCATCGTAATCATCGTCATCATCAATAGTGTTGTCTATATCCTTATGCTTATCTTCAAGTTTTCCGATGATTTCATTATCAACATTTACGTCATAATAATCGTCATCATCATCAATAGTGTTGTCTGTATCCTTATGCTTATCTTCGAGTTTTCCAATGATTTCATTATCACCATTTACGTCATAATAATCTTCCTCATCATCTATAGTGTTGTTTACATCCTTATGCTTATGTTCAAGTTTTGGGATGATTTTATTATCATCATTTACATAATCATAATCATCGTCATCATTAATAGTGTTGTCTATATCCTTATATTTATCTTTAAGTTTTCCAATGATTTTTTTAAGTGGTTTTGTTATTGGTTGAAAGGTATCTTCTAATAAATTAACTCTATCTATTTGATTCAGTTTAATATTTTTTAACTTTTTCTTTAGAACAGCCCTTGTCTTTACAAGATCTTCCAACACTTTATTATGGTAATTTTTAGACATTATAATAATTTTTTTTTTTTATTGAATTTGATCTGGTTATGATCTGCTCGCTATCTGATTATGATCTGCTTTGTATCTGATTACGATCTCCTTTATATCTGATCACGAACTGCTTGCTATCTGCTCACGATCTGATTTATACCTGATCACGATCTGCTTGATGACTTGTGTCTATATCCATTGATTTTGAGTACGCTATATCGTGCTTTCTACAATATGCATCCAATAAATTATTCCTTTATTTCCTTTATTCTTGCTATTCGTTTTGAAGTTTTGTATCAGGTCCACAAAACTGATAACCAGGTTGATGTAATTCAACATATAATTTCTTTATTAAGTTGTCTACAAATCTTCTTCCAATCTTACACTGATTAGGTGTTTTTCTTTTGACTGTAGTTTATAACCATTTTTTTTTATTACTTTCATACCTCTTCGCATGAAACACTACACCAGCTTTAGCAAGCTGTACCAGCTATAGCAGCTACATCAGCTATACCAGCTATATCAGCTATACTAGCAAGCTGTACTAGCTATACTAGCAAGCTGTACAATCTGTACTAGCTATACTAGCAAGCTGTACTAGCTATACTAGCAAGCTATACAATCTGTACTAGCTATACTAGCAAGCTGTAGTAGCTGTACAATCTGTACTAGCTATACTAGCAAGCTGTACTAGCTATACTAGCAAGCTATACAATCTGTACTAGCTATACTAGCAAGCTGTAGTAGCTATACAATCTGTACTAGCAAGCTGTACTAGCTATACTAGCAAGCTGTACAATCTGTACTAGCTATACTAGCAAGCTGTACTAGCTATACTAGCAAGCTATACAATCTGTACTAGCTATACTAGCAAGCTGTAGTAGCTGTACAATCTGTAGTAGCTATACTAGCAAGCTGTACTAGCTATACTAGCAAGCTATACAATCTGTACTAGCTATACTAGCTAGCTATACCTGCTATACCAGCTGTACCAGCTATACCAGCTGTACCAGCTATATCAGCTATACCAGCTATATCAGCTATACCTGCTATACCAGCTATATCAGCTATACCTGCTATACCAGCTATATCAGCTATACCTGCCATATCAGCTATATCAGCTATACCAGCTGTACCAGCTATACCTGCTATACCTGCTATACCAGCTATATCACCTATATCAGCTATACCAGCTTTATCAGCTATACCAGCTATATCAGCTATACCTGCTATACCAGCTATATCAGCTATACCAGCTGTACCAGCTATACCTGCTATACCAGCTATATCAGCTATATCAGCTATACCAGCTATATCAGCTATACCAGCTGTACCAGCTATATCAGCTATACCAGCTGTACCAGCTATATCAGCTATATATCAGCTATATATCAGCTGATATAGCTATATATCAGCTATATATCAGCTGATATAGCTATATCAGCTATATATCAGCTGATATAGCTGGTATAGCAGGTATAGCTGATATAGCAGGTATAGCAGGTATAGCTGATATAGCTGATATAGCTGGTATAGCAGGTATAGCTGGTACAGCTGGTATAGCTGATATAGCTGGTATAGCAGGTATAGCTGGTACAGCTGGTATAGCTGATATAGCTGGTATAGCAGGTATAGCAGGTATAGCTGGTACAGCTGGTATAGCTGATATAGCTGATATAGCAGGTATAGCTGATATAGCTGGTACAGCTGGTATAGCTGGTACAGCTGGTATAGCAGGTATAGCTAGCTAGTATAGCTAGTACAGATTGTATAGCTTGCTAGTATAGCTAGTACAGCTTGCTAGTATAGCTACTACAGATTGTACAGCTACTACAGCTTGCTAGTATAGCTAGTACAGATTGTATAGCTTGCTAGTATAGCTAGTACAGCTTGCTAGTATAGCTAGTACAGATTGTACAGCTTGCTAGTATAGCTAGTACAGCTTGCTAGTATAGCTAGTACAGATTGTATAGCTACTACAGCTTGCTAGTATAGCTAGTACAGATTGTATAGCTTGCTAGTATAGCTAGTACAGCTTGCTAGTATAGCTAGTACAGATTGTACAGCTACTACAGCTTGCTAGTATAGCTAGTACAGATTGTATAGCTTGCTAGTATAGCTAGTACAGCTTGCTAGTATAGCTAGTACAGATTGTACAGCTTGCTAGTATAGCTAGTACAGCTTGCTAGTATAGCTGATATAGCTGGTATAGCTGATGTAGCTGCTATAGCTGGTACAGCTTGCTAAAGCTGGTGTAGTGTTTCATGCGAAGAGGTATGAAAGTAATAAAAAAAAATGGTTATAAACTACAGTCAAAAGAAAAACACCTAATCAGTGTAAGATTGGAAGAAGATTTGTAGACAACTTAATAAAGAAATTATATGTTGAATTACATCAACCTGGTTATCAGTTTTGTGGACCTGATACAAAACTTCAAAACGAATAGCAAGAATAAAGGAAATAAAGGAATAATTTATTGGAAGCATATTGTAGAAAGCACGATATAGCGTACTCAAAATCAATGGATATAGACACAAGTCATCAAGCAGATCGTGATCAGGTATAAATCAGATCGTGAGCAGATAGCAAGCAGTTCGTGATCAGATATAAAGGAGATCGTAATCAGATACAAAGCAGATCATAATCAGATAGCGAGCAGATCATAACCAGATCAAATTCAATAAAAAAAAAAAATTATTATAATGTCTAAAAATTACCATAATAAAGTGTTGGAAGATCTTGTAAAGACAAGGGCTGTTCTAAAGAAAAAGTTAAAAAATATTAAACTGAATCAAATAGATAGAGTTAATTTATTAGAAGATACCTTTCAACCAATAACAAAACCACTTAAAAAAATCATTGGAAAACTTAAAGATAAATATAAGGATATAGACAACACTATTAATGATGACGATGATTATGATTATGTAAATGATGATAATAAAATCATCCCAAAACTTGAACATAAGCATAAGGATGTAAACAACACTATAGATGATGAGGAAGATTATTATGACGTAAATAGTGATAATGAAATCATTGGAAAACTCGAAGATAAGCATAAGGATACAGACAACACTATTGATGATGATGACGATTATTATGACGTAAATGTTGATAATGAAATCATCGGAAAACTTGAAGATAAGCATAAGGATATAGACAACACTATTGATGATGACGATGATTACGATGATGTAAACGGTGATAATAACGATTTTCAGTATGAAAATATTTCAACTGATGATAATGATGGTGAAAAAAACTATGAGCATAATAGACCTGTATCAAGTACATGTATCAAAAACTTGGAAAGAAAACAATGTTTAAAGCTGACGAAAAGCTCTCCATTATTTGAAAATATACAAACACTTATTAATAATAAGCAATTGGATAAAATTTATGGTTTTAATCAAGATGTAGACGGTAGT